>LR738714.1:854790864-854808365 GCA_902687465.1 Secale cereale | reverse complement strand
GAATTATTTTGATTTTAGTTAGGTAAATGATGGATTCCGATTCTTCGTCGGACGAGGAGTATGGACCGATGGAGCTTGACCAAATGATTCAAGATGAGTTCTTCGATTGATCGAATTCGGGTGAAGAAGTGGACATGATCATGCTCATGAGCATGCAAGAGGAAATGGATCGGCAAGTGGAGCGTATTATCAATTTTAAGGGCTCAATCAAAAGGAGAAGAATGATCAACAGGGACAGGGTGTCCGAAGCAAAGCTACTGCACAATGACTACTTTGCTCCCACACATGCTTTCCCAGATGATCCATGTTTTCGTCGCCGTTTTCGCATGCGGAAACCATTATTTTTTGCGCAATGTGGAGGGAGTGGAGGCACACGACGACTACTTCAAGCTGAGAAGGGATTGCTGCGGCCAACTCTCTTTATCAGCCAAGCACAAAACGAGCTACACCGTTTACCCAGGTTCGGCCCCCCGCCGTGGAGATAAAAGCCTACTCCTGCTTTTCTGCTTATTGCTCGAGTATCAATTATAAAGGAGCGGGTTGTATCGTGGGGTTATATCCCAACACCATGGTAATTTTTTATCTCACGAAAAAGGTTGTTGAATAACATACCCTGGTTGCTAATGTGTAAATAACAACTTTAGGGACAGAACAGTAAACCACGTAGCTAATTTATGAATAATAAGTTAACAGAAGGGACTACAGTGTTATACTACTTAATAGCCAAAGAGATAAGAGTTCTCTCGTATTCTTGTCAAACGTACGATCCAATCTATTCGTTCCTCCACCACCGCAGCCGCCAGCCAGGATCGAGAACGCCGAGAAGGGCTGCATCTCCGGCCAGGGCACGGACTCTGCTACACAATCGATCGCCATAAACCGCACGCATCGATCGCTCGTGCACAACTCGGACGGATCAAATCCATCCCCGGAAAGAACTCGAGTTGGACCTGGACGGCGATATGATATGGTCGATCGATGGCGATGCGAAGTCCCAGGAACTCAACGTACGCAATGACGACAGCAATTTCCGTGTGCTTCGGCGGGAGGACGAGACGACCGTCCAAAGGGCGCCGGCTGGTGGCAGCGGCTGCGGGCCAGGTCGCACGGTGGGCGCGCCGACTCTGCTTCTCGCTCCCAAAACGACCAGCATCAGCGGTGATCCAACAGCTAGACGCTCATGGCGACAACGACCAGGACTGCTGGTCCGGGCTGCCGGAGGACGTGCTGCTCACGGCCATGGCGTTGATGGAGGTCACCGACGTCGTCCGCGCCGGGGCCGTCTGCTCTTCGTGGCGCTCCGCCTACGCTGAGTTCCGCCGCCTCCGCCTCCCCGCGAAGCCCAACCCACCGCCCTGCCTGATGCACGCCACCGCCGACGGTGCTGCCGCGATCTACTCATACTTTTAAATCGCGGGCGAAATTACCGCTATAGCGGCGCTATCGCGTCCCAGAATCTTCCCCGCGATTTGCTTCCTTCCCAAAATCGCGGGCGATCGCGCCAATTTCGCCGGAGATCGCGGCCTTCCTTCCTATAATTTCGCTGCCAATTTTCCTTCCGCTAAACTCCTTCGCCCGCGATTTAAAAGTATGGATCTACTCCCCGTCCACTGGTGCCACCTTCCCATGCGGCGGTGGCGGTGACGGCTTCATCATCGCCGGTTCGGCACACGGGTGGGTGTTGGCCGCAGACGTGGCCACGGCCAACCCTTGCCTGCTCAACCCTCTCACGGGGGCGCGGGCCGCGCTCCCGGCCGTCGCCACCCTCGCGCGCGTCAAGGGCACCTTCTTTGACGACGACGGCACCGCCGTGTACGACGTCGACCACGCGTTCGGCAACGCCACCCCGGACATGCAGCTCGTCACGGCACGAACGGTCCGCAACTGGATGTTCCGCCACATCGCCATCTCTGCCGCCGGCGTCGTCCTCCTGGTGCACATGCCGCATGGGGAGGCCTCCTATGCCAGGCCAGGCGACGAGCGCTGGACCTCGCTCTCCTCCCACCTCGAACCCGATGCCATCGCCGTTGTCCACAACGACGGCGACGGTCTTTTCTACGTGCTATGCAAAGGCGGGGGCATCCTCTTCGCGGTGGTCGTTGATGGACCGGCGGCGCCGACGGCATGGCCCATGTCGTACCTGTTCACAATCTTCGAGCCGAGGCACACTCACTACCTCGTCCTCCGCGGTGGCGAGCTCCTGCTGGTGACAAGGCAACTGCTGCTGACGAGACCACGGGAGAGCGAGAAGGTTGTCTCCACCACTGGCATCTGTATCGAGAAGGTTGGTCTTGGTAGGTCTAAGTTGGTGACACTGGACGGCATTGGGGAGGACTATGCCTTGTTCCTTGGATACGGATCGCCGATATGCCTTCCGGTGAAGGAATATCCCATGTTACGGCGTAATTGTGCCTATCTTGCCGACGACAGCGAGCAACACTTCCCGCCGATCACCCGACGAGACGTTGGCATCTGGGATTTTGAGAGCAAGAGCATGAGCCGGTTCGAGGATCTGCACCCTTGGCTGGATAACCAGCCCCCTATTTGGATCGCACCATCTCTTTACTAGCCGGCGCGAGCTGACAATGAAAATAGGGAAAAACAAGAAGATCCACGGGGCCAACGCTGGTGCGATTGCGGCAGGTGCTCTGCCGTTGGTTTTCATCGGATGTGTTTTTTTTTTCCTTCTGTGGCTAACTTTTCGGAAACCGGTCGGTCACCGGTTACCGGCCTTACCGTTACCTGACGAAATATGCTGTAACTCGATGAATTATTGTTGAAAATTTTGAATTTAAACTCAAGAACCGGATCGCATAGGGTGTGTTTGGTTTCCTGGGTTGCATATGGCTCCACGGCCGGCCCTAAGATTTTGGGGGCCCAGGGGCGAATTTAGACTAGTATATATGAAATCTTACTGATAAACATTTAAATGCATCCAAAATAATATTCATTTCAACTTATTTGTAGATATTATCAGGAAAAAAATAACATACTTACATGCAAAGTCACTAATGACGTTGTTATCTGCAAAAGAAAAATAAGAAACAAACTTTATCGTAGAATCTCGTTGTTGCAGCGACCGATGGGTATGTGTCGTCCTGTTCATGGGCTTCCATGCAAGTGGTTTCAGTTTGGAAACTTGGCTTCCATGTTCATCGGCAGTCCAAATCCCCATAGAGACAACAGCTGGATTGGTGGATGCCGCCTGAGCATAAGCCATGCGCAGGGCTGCTCCGCTCATTTACACAAAAGACCCCGCAATGATCTAAAAGACTGAAACTACGTCAAACGTCCCCTAGAGAGGAGAAAATAACGAGATGAACCCCTGCCGCTGCTGAATGCCGCGTGATTTTTGCCCTTGTCATTTCTCTGGCGACCCATCTGGTTCAAAGTCACGTTGGCAACCTTCTCCTCATCGCTGACGACCATGTCTTTGGCCATTGGAGCCTGTTTATCGTTCTGATTACCGCGACTCGCCACCGGATTACGGTAATCACCCATTCCTCCTCGTCCCGATTCCCTGCTGCACGAACGTAGGGTTTATGTACGGTTTGGGAAGGGGTATGAGCGGGGTACCCGAAGAAGCTATCGTGCGGATGTAGGTTTTACACATGGGTTTGGGCAGGTGGCTGAAGCCGGCGTGTTGCACGGCTGCACCATGAAGTGCCCCCACCCAACCCCTAGTTAGCGAAGTTTGCTTCAGTTGCTATTTGGGATGATTCCACATGAGTTTCTTCGTCCACTGTTGTTGTGTCATCTCTCATAAATATGGCCTTCTAATTATGTAGAAGGGGTACTGCATGTATATTGATCCATGGATGGGGTACTGCATGTATACTGATCTGGAACTTTGACGGAACAATCATGGTCGGTCCATGCATATTCGGGGCCCTGGGCGAGACCACAAAATGGAGCCCTTATGGACAAATAAAGATTCAGAATGTATTGTATATGGAAAAGAGTCTATGTCTCCAACAAACTCGAAAATATCCATAACACGCAATGGCACATCAGATTCTGGTATAGTCAATTTGTCATAGTCATAATTCCGAGAAGAGATCATCTAATTCAACATAACTTTGAGAAACCGTTTCTAGAAATTTAGCACATCATTTGCGTAATTAAATACCATTCAATAAAAGTCTTTTGAGCTAAGTAATAAGCCAAATATACTTTTGAACATTTTAAGTTCTTCGAAGAACTACCGTTTCTAAAAAATCAATGAAGCCTTTTTGGGATTGTACCAGTACCAGTTCATCTCTACGTTTTTTCACTTCCTGTTCTCACTGGTAAACATTTTTTAGAAGATATGTCACCAAATAATTGCAAAAAACAGTCAATACTGGGAACAAAAGCACCTGAATATATGGCTTGATGTCGAATTGTCGATGTAGCTTCCCAGATCTGCAAGGCTGCAACACTCATTCCCCGTCCTCCCCTCAACTCCCCGGCACGGCGTAGCTCGGTGTTCCAAGTGGTGGTGGCAGCTAGCCCGAGTATCGTGTGTCTCCAGGAGACGAAAATGGAGTCCATTTCAGCTCATATTGTACGACAGTGCTTGGGTAATAAATATGAGAATTTCTACTTCTTGCCCGCGGAGGGCACACGTGGGGGCATTATCATTGCTTGGGATGCGCTTCTCGTTTCCCTTTCTACCCCGCACCCAACGCGGAACACACTGACGACATGTGTGAAACTGGTAGGAGTGCCCGAATGGTGGATCACTGGGGTCTATGGGCCCGGCCCAGTTGGACGTGGACAAGATTCAATTCACGGAGGAATTCGTGGAGATACGTGATCTTCATGCCGGGTCGTTGGTAGTGCTTGGGGACTTCAACCTTATAGTTAGCCCAAAGGCAAGAGTAACAACTCCATTAATAGGAGGATGATTGCGCGATTTCGGTCTAAGTTAAACCGCCTCGAGCTCAAGGAGATGTACCTAAATGGGAGGAGATTTACTTGGTCTAATGAGCGGGAGAACGTGACCCTTGAGAAGATCGACCATGTTTTCACTACGTGTGACTGGGAGGACTTATATCCTGCATCCTTCCTTTCCGCAATTGGATCAGCGATCTCGGATCATTGCCCATTGTTGATAGATCTACATGCGGACTTTCACATGAGGAGGCGTTTCAAGTTTGAGTCCTTCTGGCCGAAGGCAGAGGGGTTCATGGATACGGTCTCCTTGGCATGGCACTCCATGCCTTCGTTAGGGAATCCGTTCGTGGCTCTCAACAGCAAACTCTGGGCCACGGCCAAGCAGTTGCAGTCGTGGAGTGATAGGTGGATCGGCAACATGAAGCTCCAAATTTCTATCGCTATGGAGGTGATCCTACGGTTGGACGTAGCTTCGAAATCCAGGCCGTTGTCGCATGCGGAATTTGACCTAAGGAAAGTGTTGAAGCGCAAGTGATGGGCCTCGAACCCCTCGTTGGATTACCCCAAGTGGAGCGTATTATCAATTTTAAGGGCTCAATCAAAAGGAGAAGAATGATCAACAGGGACAGGGTGTCCGAAGCAAAGCTACTGCACAATGACTACTTTGCTCCCACACATGCTTTCCCAGATGATCCATGTTTTCGTCGCCGTTTTCGCATGCGGAAACCATTATTTTTTGCGCAATGTGGAGGGAGTGGAGGCACACGACGACTACTTCAAGCTGAGAAGGGATTGCTGCGGCCAACTCTCTTTATCAGCCAAGCACAAAACGAGCTACACCGTTTACCCAGGTTCGGCCCCCCGCCGTGGAGATAAAAGCCTACTCCTGCTTTTCTGCTTATTGCTCGAGTATCAATTATAAAGGAGCGGGTTGTATCGTGGGGTTATATCCCAACACCATGGTAATTTTTTATCTCACGAAAAAGGTTGTTGAATAACATACCCTGGTTGCTAATGTGTAAATAACAACTTTAGGGACAGAACAGTAAACCACGTAGCTAATTTATGAATAATAAGTTAACAGAAGGGACTACAGTGTTATACTACTTAATAGCCAAAGAGATAAGAGTTCTCTCGTATTCTTGTCAAACGTACGATCCAATCTATTCGTTCCTCCACCACCGCAGCCGCCAGCCAGGATCGAGAACGCCGAGAAGGGCTGCATCTCCGGCCAGGGCACGGACTCTGCTACACAATCGATCGCCATAAACCGCACGCATCGATCGCTCGTGCACAACTCGGACGGATCAAATCCATCCCCGGAAAGAACTCGAGTTGGACCTGGACGGCGATATGATATGGTCGATCGATGGCGATGCGAAGTCCCAGGAACTCAACGTACGCAATGACGACAGCAATTTCCGTGTGCTTCGGCGGGAGGACGAGACGACCGTCCAAAGGGCGCCGGCTGGTGGCAGCGGCTGCGGGCCAGGTCGCACGGTGGGCGCGCCGACTCTGCTTCTCGCTCCCAAAACGACCAGCATCAGCGGTGATCCAACAGCTAGACGCTCATGGCGACAACGACCAGGACTGCTGGTCCGGGCTGCCGGAGGACGTGCTGCTCACGGCCATGGCGTTGATGGAGGTCACCGACGTCGTCCGCGCCGGGGCCGTCTGCTCTTCGTGGCGCTCCGCCTACGCTGAGTTCCGCCGCCTCCGCCTCCCCGCGAAGCCCAACCCACCGCCCTGCCTGATGCACGCCACCGCCGACGGTGCTGCCGCGATCTACTCCCCGTCCACTGGTGCCACCTTCCCATGCGGCGGTGGCGGTGACGGCTTCATCATCGCCGGTTCGGCACACGGGTGGGTGTTGGCCGCAGACGTGGCCACGGCCAACCCTTGCCTGCTCAACCCTCTCACGGGGGCGCGGGCCGCGCTCCCGGCCGTCGCCACCCTCGCGCGCGTCAAGGGCACCTTCTTTGACGACGACGGCACCGCCGTGTACGACGTCGACCACGCGTTCGGCAACGCCACCCCGGACATGCAGCTCGTCACGGCACGAACGGTCCGCAACTGGATGTTCCGCCACATCGCCATCTCTGCCGCCGGCGTCGTCCTCCTGGTGCACATGCCGCATGGGGAGGCCTCCTATGCCAGGCCAGGCGACGAGCGCTGGACCTCGCTCTCCTCCCACCTCGAACCCGATGCCATCGCCGTTGTCCACAATGACGGCGACGGTCTTTTCTACGTGCTATGCAAAGGCGGGGGCATCCTCTTCGCGGTGGTCGTTGATGGACCGGCGGCGCCGACGGCATGGCCCATGTCGTACCTGTTCACAATCTTCGAGCCGAGGCACACTCACTACCTCGTCCTCCGCGGTGGCGAGCTCCTGCTGGTGACAAGGCAACTGCTGCTGACGAGACCACGGGAGAGCGAGAAGGTTGTCTCCACCACTGGCATCTGTATCGAGAAGGTTGGTCTTGGTAGGTCTAAGTTGGTGACACTGGACGGCATTGGGGAGGACTATGCCTTGTTCCTTGGATACGGATCGCCGATATGCCTTCCGGTGAAGGAATATCCCATGTTACGGCGTAATTGTGCCTATCTTGCCGACGACAGCGAGCAACACTTCCCGCCGATCACCCGACGAGACGTTGGCATCTGGGATTTTGAGAGCAAGAGCATGAGCCGGTTCGAGGATCTGCACCCTTGGCTGGATAACCAGCCCCCTATTTGGATCGCACCATCTCTTTACTAGCCGGCGCGAGCTGACAATGAAAATAGGGAAAAACAAGAAGATCCACGGGGCCAACGCTGGTGCGATTGCGGCAGGTGCTCTGCCGTTGGTTTTCATCGGATGTGTTTTTTTTTTCCTTCTGTGGCTAACTTTTCGGAAACCGGTCGGTCACCGGTTACCGGCCTTACCGTTACCTGACGAAATATGCTGTAACTCGATGAATTATTGTTGAAAATTTTGAATTTAAACTCAAGAACCGGATCGCATAGGGTGTGTTTGGTTTCCTGGGTTGCATATGGCTCCACGGCCGGCCCTAAGATTTTGGGGGCCCAGGGGCGAATTTAGACTAGTATATATGAAATCTTACTGATAAACATTTAAATGCATCCAAAATAATATTCATTTCAACTTATTTGTAGATATTATCAGGAAAAAAATAACATACTTACATGCAAAGTCACTAATGACGTTGTTATCTGCAAAAGAAAAATAAGAAACAAACTTTATCGTAGAATCTCGTTGTTGCAGCGACCGATGGGTATGTGTCGTCCTGTTCATGGGCTTCCATGCAAGTGGTTTCAGTTTGGAAACTTGGCTTCCATGTTCATCGGCAGTCCAAATCCCCATAGAGACAACAGCTGGATTGGTGGATGCCGCCTGAGCATAAGCCATGCGCAGGGCTGCTCCGCTCATTTACACAAAAGACCCCGCAATGATCTAAAAGACTGAAACTACGTCAAACGTCCCCTAGAGAGGAGAAAATAACGAGATGAACCCCTGCCGCTGCTGAATGCCGCGTGATTTTTGCCCTTGTCATTTCTCTGGCGACCCATCTGGTTCAAAGTCACGTTGGCAACCTTCTCCTCATCGCTGACGACCATGTCTTTGGCCATTGGAGCCTGTTTATCGTTCTGATTACCGCGACTCGCCACCGGATTACGGTAATCACCCATTCCTCCTCGTCCCGATTCCCTGCTGCACGAACGTAGGGTTTATGTACGGTTTGGGAAGGGGTATGAGCGGGGTACCCGAAGAAGCTATCGTGCGGATGTAGGTTTTACACATGGGTTTGGGCAGGTGGCTGAAGCCGGCGTGTTGCACGGCTGCACCATGAAGTGCCCCCACCCAACCCCTAGTTAGCGAAGTTTGCTTCAGTTGCTATTTGGGATGATTCCACATGAGTTTCTTCGTCCACTGTTGTTGTGTCATCTCTCATAAATATGGCCTTCTAATTATGTAGAAGGGGTACTGCATGTATATTGATCCATGGATGGGGTACTGCATGTATACTGATCTGGAACTTTGACGGAACAATCATGGTCGGTCCATGCATATTCGGGGCCCTGGGCGAGACCACAAAATGGAGCCCTTATGGACAAATAAAGATTCAGAATGTATTGTATATGGAAAAGAGTCTATGTCTCCAACAAACTCGAAAATATCCATAACACGCAATGGCACATCAGATTCTGGTATAGTCAATTTGTCATAGTCATAATTCCGAGAAGAGATCATCTAATTCAACATAACTTTGAGAAACCGTTTCTAGAAATTTAGCACATCATTTGCGTAATTAAATACCATTCAATAAAAGTCTTTTGAGCTAAGTAATAAGCCAAATATACTTTTGAACATTTTAAGTTCTTCGAAGAACTACCGTTTCTAAAAAATCAATGAAGCCTTTTTGGGATTGTACCAGTACCAGTTCATCTCTACGTTTTTTCACTTCCTGTTCTCACTGGTAAACATTTTTTAGAAGATATGTCACCAAATAATTGCAAAAAACAGTCAATACTGGGAACAAAAGCACCTGAATATATGGCTTGATGTCGAATTGTCGATGTAGCTTCCCAGATCTGCAAGGCTGCAACACTCATTCCCCGTCCTCCCCTCAACTCCCCGGCACGGCGTAGCTCGGTGTTCCAAGTGGTGGTGGCAGCTAGCCCGAGTATCGTGTGTCTCCAGGAGACGAAAATGGAGTCCATTTCAGCTCATATTGTACGACAGTGCTTGGGTAATAAATATGAGAATTTCTACTTCTTGCCCGCGGAGGGCACACGTGGGGGCATTATCATTGCTTGGGATGCGCTTCTCGTTTCCCTTTCTACCCCGCACCCAACGCGGAACACACTGACGACATGTGTGAAACTGGTAGGAGTGCCCGAATGGTGGATCACTGGGGTCTATGGGCCCGGCCCAGTTGGACGTGGACAAGATTCAATTCACGGAGGAATTCGTGGAGATACGTGATCTTCATGCCGGGTCGTGGGTAGTGCTTGGGGACTTCAACCTTATAGTTAGCCCAAAGGCAAGAGTAACAACTCCATTAATAGGAGGATGATTGCGCGATTTCGGTCTAAGTTAAACCGCCTCGAGCTCAAGGAGATGTACCTAAATGGGAGGAGATTTACTTGGTCTAATGAGCGGGAGAACGTGACCCTTGAGAAGATCGACCATGTTTTCACTACGTGTGACTGGGAGGACTTATATCCTGCATCCTTCCTTTCCGCAATTGGATCAGCGATCTCGGATCATTGCCCATTGTTGATAGATCTACATGCGGACTTTCACATGAGGAGGCGTTTCAAGTTTGAGTCCTTCTGGCCGAAGGCAGAGGGGTTCATGGATACGGTCTCCTTGGCATGGCACTCCATGCCTTCGTTAGGGAATCCGTTCGTGGCTCTCAACAGCAAACTCTGGGCCACGGCCAAGCAGTTGCAGTCGTGGAGTGATAGGTGGATCGGCAACATGAAGCTCCAAATTTCTATCGCTATGGAGGTGATCCTACGGTTGGACGTAGCTTCGAAATCCAGGCCGTTGTCGCATGCGGAATTTGACCTAAGGAAAGTGTTGAAGCGCAAGTGATGGGCCTCGAACCCCTCGTTGGATTACCCCAAGTGGAAGGTGTAAGATGCAGTAAGTAGAAGTGTTTTCTCTTAGCAAAGATGCCAAGGATCGAATCCCCAGAGACTCCTAGGTTCAACAGGTAGGTGTCAACTGCTAACGGCGCAATTAGCAATCAACGTGGACCTGCACACAGATACAAATAACTTTGCTCCCAACGAGTACAGAGAGGTTGTCAATCTCTCCGGCCTTGTAGTTCACAAAGGGTTAAAAGCAATATGATAGTAGTGATAGATAGTATTTTGCAATAGTAAATAAAATAGCGAAAAGTAAAATAGTATATGTGATCAATGATGGTAATATGGACCGGAGTCACATGATGTTCACTAGTGATGTATCTCTCCCAAAAGACGATAAAACAGCTATGCGACGTAACAAATTACAGCTGGGCAATTGACAGGACCACGAACGCAAACCAATGCTGACTACATTGCAAGAAAGGTTGAGGTTCAAAGCATGGGCGGTATGCCAAAGTAAGTAGACCGAAATCCATCAATATCTACTACTAATCATCCACCTTGAGATATCTATCCAGAACATCTCGCTGGTATTAATTTGCGAGTCTCACCCATAGTGTAAACTCAATGCAACAGACAACTGCATTAAAAGAACTTTGCGTAAAGTAAACAATCCTTGCACCCGCGGGCACAAGCACCGTTGTTTTCCCCCTTGTGGCAACAGCACATCCCCTAGACTCATGTTTCTGTCACTCAAGCTAGTCATCGAGGGGCATGAACCCACAATCGAGCATAACGTTCCCTCTTGGAGTCACTACCTATTACTCGGCCAAAGCAATAAATAACAACGGAGAACATGCAAGAATTACTTATGAACTAAAATATAAAAGAGGTGAATCAAATATATTACTCAAGATCAATCTGAACATAATCTCATGATCCATCGGATCCCAGCAAACTCAACATAGCAACAGCATAAGGATTACATAGGTGCCTCGATCATGTAGGGCAGCTCACGAGGACTAATTAGTGAAGCACAAGAACGGGAGGAGAACATCACATAGCTACTGGTCATGGACTCATGGTCCAAGGGAGACTACTCACGAGTCATCCGGGAGGCGTCCATGGTGGTGGAGAAGCTCCCGGTGGTGATCCTCCCCTCTGGCAGGGTGTCGGGAAGAGTTCTCCTGGTGCTCCCGATCTTGGAAGCGGCGGCGGCGGTGGAACAGAGATGGGATCGTGAAAAGAAGTCCTGTTTCAAGGGTTACGGGGGACCCTTTAAATATCTGCCAAAGTAGGGCACCGGGGGGCTCTCGGGGGGCCGAGGCGCGCCTCCCCCCCCCCCGGCGCGGCCCAGGGGGGCGCGCCCACAGGGCGCCTGGAGCCCCTGTGCCCCCCCCAGGCTCCCCTTCAGAAGCAGTGCCGTTCCCGGATCGCTGATTTTTTATATATTTTTCTGTATTTTTCTGGGCAGTTCTCGAAACGTGAAAACCTGAAATACAAAAACAGCCGAAAACAGAAAATGGCACTGGGGTGCACTGGATTAGTAAGTTAGTCCAAATATGATCAAAAGTGTATGGAAGTGTATGAATATCATAGCAATATCACCCAAAAGTGGCATGGAGCAAGCAGAAATTATAGATACGTTTTGGACGTATCAACATCCCCAAGCTTAATTCCTGCTCGTCCTCGAGTAGGTAAATGATAACAAGAATAATTTCTGTGGTGACATGCTATTAACCATATAAGACTTTCTCATAGTCATATGACAAATGCTTACTGAGACAATGCTTCTAAAGTAACTAAGTTGTCTCAAGAGAAAATCACAAATGACTGAAAGTTTTACAACATGAAACTGAAACATCAAAAAGATTTGCAATGAACATGATGTGCAAATATGATCAAGTGATATCTAGCTTGCCCCCTTTAGTGATGCAAAACATAAGTGCAGGGGCACCTTCAAGGTTTAAGTGATGACTAGATACAATCATTTCAAAATAAACGATATCACAATCATGCAAAAGACAATGCTACTTTGGGACAATGCACATTACACTCAGAATGACAATCATGCTCTCAGTAGTTGGTGCTTGAAGTGCTAGAGCTTTTTATTTTGAAACATGGAAGCAATTGTGTCAACGGTAGTAGTACTTCATATGTGTCATGCATAAAACATCTTATAAGTTGCAAGCCTCATGCATCGAATACCAATAGTGCTTGCTCCTTGTCCTAATTAGCTCGGATCCCCATGGGTTATCATTGCATTGCATATGTTTTAACCAAGTGTCACAAAGGGGTACCTCTATGCCACCTGTACAAAGGTCCAAGGAGATAGATCGCATTTGATTTCTCGTTTTTGATAGATCTCAACTTGAGGACATCCATACCGGGACAACATAGAAAATAGATGATGGACTCCTCTTTAATGCGTAAGCATGTTCTCATGAGAGATTGAGGATTAAGGTCCAAGCTAAAACTTCCACCATGATGCATGGCTTTGGTTGGCGGCCCAATGTTCTTCTCTAACAATATGCATATTAATTCAACCCACGGTAAATCACCCTTACTTCAGACAAGACGAACATGCATAGCAACTCACATGATATTCAACAAAAGTGTGACAGTTGATGGCGTCCCCAGAAACATGGTTACCGCTCAGCGAGCAACTCATAAGAAATAAGATACATAGGCAACATATTCTTTACCACAATAGTTTTTAGGCTACTTTCCCATGAGCTATGTATTGCATGGTTGGTTTGCTTAGTGCAGTTGGAGGTTAGCAAAAGACTGGGAGCGACCAACTAAGAGAGCAATGACGGTCATAATCATGCAGAGCGACAAAGCAATATTGAATCAGGCATGGTAGTTATATCGCTACTTAGAAACAAAAGATCATCAAGGCTTGACAGACTTTCTTTACAGTCTTGAATATGCGTGAGCATACGCCAAGTCAATCAAAATAAATTCTCGAAGGAAGATATTACTAAACCATACCACATCATAGGCAAACAAACCAAGTTGGTACTCCAATGACACATTGGAAACCCCCCTGCTATTCGAGGTTAACCAAAAGAAAACCTGAACTACTAAGCACCATCATGAAAGTAGCATCTTTATCATAGACATATTAACCCATGCAACGGAAGCAAACTCTCTTAATAAGGTGATCATGGTAATTAAAGAGAGTTCAAGCAACCAACTAAACAAAAGCTCTTGAAAAGATAAGCATGAATACTAAGAGCAAAGCACAATAGTAGCTATTAAAAGATAAAGAACACACACAGCATAGATAAACATGAAAATTCTATGTAATGTTCTAGGTAGAAGTGGAGCGTGTTTCTCTCCCACATAAAGGAATGCTGAGTTCCGACTCGTTATGAAAAACTAAAAAGAAAACTAAAAGCAAGACGCTCCAAGCATAGCACATAACACATGAAGTGATAAAAATATAGCGGAACGAAAGACGAACTGATAATGTTGATGGAGAAGGGGATGCACGGGGGGCATCCCCAAGCTTAGAAGCTTGAGTCTCCTTGAATATTTCTTGGGGGTGCACGGGGGCATCCCCAAGCTTGAGCGCTTGACACTCCTGAATCTTTTTATCATCCTCCCTCGCACACTTGAAAACTCCCTTCATACATAACTCATTCATAATCTGATTAGCGAGGTTAGTACCCTTAATAAAATAATTATACCTTGCTGGAAATAAGGATATTCTTGAAGTTCTACTGTTTCTCAAGATTGCCAAAAGGTTTTTGCAAAGAAAAAGCAAGTTCTTAATTTGCAAAGTGAAGGTAAGGCAAAACAGGACAGAATCTGTGAAAAACAGAACAGCAGGCAGTAATTAATCTGTTCGGGATACTTCTGCAACTAAAATCAAAAAACTCAGAACTGACGCACGAAAGACAATTATATAGAGAACGCTGTCGAAAAAATTCAGACCAAAAAGATGATCTGGTGATTTTATACGAATTTTTCTATCCAAGGACAGAATCTGTTTCCTGGACAGCACCTCACAACTTTTGAACTTTCTAGCAATCAGAGGCTATACTTGGCACAAATATGAAAAGCAAAGATACAATGATGATGCTACAGCAGTAAACAACATCAAGACACAACAAAAGCAAATATTTTATTCATGTGGGCTGCCTCCCAAAAGCGCTTTCTTTTATGCCTTTAAGCTAGGCATAATGCATAGATCAAGTTTTATCAAGAGTAAAAGAATAGCTAGCCCGTACAATGGACTCAAAAGGTAACTTGACCTTCTTACGAGGGAAGTGTTCCATCCCTTTCTTGAGAGGAAACTGAAATTTTATATTACCCACTTTCATGTCAATGACAGCACCAACGGTGCGCAAAAAGGGACGTCCCAAAATAATTGGACATGAAGGATCACATTCAATATCCATAATAGTAAAATCAACGGGCACATAATTATCATTGACAACAATAAGAACATCGTCGATCCTCCCCAAAGGTTTCTTTATGGAAGAATCAATGAGACGAACACCAAAAGAACAAGAATCATAAGGTTTCAATTTAAGCATATCATATATCCTTTTGGGCATAACAGAAGTACTAGCACCAACATCACATAAAGCATAGCAAGAGAAGTAATTCAAATAAATTTTTATCATAGGATCCCAACCATCCTCTAGCTTTCTAGGTATGGAGGCTTCTACTCTATGTTTCTCCTCTCTAGCTTTGATGAGAGCATTAGTGATATGCTCTGTGAAGGCAAGGTTAAGCGTGCTAGTGCGGGGATCTCTAGACATTTTGTGAAGGAAATCAATAACTTCTGTAAGAGTGCAATTATCAAAATCAAGGTCACGAGCATCAAGTAAAGTAGTAGTGGTGTCCTTAAGGCTCACCTGTTTGGTAGTTGACATAGCATCACCATTAATAGGTCCATTGGGACCAGGAGTACATTGGGTGCTAAGAGTGTGAACATTCTCAATAACTTGGATAGTAGCAACAGTGTGGTGGGTAGGAAGGCTCTTAATTCTTTCCTCTTCCTCCCTTTCTCTAGCCCATCTCTCTTTAAGCTTAGCCATCATCCTAATGTTTTCATTGATTTGCACGTGAGTAGCATTAATAGGGATGACTTCCTTCTCCTTAAGAGAAGAAGTTTCAATTTTTAGCAATTTTAACTCATTGGCTAAGTGGTCTACCTTAAAAGAAAGATCATCTAGTTTATGTAGTCTCTCTTCTACATTCTTAATAAAGGCTTTTTGGGTAGTGATGAAATCTCTAAGCATGCTCTCTAGTTCAGTGTTGGAGTTCTTGGTATTAGGATAAGCATTGTTGTTCCCATAAGAGTTAGAGGGGAATGGTCAAGAATTGTTACCAAAGTTACTCCTATAAGCATTGTTGTTGAAATTATTTCTAGAGATAAAGTTAACATCTACTTGTTCTTGAGCAATCAAAGAATTTAAGGGAACATCACGAGGATCAACAGTAGATTGCTTCGAAAGTAGAGACATGATCAAGTCAACTTTTTCATTGAGGGAGGAAATCTCCTCGACAGAGTTTACCTTCCTACCTGTTGGAGCGCGTTCGGTGTGCCATTGGGAATAGTTGGTCATCATCTCATCGAGAAGCTTTGTGGCAGCAGCACCAATTGTAGTTGACATAAAAGTTCCTCCCGCGGCCGAATCTAACAAGTTCCGCGAGGTAAAGTTCAAGCCTGCATAAAAAGTTTGGATAACCATCCAAGTAGTCAAACCGTGAGTAGGGCAGTTCTTGATAAGAGACTTCATACGTTCCCAAGCTTGGGCAACATGTTCATTATCCAATTGTTTAAAATTCATGATGTTACTTCTAAGTTGGATAATTTTAGCAGGTGGATAGTATTTTCCAATAAAAGCATCTTTGCACTTGTCCCATGAATCTATGCTATTTCTAGGCAAAGACTTAAACCAAATTTTAGCTCCTCCTCTCAAAGAGAAAGGAAAAAGCTTGAAGCTGTATTCTCCAAGGCTTGAAGCCACGGCTCATGCGCGACCTCAAGCATGCCGCCGGGGCTTGGGTAACCGAGCTGCCCTTCGTCCTATGGGGTTCGAGGACAACTCCGAATCGGTCGACTGGCCCAACCCCTTTCTTCCTGGTCTATGGGGCCGAAGCTGTATTGTTGAGTGACTTATTACACAATGCCCCCAGAGTAGAACTCTTATCCGAAGCCGAGGTAGAGCAAGCTCGTCAGGATGCAGTCGACCTTTTAGAAAAACAAAGAGAGATGGCCCTGATCCGGTCGACCATCTATCAACAAGACCTGCATCGATTCCACTCCCGCAACGTGAGAAGTCGAGCGTTCCAGGAAGGAGACCTGGTCCTCCGGGTGCATCAGAAACGTCCGCACAAGCTCGCCCCGGCATGGGAAGGCCTGTTCATCATCACGAAGGTGCTACGCAACGGAGCTTACCACCTCTACAATGTAGCCCAGAAGAAAGACGAACCTCATTCATGGAATGCAGACCTACTCCGCCGTTTTTTCACTTGAAGCACTCGACGGTCGAGTTGTAATAAAGATTCCCCAATTTGTTTCAAAGGCAAGATAGCAATGATTCCCTAACAATTGGTGTCCTCTAAATCCACCAGTGGGTGCTTAGCTGCAGTCCTCCGAGCTACGTCACAAGTACAAAGCGGTTCGGCCCTCCGAACTCCGCCACAAGTACAACGTAGCTTGGAATCGCCTAAGTTATAAACATTCTACTCCGAGTGAAGAGCGAACCTCTCACTCGGGGGCTTAGCTGCGACCCTGTGACTTGCCTAAGTTACAACTATCTACTCCGAGTGAAGAGCAACCCTCTCACTCGGGGGCTTAGCTGCGATCCTCCGAGCTACGTCACAAATACAAGGCGGTTTGATCCACCGAACTCCGCCACAAGTACAACGTAGCTTGGAATCGCCTAAGTTATAAACATTCTACTCCGAGTGAAGAGCGACCCTCTCACTCGAGGGCTTAGCTGCGACCCCGTGACTCGCCTAAGTTACAACTATCTACTCCGAGTGAGGAGCAACCCTCT
>LR738714.1:854737641-854755104 GCA_902687465.1 Secale cereale | reverse complement strand
GTTTTTTGTAACTTAGGCGATTACGAGCTATGTTGTACTTGTGGCGGAGCTCGGAGGACAGAGCCACGTTGTACTTGTGGCGTAGCTCGGAGGACCGCAGCTAAACCCCCGAGTGAGAGGGTTGCTCTTCACTCGGAGTAGTTTTTTGTAACTTAGGCGATTACGGGGTCGCAGCTAAGCCCCTGAGTGAGAGGGTTGCTCTTCACTCGGAGTAGTTTTTTTGTAACTTAGGCCATTACGGGGTCGCAGCTAAGCCCCCGAGTGAGAGTGTTGCTCTTCACTCGGAGTGGTTTTTTGTAACTTAGGCGAATCGGGTTCGTGGCTAAGTCTCCGAGTGAGAGGGTTGCTCTTCACTCGGAGTAGTTTTTTGTAACTTAGGCGAATCGGGTTCGCGCCTAAGCACCCACTGGAAGATTTGAGGATCAGCATCTTAGAGACCAACAATCATTAAGGAATTTCTGTGAACTTGTCTTTGAAACAAACTGGAAAATCTTTATTATAGCTCGACTGATCAAGTGCTTTAAGTATAGAAGCGGCGGAGCAGGTCCGCGTTCCACGAACGGGGTTCATCTCTCTCCTTGGCGACGTTGTAGAGGTGATATGCTCCATTATGCGGTACCTTGGTAATGATGAATGGGCCTTCCCAAGCCGGGGCGAGTTTGTGCGGTCGCTTCTGATGCACTCGGAGAACCAGGTCTCCTTCCTGGAATGCTCGGCTCCGGACATTGCGAGCATGGAATCGACGCAGGTCCTGTTGGTAGATGGTCAACCGGATTAGAGCCATCTCATGCTCTTCCTCCAAGAGGTCGACTACATCTTGACGGGCTTGCTCTACTTCGGCTTCAGAGAAGAGTTCCACTCGGGGGGCATTGTGCAACAAATCACGCGGTAGCACGGCTTCAGCTCCATGGACCATGAAGAAGGG
Organism: Secale cereale; assembly: GCA_902687465.1. Taxonomy (NCBI): domain Eukaryota; kingdom Viridiplantae; phylum Streptophyta; class Magnoliopsida; order Poales; family Poaceae; genus Secale; species Secale cereale. The sequence goes on along the minus strand of LR738714.1, from coordinate 854,754,179 downwards.
GGTACGGTCAGTTGACCGGTTCAGAGTTGTCCTCAGCCCCCATAAGACAGACGGTAGTTCGGTCACCCAAGCTCCGGCGGCATGCTTGAGGTCATGCATGAGCCGCGGCTTCAGGCCTTGGAGGATCAAACCATTCGCTCTTTCTGCTTGTCCATTCGACTACGGATGCGCTACGGAGGCATAGTCGACCCGTGTACCTTGGGAGGAACAGAAAGCTCTAAATTCATCCAAGTCAAAGTTGGAGCCATTATCCGTGATGATGTTGTGGGGGATTCAATATCTGAATATCAGTTCCCTAATGAAGCTGATGTCGGTGCTTGAACCAAGGTTCTTGATGGGCTTGGCTTCGATCCACTTGGTGAACTTGTTGACTGCCACGAGCAGGTGAGTGAATCCGCTTCTGCCAGTTTTGAAGGGGTTGACCATGTCCAACCCCCAAACGGCAAACGGCCAAACCAACGGAATGGTCTTCAAGGCAGATGCCGGCTTATGAGACATGTTGGAGTAGAACTGGCAGCCTTCGCACTTATCTACAATACCTTTTGCCATCTCGTTAGCCCGGGGCCAATAAAATCCAGCTCGGTATGCCTTGGCCACTATAGTCCGAGAGGAAGCATGGTGGCCACAAGTCCCCGAGTGGATTTCGTTCAGATTCAGTCGACCTTCTTCCGGGGTGATGCAGTGCTGAGCGACTCCTGTGACACTCTCTCTGTAGAGCTGACCCTGAATGACGGTGAAAGCCTAGGACCAACGGACAATCTGGCGTGCTTCTTCTTCATCCTATGGGAGATCTTACCTGAGCAGATACGCTATGTATGGCACAGTCTAGTCGGGCGTGATCACCAAAATCTCCATGATTAGGTCGACCACTGCAGGCACTTTGACTTCAGTCGGATCAAACGCACTGACTGGCTGTGGAGGTTCCTCCATGAAGGGGTCTTATTTGACTGAGGGGGTGTGCAGGTGTTCCAAAAATACATTCTTGGGTATAGGCTTCCGAGTGGACCCTATCTTCGCGAGATCGTTGGCAAGCTGATTCTTGGCTCTGGGCACGTGATGGAGCTCTAAACCTTCGAACTTCTTTTCAAGATTTCGTACTGCACTGCAATAACTGGTCATTGCCGGGCTTCTGACGTCCCAGTCCTTCATCACCTGATTTACCACTAAGTCTGACTCGCCGTAGACCATCAGGCGACGGACGCCGAGTGAGACGGCCATACGCAACCCGTACAAAAGTGCTTCGTATTCAGCTTCGTTGTTCGATGAGTCGAAGTGGCTTTGAAGGATGTAACTGAGCTTGTCGCCCCTGGGAGATACCAGGACCACGCCTGCACTGGATCCATTCAACATCTTGGATCCATCAAAGAACATGGTCTAGTGGTCCGCCTGGATCTGAGTCGGCAGCTCCTGTTCGATCCATTCGGCCACAAAATCTGCTATTGCCCGAGACTTGATAGCTTTCTTCGCTTCAAACTTGATATCTAGTGGAAGGAGTTCAATCGCCCATTTTGCCACTCGACCAGTTGTGTCTCGGTTGTTTAGGATTTCTGATAGTGGGGCGTCGCTGACGACTGGGATTGAATGATCCAAGAAGTAATGGGCAACTTTCTTTGCGGTCAAGTAGATCCCATACACAAGCTTCTGGTAATGCGGGTATCATTGCTTGGAAGGAGTCAATACTTCAGAAATGTAATAGATTGGGCGTTGGACTTTGTAGGCCTTGCCTTCTTCTTCCCGCTCGACCGTGAGTACAGTGCTGACAACTTGTCTGGTGGCTACGATGTACAGTAAGAGAGGCTCCTTGCTGAGTAGGGCAGCAAGCACCGGCTGGGTGGAAAGCAGGGCTTTGAGCTCTTCAAACGCTGCTTCAACTTTAGAATTCCACTAGAACTTTTCGGATTTCTTCATAAGTCGGTAGAGAGGTAATGCCTTCTCACCGAGACGAGAAATGAACCGACTCAATGCGGCCAAGCAACCAGTTAACTTCTGGATGTCATGTATACGCTCGGGGCGCTTCATTCGGAGGATTGCACCGACTTTTTCTGGGTTGGCGTCGATTCCTCATTCAGAAACAAGGAAACCGAGTAACTTGCCGCCCGGAACTCCAAATGTACACTTCGACGGGTTGAGCCTGAAATCATAGCTTCTCAAATTTGCGAATGTCTCAGCGAGGTCAGTCAACAGGTCGGAACCTTTGCGTGACTTGACCACGATGTCATCCATGTATGCTTCGACGTTCCGACTGATTTTCTTCAGCAGGCACTTTTGAATCATGCGCTTGAAGGTAGCGCCGGCATTCTTGAGACCGAAAGGCATCGTGACATAACAGAAACACCCGAATGCGATGATGAAAGCTGTCTTGATTTCATCGGGTCCATACAATCGGATCTGATGACACCCGTAATATGCGTCCAGAAAGGACAAACGCTCGCATCCCGCAGTCGAGTCGACTATCTGATCAATGCAGGGGAGAGGAAAATGATCCTTCGGGCAGGCCCGATTGATGTGCTTGAAATCAATGCACATGCGGAGAGACTTGTCCTTCTTGGGGACCATGACCACATTGGCGAGCCACTCGGAGTGGTAGATCTCGCGGATGAACTCAGCTGCCAGAAGTCGAGCCACCTCTTCGCCAATTGCCTTTCTCTTCTCCGCAGCGGACCGACGGAGATGTTCCTTTACATGCTTCACTTTTGGGTCGACTCGCAAACGGTGCTCAGCCAGTCCCCTCGGTACACCTGACATGTCAGACGATTTCCATGCGAAGATGTCCCAGTTCTCACGGAGGAACTGGATGAGCGCTTCTTCCTATTTGCTGACGAGTGTAGTTGAGATGTGGGTCGGTGCTGCATTGGGGTCGGTGGGGTGAATGTGTATGGGTTTCATCTCCCCAGCCGACTAAAAAGCTGACTCGGAAGCCGGCTTCTTGGCCCGCAGCAAATCACTCGGATCCACGTTCTTCTGGTACTCCTCCATCTCTACTGCTGCCATCTTTTCGTCAGCGATCTTCGAGCCTTTCTGGAAGCATTCTTCCGCTTTCTGTCGGTTCCCCGTGACGGTTATGACGCCGTTGGGCCCGGGCATCTTCAGCTTTAGGTATACATAACACGGTCGAGCCATGAATCTGGCGTAGGCGGGCCTACCCAGAATGGCATTATAGGCGCTGTTGAAGTCCACTACTTCAAACGTCAGCTTCTCTTTGCGGTAATTCTTTGAATCGCCAAAGACCACGTCGAGTGAGATTTGGCCAAGTGAGTCAGCCTTCTTCCCGGGGATGACCCCGTGAAACCTCATGTTGCTTTCGCTCAGCTTGGACATCGGAATGCCCATCCCACGGAGGGTTTCAACATACAGAATGTTCAAGCCACTTCCACCATCCATCAGGACCCTGGTCAAATGCGTGCCCTCGACCACTAGGTCGACCACCAGCGCCTGCCGCCCAGGGGTAGCGATGTGTGCAGGGTGATCGGACTGGTCGAATGTGATGGGGGTGTTGGACCACTTCAGATACGTGGTTGTTGCCGGGGCAACCATGTTGACTTCTCTGTTGATCACTTTCAGTCGAATCTTTCTTTCAACATCGGCAAAAATCATCAGGGTAGAGTTAATCTGGGGGTAACCTCCATCCCCTTCTTTGTCCTCGGACTCCTCTGATTCCTTTTCCTTCTCAGTCGACTGCTCTTTCTGGAAGCTCTGGATCAGGAGCCGACACTGTCGAGTGGTGTGCTTGGGATAAACCAAGTTCCCCTCTTCATCTTTCTTCGTGTGGATAGGACATGGCTGGTCGAGTACATCATTTCCCGCTTGATCTTTCATTTTCTTGGGGACCCAAGGACCCTTGGGCTTTCCTTTGCCCTTCCCTTGGTTAACAACTACGGCTTCGCCTTGTGCAGCTGGCTCGGCCTTGCGCTTGGGTTTCCGATTGGAATTCTGGTCATCTTGTCCGACTGGTTTCTTGCCACTGCAGAGTCGATCGGCCTCTTCGTCGTTAGCGTATCGACCGGATATCTCCATCATCCGGGACAGGGACATATCTCCCGTTCGACCGAACTTCAGGTTCAGCTTTCCGTATTGTACGCCCTCCTTGAAGGCGCAGACTACTTGGTGCTCGGACACATTCTCCATCGTGTGGTGCAAGGTGGTCCATCTTTGTATGTAATCCCTCAAGGTTTCATTCGGCTTCTGGACGTGCTACCTCTTGAGCTTGCGTTGTATTCCCTCGAAGATGAAAGGGAGATGCAGTACAGTAGCGTAAGTATTTCCCTCAGTTTTTGAGAACCAAGGTATCAATCCAGTAGGATACCACGCGTGAGTCCCTCGCACCTACACAAACAAATAAGAACTTCGCAGCCAACACGATAAGGGGTTGTCAATCCCTTTACGGTCACTTACGAGAGTGAGATATGATAGAGATGATAAGATAATATTTTTGGTATTTTTGTATAGAAACAGAAAGTAAAGAAAGTAAATAAACAACGGTGACTGAAATTGGCTAGTTGACGGGAAAGTAATATGATAAAGATGGACCCGGGGGCCATAGTTTTCTCTAGTGGCTTCTCTCATGATAGCGGTATTCTACGGCGGGTAAACAAAATAATGTCGAGCAATTGATAGAAAAGCGAATAATTATGAGACTATTTAGGCATGATCATTGTATATAGGCATCACGTCCGAGACAAGTAGACCGAAACGATTCTGCATCTACTACTATTACTCCACACATCGACCACTATCCAACATGCATCTAGTGTATTGAGTTCATACAAACAAAGTAACGCCTTAAGAAAGATGACATGATGTAGAGTGATAAACTCAAGCAATATGATGAAAACCCCATCTTTTTATCCTCGATGGCAACAATACAAAACGTGCCTTGCTGCCCCTACTGTCACTGGGAAAGGACACCGCAAGATTGAACCCAAAGCCAAGCACTTCTCCCGTTACAGGAACTATAGATCTAGTAGGCCAAACCAAACCAATAATTTGAAGAGACTTGCAAGAATATTATGAGCACACATAAAAAGTTTAGAGAAGAACCAAATATCTTTCGTAGATAACCTTGATCATAAACTCACAAATCATCGGATCTCGACAAACACACCGCAAAAAGAGATTACATCGAATAGATCTCCTCGAAGACCGAGGAGAACTTTGTATTGAGATCCAAAGAGAGAGAAGAAGCCATCCAGATACTAGCTATGGACCCGAAGGTCTGTGGTAAACTACTCACAACTCATGGTGAGGGCGATGATGATGATGATGAAGGTCTCCGTGATGGATCCCCCTCCCGGAACAGGCTACAAGATGGGATATCCACGGAAATAGAAGCTACGGCGGCGGAATTAGGGTTTTCTCTCTGCGTCTGGAGTTTCTGGGGTACGTAGGTATATATAGGAAGAAGGAGGGCACCGGGGGCCGTGTTGGCCAGCCTCGAGGCAGGGGGCACGCCCTGGGAAGGGGGGCGCGCCCCCCCACCCTCGAGGGCTGGCCCTACGTCCCCTAACTTGGTCCTGATGTTTCCCGAGCGTGATTTCCTCCAAAAATATCTCTCGCGAAGGTTTCATTCCGTTTGGACTCCATTTGATATTCCTTTTCTGGAAAACCCTGAAATAGGCAAAAAACAGCAATCTGGACTGGGCCTTTAGGTTAGTAGGTTAGTCCCAAAAATGATATAAAATTGAATGATAAAGCCCATTAAACATCTAAGACTTCATAAATAATAGCATGGAACAATCAAAAATTATAGATACGTTGGAGACGTATCAAGCATCCCCAAGCTTAATTCCTGCTCGTCCTCGAGTAGGTAAATGATAAAGAAAGAATTTTTGATGTGGAATGCTAACCAATATAGTTTATCAATGTAATTCTCTTAATTGTGGCATAAATGTTCAGATCTGAAAGATTCTAGACAAAAGTCTATATTGACATAAGAAATAACAATACTTCAAGCAATACTAACAAAGCAATCATGTCTTCTCAAAATACTATGGCTAAAGAAAGTTATCCCTACAAAATCATATAGTGTTGGCTATGCTCCCTTATTATCACAAATATTCATATCATGCACAACCCCGATTTCAGCCAAGCATTTGTTTTCATGCTCTATCTTTTAAAACCTTTCAACTTTCACGCAATACATGAGCGTGAGCCATGGACATAGCACTATGGGTGGAATAGAGGTGGTTGTGGAGAAGACAAAAGGAGGGAGATAGTCTCACATCGACTAGGCGTAATAACGGGCTATGGACATGCCCATCAATAGATATCAATGTGAGTGAGTAGGGATTGCCATGCAACGGATGCACGAGAGCTAAATATGAATGAAAGCTCAACAAAAGAAACTAGTGGGTGTGCATCCAACTTGCTTGCTCACGAAGACCTAGGGCATTTGAGGAAGCCCATCGTTGGAATATACAAGCCAAGTTCTATAACGAAAATTCCCACTAGTATATAAAAGTGACTAAGCATGAGACTCTCTACAATGAAGAACATGGTGCTATTTTGAAGCACAAGTGTGGAAAAAGATAGTAGCAGTTGTGCCCTTTTCTTTTCTTTTCTTTTTTTTCTTTTTTTTGGGCCTTTCTTTTTTCTTTGGCCTTTCTTTTTTTTTTCTCTTTTTTTTTGCGGAGGGGCTTTATAGATTCAGCCTTTCCTCCCATGGGACAATGCTCTAAAAATGATGATCATCACACTTTCATTACAACACAATATTACAACTCGATACTACAACAACAAAGTATGACTCTATATGAATGCCTCCAGTGGTGTACCGGTACGTGCAATGAAACAAGAGTGACATGTATGATAAATTATGCATTGTGGCCTTGCCACAAATACGATGTCAACTACATGATCATGCATGGCAATATGACAATATGATGCGTGTCATATAAACGGAACGGTGGAAAGTTGCATGGCAAAATATCTCGGAATGGCTATGGAAATGCCATGATAGGTAGGTATGGTGGCTGTTTTGAGGAACAATATGGTGGCTGTTTTGAGGAAGGATATATAGTGGGTTTATGGTACCGGCAAAAGTTACGCGGTACAAGAGAGGCTAGCAATGGTGGAAGGGTGAGAGTGCGTATAATCCATGGACTCAACATTAGTCATAAGAACTCATATACTTATTGCAAAAATCTACGAGTCATCAAAACAAAGCAATCAACGCATGCTCCTAGGGGGGAGGTTGGTAGGAGTTAACCATCGCGCGCCCCCGACCTCCACACAAAGGTTGACACTCTACAAATACCTCATGCTTTAACTTAGTCACACAACGGTTCACCATACGTGCATGCTACGGGAATCACTAACCTTAACACAAGTATTTCTCAATTTCATAATAACTCCACTAGCATGACTCTAATATCACTATCCTCATGTCTCAAAAGAATTATCAAGCATCCAACATCTCTTTCTACTCAATGCACTTGGTGTGAATTTTTTTACTACATTGACGTTGGATGTCTATCATGTGAAGACTAGTTTCTTTAGCCTAAACACATTACCATGCTGTTCTAATAGACTCTCAAATAGATATAAGTGAAGCATGCGAGTTCAATAATTTCTACAAAATATTACCACCACCGTGCTCTAAAAGATATAAGTGAAGCACTAGAGCAAAGAACTATTCAACTCAAAAGATATAAGTGAAGCACATAGAGTGTTCTAATAATTTCTAGGCCATTTTTAACTCTCTCAAATAGGTGTGTCCATCAAGGATGATTGTGGCAAACTAACAAGCAAAGACTCAAATTATACAAGACGCTTCAAGCAAAACACATAACATGTTGCGAATAAAAATATAGCTCCAAGTATAGTTACCGATGGATGAAGACGAAAGAGGGGATGCCTTCCCGGGGCATCCCCAAGCTTAGGCTTTTGATTATCTTGAATTTACTTGGGGTGCCATGGGCATCCCCAAGCTTAGGCCTTTGCTACTCCTTGTTCCATAGTCCATCAAAGCCATACTCAAAACTTGAAAACTTCACAACACAAAACTTAGACAAAAATTCTCGTGAGCTCCGTTAGTAAGAGAAAACAAACCACCACTCAAAGGTACAGCAAGGAATTCATTCTTTGTTTATATTGGTGTTAAACCTACTGTACTCCAAGTTCCCTATGGTTCATATCCTCCAATATTACTCATAGATGCATCGGAACAAGCAAACAACACACGAAAAACAGAATCTGTCAAAAACAGAACAGTCTGTAGTAATCTGCTGGGTTCGCCCACTTCTGGAACTCCTAAAAATTCAAACTAAATTGGTAAATTTGCGCAATTTTTCTACCAATCATCAGCAAAAAGAATCAACTAAAAATCACACTCCAGTAAAATCTGAAGTCTACTTTAGCGAGCGCTAACGATTCTTTTTTTCACAGCAAGATCAAATAAACTTCACACAAGTCTTACCAAAGGTTCTACTTGGCACAAACACTAAACACAACATGAAAACACATCTAATCAGAGGCTAGATGCAATATTTATTCCCTAACAGCAACAAAAGCAAAAAACATAAAATTGGGTTGCCTCCCAACAAGCGCTATCGTTTTACGCCCCTAGCTAGGCACGATACAAGATAGATCTAGGTATTGCCATCCTTGGAAGGCAATCCATAAGTGGCTCTCATGATAGATTCATATGGTAATTTGATTTTCTTTCTAGGAAAGTGTTCCACACCTTTCCTTAACGGAAATTGGAATCTAATATTTCCTTCCTTCATATCAATGATTGCACCAATCGTTCTAAGGAAAGGTCTACCAAGAATAATAGGACATGAAGGATTGCAATCTATATCAAGAACAATGAAATCTACAGGCACATAATTCCTATTGGCAACAATAAGAACATCATTAATTCTTTCCATAGGTTTCTTAATAGTGGAATCCGCAATATGCAAATTTAAAGAACAATCATCAAGCTCATGGAACCCTAGCAAATCACACAAAGTTTTTGAGATAGTGGAGACACTTGCACCCAAATCACACAAAGCATAGCATTCATGATCTTTTATTTTTATTTTTATAGTAGGTTTCCATTCATCATAAAGCTTTCTAGGTATAGAAACTTCCAACTCAAGTTTTTCTTCATAAGATTGCGTTAAAGCATCAACTATATGTTTAGTGAAAGCTTTATTTTGACTATAAGCATGCGGAGAATTTAGCACGAATTGCAACAAGGAAATACAATCAATCAAAGAGCAAATGTCATAATTGAATCCCTTGAAATCCAAAGTAGTGGGTTCATCACTATGCAAGGTTTTAATCTCTTCAATCCCACTTTTAGCAATTTTAGCATCAAGATCTAAAAACTCCGAATTATTAGGACACATTAAAGCAGAATAATCTCCAATCCTATTATCATCAAGATTAACACTAGAAAACAAGGATCTAATAGGAGACACATCAATAACTTTCAGATCTTCATCTTTATTTTCATGATAACTAGAAGAACACGATTGAATATAATCTTCTCTTTTAGCACGCATTCTAGCGGTTCTTTCTTTGCATTAATCAATGGAAATTTTCATGGCTTTGAGAGACTCATTGATATCATGCTTAGGTGGGATAGATCTAATTTTCAAAGAATCAACATCAAGAGTAATTCTATCCACACTTCTAGCCAATTCATCAACTTTAAGCAATTTCTCTTCAAGCATAGCATTGAAATTCTTTTGCGAGATCATAAACTCCTTAACACTAGTTTCAAATTCAGAAGGCATCTTTCCATAAGAGTTGTTGTAGGAATTACCATAATTATTAGAGGAATTACTAGGAAAAGGCCTAGGATTAAAATTACCTCTATAAGCATTGTTGCCAAAATTATTCCTACCAACAAAATTCACATCCAAAGATTCATTGTTATTCTCAATCAAAGTGGACAAAGGCATATCATTAGGGTCAGAAGAAGCACTCTTAGCAGCAAACAATTTCATAAGTTCATCCATCTTTCCACTCAAAACACTAATTTCTTCGATAGCATGCACTTTTTTACTAGTAGATCTTTCGGTGTGCCATTGAGAATAATTAACCATAATATTATCTAGGAGTTTGGTAGCTTCTCCTAAGGTAGTTTCCATGAAAGTGCCTCCAGCGGCCGAATCTAAAAGATTTCTAGAAGCAAAATTCAAGCTAGCATAAAAGTTCTGAATAATCATCCATAGATTCGAACCATGTGTAGGGCAATTATGAATCATTAATTTCATTCTCTCCCAAGCTTGTGCAACATGCTCATGATCAAGTTGCTTAAAATTCATAATATCGTTTCTAATGGAGATGATCTTAGCAGGAGGGAAATACTTAGAGATAAAAGCATCTTTGCAATTATTCCACGAATCAATACTATTTCTAGGCAAAGAGGAAAACCAAGTTTTAGCACGATCTCTAAGTGAAAACAGAAATAACTTCAACTTAACAATATCGTTATCCGTATCCCTTTTCTTTTGCATATCACAAAAATCAACAAAGTTGTTTAGATGGGTAGCGGCATCTTCACTAGGAAGGCCGGAGAATTGATCTTTTATAACAAGATTCAACAAAGCAGCATTGATCTCACAAGATTCAGCATCGGTAATAGGAGCAATCGGAGTGCTAATAAAATCATTGTTGTTGGTATTGGAGAAGTCACACAATTTGGTATTGTTCTGAGCCATAGTGACAAGCAAGCAATCCAACACACACAAGCGAACAAGAAGAAAGCAAACAAAAAACACACGGCGGAAGAAGGGCCAATAAAACGGCAAGGGTGAAGTGGGGGAGAGGAAAATGAGAGGTAAATAAATGTAATGCGAAGGATAAGGGTTGTGATAGGTACTTGGTATATGACTTTTGCGTAAGCCTCCCTGGCAACGGCGCCAGAAATTCTTCTTGCTACCTCTTGAGCTTGCGTTGTATTCCCTCGAAGAGGAAAGGGAGATGCAGCACGGTAGCGTAAGTATTTCCCTCGGTTTTTGAGAACCAAGGTATCAATCCAGTAGGAGACCACGCGCGAGTCCCTCGCACCTGCACAAACAAATAAGAACTTCGCAGCCAACGCGATAAGGGGTTGCCAATCCCTTTCCGGTCACTTACGAGAGTGAGATCTGATAGAGATGATAAGATAAAATTTTTGGTATTTTTGTATAGAAACAGAAAGTAAAGAAAGTAAATAAACAACGGCGACAGAAATTAGCTAGTTGACGGGAAAGTAATATGATAAAGATGAACCCGGGGGCCATAGTTTTCTCTAGTGGCTTCTCTCATGATAGCGGTATTCTACGGCGGGTAAACAAATTACTGTCGAGCAATTGATAGAAAAGCGAATAATTATGAGACTGTCTAGGCATGATCATTGTATATAGGCATCACGTCCGAGACAAGTAGACTGAAACGATTCTGCATCTACTACTATTACTCCACACATCGACCGCTATCCAGCATGCATCTAGTGTATTGAGTTCATATGAACAGAGTAACGCCTTAAGAAAGATGACATGATGTAGAGGGATAAACTCAAGCAATATGATGAAAACCCCATCTTTTTATCCTCGATGGCAACAATACAATACGTGCCTTGCTGCCCCTACTGTCACTGGGAAAGGACACCGCAAGATTGAACCCAAAGCCAAGCACTTCTCCCATTGCAAGAACTATAGATCTAGTAGGCCAAACCAAACCAATAATTCGAGGAGACTTGCAAGAATATTATGAGCACACATAAAAAGTTCAGAGAAGAACCAAATATCTTTCGTAGATAACCTTGATCATAAACTCACAAATCATCGGATCTCGACAAACACACCGCAAAAAGAGATTACATCGAATAGATCTCCTCGAAGACTGAGGAGAACTTTGTATTGAGATCCAAAGAGAGAGAAGAAGCCATCCAGATACTAGCTTTGGACCCGAAGGTCTATGGTAAACTACTCATAACTCATGGTGAGGGCGATGATGATGATGATGAAGGCCTCCATGATGGATCCCCCTCCTGGAACATGCTCGAAGATGGGATCTCCACGGAAACAGAAGCTACGACGGCGGAATTAGGGTTTTTTCTCTGCGTGTGGAGTTTCTGGGGTACGTAGGTATATATAGGAAGAAGGAGGGCACCGGGGGCCGTGTGGGCCAGCCTCGAGGCAGGGGGCATGCCCCCCACCCTCGAGGGCTGGTCCTATGTCCCCTGACTTGGTCCTGGCGTTTCCCGAGCGTGATTTCCTCCAAAAATATCTCTCACGAAGGTTTCATTCCGTTTGGACTCCGTTTGATATTCCTTTTCTGCAAAACCCTGAAATAGGAAAAAAACAATCTGGACTGGGCCTTTGGGTTAGTAGGTTAGTCCCAAAAATGATATAAAAGTGAATGATAAAGCCCATTAAACATCCAAGACTTCATAAATAATAGCATGGAACAATCAAAAATTATAGATACGTTAGAGACATATCAATACGCAATGTTGCAACTCCGCAAGCCCCGCGGGCCGTTTCCAGGTACCTTCGAAGGTCCGAATAAACACTCGGGCTAGCTCTTCCCAACTGTATATGCTCCCAGGGGCCAACTGATTCAGCCACGCCCGAGCCGAGCCGCCCAGCATCAGAGGAAGGTGTTTCATGGTTACATCGTTGTTTCCGCCCTCGATCTGCACAGCCACTCAGTAATCCTCGAGCCAGTTGTCTGGCTTTGACTCGCCGGTGAACTTATTTACTCCCGCCGCCAACCTGAAGTTTGGGAGGATCTCAGCAGCCCTGATGGCACTGCTAAAGCACTCGGGTCTAGAGACGGACGCTCGGCTTCCACTCGGATGATCTCTGCCTTGCCCTTCTTTGAACGCTCTGTTCGTGTCGACCAGTCCCTGCACAAGAATAGACATTGCGTCGAAGCCAGGCCTCCGGGGATCTGGGGAAATTCTCCGCTCGTTGTCGCATAAGTGCCTGCCCTCGTGTCGCATGGGCGAAAACGATCCGCTTCCCGGAGGAGGTGTAGGCACTCGACGGCGGTCGTGGTGACCGGGTCGACGGTCATACTGCTAATCATTCCGACCCAGATGCCGGTCTTGACGGGGACCACGGTCCTCATGCCTCAGGGCGATCTTGGACTGTGAGCTGACCAAACGGTGTTCGCAGCCACCGATCTGCTGTGAATCTTGTTGCGCGACAGAAAAACAGCCGCGTTATGCTCTCCGGCTATTCGGAGCAGCGCCCGGATCTGCTGTAGGCCTCTCCCAGCCTCCGACTAAGATGGCTGAATTGACTCTGCGATGCGAGCCGGGGCTTCGAGGTTCTGGACAGTCGTACGGAACACCTGAGTCTCGCGTGGGAACGACTGCCGCGGCCGTCGACTGGATTCGGGGACCAATCGGTGGGCCTGTTTGTCGAGTGCGCGCTGGATATTCTCCAGACGCGCGTGCTCAGCCACAGTGGCTAGGCACGTGGCTTCCAGGGCCCGAGCCTCTGAAGTGTCTCCCATGATAGGGGTGAAAAGTGCGTCCTCATTGCGGCGGCAGAGCTCGTCCCTCTGCTCGGAAGTGAGGGGTTGGAGAATGTACCCGTCGTGGTCGAATGAATGACGTGCCGTTGCCGCCGTCACGGCCGCGAGGGAAATCCTTGCGGACTGCGGTGTGAGTCGACCATGAGGACTTCAGCTGCGGGGTCGCTGCTCCCGCACTCAGAAATCGAATTTGTGGGTTCGATCGACGGATCGACCGGCCCGTAGAGGTATTCGTCGGGATCGATGGCCGCAACTTGAGGTGTAGCCGCCTGGCACCCACCGCTGGAGCAGCGAGCGAAGGAGCCGGCAGGTACCGAGTCAACGGCTGCCGGAGAAGGACGCCGCAAGCGCTGGCACGGAAGTGCGCGGCCCCGCAGACGGGCAGCGCCTTGATGTCGAGGGGGGCCTCCTGGAGCCAAGCGGAGTCGTCGGCGATGAAGACGAGCGCGCCGAGTCGGATCTCATAGCCCAACGCCGGAACATCGCCGTAAACCATGATGAAGGAGGTCGGAGAAAAGTTTGCAACCTCACCAAAAGTCGCTAAGACACCCTGTCCCACGGTGGGCGCCAATTGTCGTGGTTCTAAGTCTGACAGTACGAGTAGGGGGTACGTAAGAGGAGGCAAGGCCCTAGCTATGGTGAGATTGTACGGAAGATGTTTACGAGTTCAGGCCCTTCTCGGAAGAAGTAAAAGCCCTACGTCTCGGTGCCCCGAGGCGGTCGACTGGAATGTATATGGGTGTTTGAGTTATAGGGGGTGCGAACCCTTGTACTGGAGGAGGGAGTGGCTTATATAGAGTGCGCTAGGACCCCAGCCATCCCCCATGTTACAAAGGATTCAATGTACATAAAGGCAGGCGTTACTGATAATGCCTGCAGTAAAGAGTGATAAAGACATTCATTGTTACTGAATGAATGTCAGACCGTTGCTGTCCTAAGGGACCTTTGACCTTCATGGGTCGAGTGTCTTGGGATGGTCGAGTGAAGTCGAGTAGTTTGAGCGGGGGTGTGTAGTTGAGTGGAATGCCTTCTTGAGCCGTGTCAGTCGACTGTTCCTGTTGTCTTCGAGTTTTCTTTTGAACTTCTGTGGTAGTAACCTTTGGGTGGGGTACCTGGGCTAGGCCCGTGATCCTATCCTAGGTCTGTAACATCATCATGCCCTGCACGTGCAAGCCAAGGAACTAAATAAACCTTGGTCGATGGATATGTTTGGGACTGCTCCACTCCTTAAAATTTAGCTTTGCTCTAGAAAACGCAAGCTAAATGGGGTAACTCCATGATATATCACTCTACTGAAAAAATACTAGAATATGAGGTATAGCTCCCTGTTTTTTGTGAAGCTCCTCATGTGGTGCTCCAAAAAAATACTCTAGAAGTTGGAGTTGCAGGGAAATTACCCACCACTGCCAACAGTATGTGGATACCTCTTTGTTTCTCACTTTTCATTCTTTCCACCAAATTCTCATTCTTAAAGCTCGAGCTAGATGGGAGCCAAACATTCTCTTTGATAGAGCTGCAACTCTAATATGAAACTACTCCTAAGTGCATTTCGTGGAGTAAAACTGATTTGGATGCAGTAGAGTTGTCCCAAACAGGCCCTATCTCTATATTTATATCTATATCTATATATATTACCTACTAAAGGAAGTAGGTATTTTTGGCCCGTCATGCTATTTTGCAGAAAACCCTCTAATGTTTCAACTCTAGTTTCAAGTCAGATTTTTGAAGAAATCACGTACTATTTCTGGTAATCAACCCATGAGACAGCTTTACTCCCTCCATCTAGGTGAATTAGTTATCTTAGATTGTGCACCGCGACCAAGGCGGCGGGAGAAACGAGAGAACTTAATGTTTATTTGCTAATTAATAGCATCGCATGCAACGAACTAATCACTACATGTCATGTTTGATAGTCTTAAGTCATTAGAAGCATACCCGTCCCACATCTCTTATTGGTTGATTTCTTTATTTATGTCAAGAAACAAGCAACGAGGTGGAAATTAATGTATCGTGCCTAAGTGTTTTGGGATTATTTGGTTTTCGCAAGGTGACTTGTACACCTAGACAAAGGGAGTAAGTCGTATTTTACTTTTTGCAGGAAACCCCCCGATGTCCGGGTTAATCAACCCATAGTACATATCAAATGTTTTATTTCTATTATACCTACAAAAGGAAATAAGTATTCTTGGTCCGCCATACTAATTTGTAGAAAACCCTTTGATGTATCTGATAATCAACCTGAAGTCTAGTTTTAAGTCAGATTTTTTAAGAAATCATGTACTATTTCTGGTAATCAACCCGTGAGACAGCTTTAAGTCAGATTTTAATTTTTGCAGGAAACCACCCAATTTTGGGTTAATCAACCCGTAGTACATATCAAATGTTTTATTTAAATATTCATATCTTTTAAACTATAACTCCAAATTTAACATGTTATATATATAATTTGATTAGAAAAAGTGCAGATTGTGAGTATGATGTTATTTACCTGTTAACAATTTTAAAATGTTATTTAAGGTGCAATATTAATCAATGGTGCAAGATCCGTCTTTCTTTCACAACGATGCCGATCTGAATTGGAAATGAACACCTAGGCAAAACCAGGATTGAAGATGAAATAAAGCATCTATAACTACACATGCAAGCCTCACATGAAAAAAAAAATCTAATCTTACGCCGAGAGAGAGATGCCTTATAATTGACAACATTCAAACACATTGTGATTGTGTGAGCACTGAGGCCACCGTCGGTAAGGATGGGAGGGAGGATAAGTGGCAACACAAATGAGATGCCATGTGCTGAAATAAAGGGTGTGGACCTATTCCGTGTTCAGTCAAGGTTATTGTATTAGGGAAGTGTGGTATTTTTTTCCGTTGCAACATACATGCTCCTTTTTGCTAGTAGCTATAATAGGAAGCCGAGCACTATGACCCATGGCCACCGCTGCCTCCAGCGAAACAACCCCCTCCTTAAGCTGCTACAGAGGCACCAACAGTGGGCACAGACGGAGTAGAGCAGGGAGAGAGGCGCCTCTCGTCGTCGCCCACGCCACCCTGATGTAGCATGTCGACAAGGGG
>LR738714.1:854708676-854737511 GCA_902687465.1 Secale cereale | reverse complement strand
GGGGGGGGGGCTACGGCTAGCTGCTCCTGCTCTTCTCTATTCTGGAAGATTGCGACATCGTCGACCTCGCCGGTGTGCTTTGCTCTTGTACGCACGGGCTCTGCTCTCGGTACGCACAACACATGCGTGCTTGCCTGATCACCCTTATACACACGCACCTACCTCACTCACTCCGGCATAGTTTAAAAAGCCGAACCGGTGATACCGTCGGTTCAGGTTTTTATCGGTCGGACCACCAATTCACCGGTTCATTTCCTGGTTTTTAATCCATAAATATATGTAAAACTAGACCAAGTATGGCCTTGGCCTCTTTCATAGCGGCAAGGAATGATCCAAACAGCCACAATTAATTTTTCTTTTTCCTAGCAATGTTTGCGCATGTGGAGCTCCTATTCAGCGCTTCAGGCGCCAGAGAAGCTCCCTGGCACCCACGCACCGGTGTTGCTGGGCCGGCCCATGTACACGTTCACATTTGAGAAACACAGAAAAAGAAACAAAGGAAAAAATCATAAAAAAACAAAAAAAAATCATGAATTCAAACAAGTTCACGCATTATAAAAAAGTTCACCAAATTTGAAAAAGTACATCAATTTTTTATGAAAAGAAATTTCAATTATAAAATCATCAATTTTGGAAAAAGTTCAACAATGATGGGAATATTTAGCCGATTTTGAGAAAAAAATCGAATTTGAAAAATCTTCACCAATTTTTTTAAAAAGTTCATCGATTTTGAAAAAATAATCATCGAGTCTTAAGAAAAGTTCATCAATTTTGGAGAATGCCTATAAAAATAATGGATTTTAATAAAAGTTCATCCATTTTGAAAAAAGTTCACAAATTCTGTAAAATGTTCACAAATTGTAAAGGCCATCATTTATAACAAACTTGACCAATTTTAAAAAGTTCACGAAATTGAAGTATAGAGAAAAACAAAAAGATAAAGATAAAATACCTAAACGGGCCGGCCCAGCTTGCAGGGCTTTAGACTCCCGTTTACAAAATACATAGTAACAGCCGGCTGAAGCGCCAAATAGTATCTGCCGCCTAGCGCGTGATACCAGTTCATCCAGTTTTTTTTTCAGGTTTAAGTAAAACCGGAAAAATTTGTCCTGTCAGTTTGCAGAATGGTTCCAGTTATTTCCGGTCCGCACGTTCACATTTGACGAAAAAATGAAATCAAGAGAAAAAACAAAAAAGAAACCAAAAAAAATCGTGAACTTAGAAAAAGTTCATCGAATTTGAAAAAGGTCATCAATTTTAATAAAAAATCATTGAATTAAAAAATTCATAGAATTTGAAAAAACTTCACCGATTTTTTTTTGAAAAAAAAAGTGCATCAATTTTGTAAAAAAATCGTCAAATTTCACAAAGTACGTCAATATTTGAAAACAAAATCATAGAGTTTTAAGAAAAGTTCATCAATTTTGCAGAGTTCCTATAAACATAATTGATTTTAAAAAAAGTGTATCCATTTTGAAAAAAGGTCACAATTATGTAAAACGTTCACAAATTTAAAAGTCCATCATTTTTTGAAAGCAAACTTCACCAATTTTGGAAAAAGTTCTCGAAATTTAAGTATAGAGAAAAAAATAAAGATAAAACTGATTATTATTTTCAGGTTTAAGCAAAAACCTGGGTGGTTTTGTCCTGCCAGTTTTCAGGCCGCAGGTTCCAGTTTTTTCCGGTCCATTTTTTAAAACTATGCACTCAGGTCGCATTCTTGGTTGAAATATGTAGGCGCAAGGGTTACCACCGGAAACAATCCGAATTCAACAAAACATCTCTTCATGAAAGAATGACAATTGTTACCACTAGTGCAGGGATGAATGACAACTGTTACTACTAGTGAAAGAATGTCAAGGCAACAGAGCCTTGATGAATGAATGTGAACCACTCTGTTTCCAAATCCTAGATCCACACAACTGCTGCCTAATCTCCCTCGTATGCACAGGTAGCTTTCTTGGTTGAAATTCACAGGCGCAAGGGTTACAAGCGCAAACAATTCAAAGGCAACAAAAACATTCACGAAAGAATGACAATTGTTATTACTACTACTACTGAAGGAATGGATGACAACTCAGTGGAAGGAGGACAGTTGTTACTATTACTGAAAGAATGTCAAGGCAACAGAGCCTTGCTGAAAGAATGTGAATCACAATTGTTATTACTATACTACTGAAGGAAGGAGCAAATGACAATTGTTATTACAACTGCAGGAGCAGTGCGAAGGCAACAGAGCCTTGAGGAAAGAATGGAATCTGTTGCAGCCGCACAAGAAAGCATTCAACTACAAAAGGATGTTGATACGCATCCGAAAAGCACAGAAGTTCTCCTATTCCGTAGGAGAGAACCACATGGGGAAACCTGGCCTCCCGGAGGCCGGCTGCGCCCCAATCAGAAGCTCCGTCACCTGTCCTTCTAGCATATCATAAAATTGTGCTCGATAGCTGAACCGATCATCTCTCCCCGGCAGGAACCCGGGGCAGAACTGATCTAGAAAGTAAATGCGCTCGGCAAGCCTGCGATACTGCACCTCCTGGCGGGCAGAGAAATCTATAGCAACGCTGCTTGAGAGGCTGATGAGCAGGGTCTGCCCATCAAGGCCATGCACCTGTGTCCATGTCCAGTTGTCGAGATTCAACTTGAAAACGGTGACGGCGACAAGAAGATCCCAATTCGCGTTGAAGCTTCTGACAACTAAGAGGAGATCGTTGCGTGAACGGACAAGATTCCGCTGCTGGTGCGTGCCGTCCTGAGGCAGCTGCATGGCCACGCACCTTCTTGCCGCACACGCATGTGGGAACCATATCATTTCTGACCCAAACTCGATCTGATACAGATCCTCCTGATGGCTGCCAAGGACATAGAGCTTGTCTTGTACGAACTCCAAGTCGGAGCCAAGAGTGAGGAAGGGTGCAGTGCACACGCACCAAGCGTCCATATCGGACGTGCACAAGGCCAGGTGATGCAGGCCCCTGCAAGCTGCTAATCCTGCTACTCTGAAGTCACTTGTGAAGCATGAGTTACTAAGAACAACTTTCTGCAGGAACATGTTTGACTCTGTGGCTGGCTGACCATAGAAAAGGATGCCTTCTCCTTCTGTGATCCTGCAGGATCCTGTCAGACCATCCTTCACAAATGCCCAAGGGTCAGGAAGATACTGCATGTAGCCTTTGAGAGGCTGGAAAATAACGCACTTCCGATGGCTGACGTTGAGATCCCCAGCTGGATCCCATCTTGGTTCGAATCCCAGAATGACCCAATTATTGAGAGAGCCTAGTGCCGTAGCTGTATCAGATGAAGACTGAGAGAGAGCCGGGTGCATACTCCTTGAGATGTTGGCCTCGCCAAAACAATCTGTCAAACGTAAATCAGCACCCAGGATGAGCGGCAGTGGCCGTACCGGGCAATTCCTGACGGCGGCGCGCCAGCAGCAGGAGACACCCTGCAGCGCTTCTCGATCATAAGCAGATGGTAGCATAGCGGCTATCAAGGAGCCCAGATCTCCCGGAAGCTCCGTGGCGACAGCTTCATCCGCCGCGGGGTCTTGGCCGGCGGCAGGTTGCGCGGGAGGGGGCGAGGAAGAAGAAGAAGCATCATCTGAATATGTTTCTTGCGCAGATTAGACATTAGAGCAAGCGGCAAGAGAAACGGGGCTTGTTCGCGGGATTACCTGGAGGTCGAGGTGCCACCAGGGCTCGCCGCCGGCGGTCCCTGAAGCCGCCGAAGAAGCTCAAACAGCCGGGGAACCCACCCTCGCGTCCATCTCGGGCCTGGACGTCCCGAGGACGACCCTCCCCTCCATCTCGGGCCTGGACGTCCCGACGACGACCCTCCCCTCCATCTCGGACGGGAACCTGCCCGCCCTCCCCTCCATCCTGGACAGGAACCCGCCCGCCCGCCGCTTGGAAGACCCGGCGACGAATCCGCCCAAGAATCGAACCGCGCTCGCCGTCGACGGCGCCGCTCTTCTTCCCGGCGCGCGACATGGGGACGACGGCCTCGAGCTTTCCGCCGCACCCTCTCTTGGATCCGCCGGCGGGGAGGGTTTCTCCAGAACCAATCTGACGGATGATTTCGTCTGACCGTTGCTCACAATTTCGTATGGGTGGGTGTGGTGAAAGGGGGGAGAAGACAAGTCGCCGGCGGCGCGAGCTTGGGCCACTGCGTTCTCTTCGACACCCAGGCGTCCAATCCGGCCCACGGCCCGAATTTCTCCTCCTGTCACTGACCGGTGGGCCCAGGCCCCCTCCTGTTGACTTATAACTTGTTAAATGACCCTGTTCAAGAATTCGTCCGATTTATCTCAAAAAATAAATAAATAATCGTCCCATTAACCAGTTAACTTGCCGATTAAACCCTAGTCGCATGGATCGCCGAATAGCCCGATAAATTGATCAATTGTCCGATTAATTGATTAAATGGCCGATTAACTTGCCGATTAGCCTATTAATCCCCTACTCACCAGCCAACCAAGCAGCTATCAGTTAACGATTTCCTTAACAATGGTTAAATCCATATCAAATCAATCCGTTGCTCGGATCGAAACACTTTATCTATCAAGGTTAATTACAATTTTGTCTACTTCCCAATCATAGCACTTTCACCTCCGTTTGAAGATGCTTACCTTGCTGCTTTAATTATAATGGCACAAATGACTATCCTAATGGTATAATTCATAACTAAATGAGTTATAACCTGGACTTAAGCATATTTTCCATGCCTTTTTTTTATCAGAAAATTGCAACTAGTATGAATGTTTCATGTTCCACTAGTAGAAAACAGGGCTTTGCTCCTGGCAAGATCTGAGCATTAGTCCTGGTCGTGTTACGAACCGGGACAAGAGCGGCTAGGACGCCGTACGGGGCTCGGCTAGCTTTAGTCCCGGTTGGAGATACCAACCTTCAGTCCCGGTTGGAGACACCAACCGGGACTAAAGGGTTTTGAAAGTTTATTTTCTATTTTTAGTTTCTATTTTTAAATTGCTTATATCTTTTAGGATATTTGATGTTTTTGAGTGATTCTTTCTGCATTTGATTCAAAATTTTGTCTAGTTTCTGTTTGTGCCATTACTTTTCAAATTTGAATGGTTTATATTTGAATTTGTTCAAATTTGCTTCAAACCCTAGATTGTGAATAACTTGAGTTTCAAAATAGTTTTAATTTAATTCTTTTTGCTCCTAGTCACATGGAAGATTGTTGTCACGGTAGGATTTATTTGGTTATTTTTAGAATAATCTAGATTAGGATTTTAGTTAAAACGGTACTGTTTTGCTTATATGATTTTTTAGCCATTTAATTGTTGTTTAATTATTTTTAGTTAGTTCGTTCTGTATATTTTAACATGTTGTAGTATGCTTCTCTTAGACAACAGTAGACATTAATAGTTGTTTAGCCTTTAATTGTAGTTTATAGAATTAGTTTTGCTATATTAAAAAGCAATTGATTCCAGCATATGAGAAATAATTTTTAGAATTCTTTTTATTTTAAAATAAATAATGTCATATTTGGATTCCTCACATTTTTTCTGATAATAATGGATATGTTATTTGTCGAATTTTTATTTACAAATTTAAAGATATTAATTATGCCATATTAAATGAATAAATGCGGAAAAATGAATACAATAATATTATTACTTATTTTATTTTCATTAAAATTCAATATTATTATTACTTATTTTATTTTAGTAATTGTTTGGAATTCAATAAATTAAATCATGTGACACCGAGACCTAAAGGTTAATATGATTGATAGCTTACTATTGTTAGGAAAACAACAAACGCAGACTTGGAAACTAGGGGAAATAGAACTCGGAAGTTAAGCGTGCTTGGGATAGAGTAGTGAGAGGATGGGTGATCGGCCGGGAAGTTAGACGATTTGGAATGAGTGCTCCATGCTGGAGAAGTGAGGAGGGGTGATTAGAGATTAAATTGTCAAATAATTCAAAGATTTAAAAAATAAAAATAAAACGAAAAAATTGGTGGAGCCTAAAGGTCCTCCAGCCTCGCTCCAAATAGCAGCAACGTGGTTGACCAGCCCTCTTCCCCGTGACGTGTAGCAAAAACAATTTCCTGGTTTTCTCTTTTGATTTATTTGATTCCAACAGGAAATTCTAGAGTATATTTGGTCACGACCCCTAGTCTTTGGCGATCTAGAGTTAGTGCATCGCCGCCGCTGCCGGTGGATGCTGGCCTTGTATCCCCCCGCTGGCCTGACGCCAGGCTGATGTCCTGAAGAGGTGCTTCCTCTTCAGTTTTTCGTCCCCTAGCAATAACGCTAGGGTTTTGATGTCCTCCAATGATTTCGCTGTCCGAGAGTTTTTTCATCACTCTTCCCTGAAAAGTTAGGATCTGTTGCCTTCTGGTGGGTTGACTGACCGAGTGTTTCCTTCGCCGCTGATCATCGGAAGCACGACCTCTTCCCCGGAGGCTGATCGGTCATCATGAAAATTCTTAGTTGGAATTGCCGTGGCCTACAACAGGTAGCGGCAGTTAGGGATCTACTTGATGTATGTTCGAGGAGAAGTCCCGATGTCTTGTTTTTGTCAGAGACCCACTTGGATGAATTCCTAGCAGAATATCTTCGTAGAAGGTTGAGGATGGATAGAAAGGAGGTAGTTCGCGTTGATGGGAAAAGTGGAGGTTTGCTACTGTTCATGAGAAACGAAATAAAGATCTCTCTGAATTTTAAATCTGATAAGTTCATCGATGTTTTCGTCAAGGATGATCTGGAGAATAGATGGTGGTTTACTGGTGTATATGGAGAACCACAATGGGAGGATAAACATCTCACTTGGCAACGACTATGTGACCTAAGAGCAGGGATGGATTTGTCATGGCTAGTAATGGGAGACCTCAATGATATTCTTTAATCTTTTGAAAAGAAAGGCGGTAGAGCGAGACCGGAACGGTATATGAAATCTTTCCGGGACGCTTTGGATGATTGCCAACTAAGCGATTGTGGATACTTAGGCGACAAGTTCACCTGACATCGCGGGAACATCTGGGAGAGGCTAGACCGTGCACTCGCCAATGATGCATGGAATAACCTATTTCTTAATTTCATGGTTCATCATCTAAACCACTACAAGTCTGACCATAGGCCAATTCTTATGTCGATTGGGGAGGAGATGGCACAAGACATAGATGGTCATAAACTATTGAGATTCGAGTCAAGGTGGTTAAAAGAAAAAGATTTCACTGAGATTGTGCAAGGTGCCTGGGAGCATTCTGGACCTACAGTGCAGCCGGTCTCCTTGGCAGCGAGGTTGTCAATCGTACATGATAGTTTGCACAGGTGGGACAGGATTGTTCTGAAACGAACAAAGAATAAATTGCGAGGCGCGCATAAAGAGCTAGAGAAGGTAGCTACCCAAGCACTTGCTAGTGAAAACATTGCACGACAAAAAGAATTGTCAGCAAAAGTTTAGAAGCTACTAGAGATTGAAGAGATCCACTGGGCCTTGTCGAATAGAGTAGACTGGATTAAGTTCGGTGATCGATACATAGATTATTTTCAAAATGCCGTGTCTGTCCGATGAAAGAGAAATCGAATTACGAGATTGAAGGACGCCCACGGAAACTGGCACGAGGGGTCTGCGTACTTAAACCCAATCATATCTGACTATTTTGTTGGGTTGTTCTCAACTAAGATTGATGAGCCTGACCCGGTATTTTTTGAAAAAGTGGTCCCACGGGTTACAAGTAATATGAATGACGATCTACTTAAGCCATATACGACAGAGGAGGTGAAAAAGGCCATGCTTTCTATTGGTGATACTAAAGCACCATGTATGGATGGTTTGCATGCTATTTTCTTTAAAAGGTGTTGGCATGTCATTGGAGAGGCACTCAAGACTAAAGTCCTTGATGCTTTGCATAATAAGAAAATCCCTGAAGGATGGAGTGATACTTCTACAGTGTTAATTCCTAAGATTGAGAATCCGGAAAATATTTCCCAATATAGGCCTATTAGTCTTTGGAATGTCATATATAAGGTGATTTCTAAAATGATAGCACTGAGACTAAATGTGATATTGGATGAAGTAATATCTCCAATGCAGAGTGCTTTCGTGCCAGGAAGGCTAATAACCGACAATGTGCTCATAGCATATGATAGTATGCATAAAGTTAAAAATAAAAAGACTGGAAAAGTTGGAAATTGTGCGGTCAAGCTTGACATGCATAAAGCATATGACCATATAGAGTGGATTTTCTTGGAGAGAATGATGAGGATATTGGGTTTTCATGATGATTTTATATCTCTCGTGATGGCCTGCATTATCTCTGTAAATTATAAAGTAAGGTTCAATGGGAAGGAAATAGATATGTTCACCCCTACTTGGGGCCCCCGTCAAGGTGACCATGTATCCCCTTATCTATTTTTGCTATGTGCAGAGGGCTTGTACAATGCTCTGGCTCATAAGGAGCAGGTTCGTGGCATTGAAGGTGTTAGGGTGTGCAGTATGCACCATCGGTATCACATTTACTTTTGCTGATGATTCCCTAATACTTATGAAAGTAGATATGACTAACGCAACCTCGTTGAGAAAAGTACTGGGTGAATACTGTGCAAATTATGGGCAGCTGGTGAGTGAAGCAAAATACAGTATCTTCTTTAGCCCCAATGTGAATGTTGATGTGAAGGCAGAAATTTGTGTTGAGCTTAATATAATGACTGAAGCTATCTCTGATAAGTACCTTAGATTGCAATCCATAGTGGGATTGGATAGAAGTGTTAGCTTTGTTCATCTTCTGGAGAGAGTCATCCAAAGATTGAAAGGATGGAAAGAAAAACTTCTGTCACTAGGTGCAAAGGAAATCCTACTAAAGGCAGTAATCCAATCAATACTAGTGTATGCTATATACGGTTGTGTTCAAGATACCAAAGAAGTTGTGCAAAGAGATAAATGATGCAATGTCTGCTTTCTGGTGGGGAGATTTAGAAGAACAAAAAAGATTCATTGGTTTGCATGGTGGCGAATGTGTATACCAAAAAAGCTAGGTGGAATGGGCTTTAGGGACCTCTACTCCTTTAACTTGGCTATGCTTGCAAATCAGTCTTGGAGAATTCTCAACAACCCGAACTCACTTTGTACATAGGTGTTGAGGGCTAAATATTTGCCTAATGAGAATTTTCTGAATGCAGGACCAAAGAAAGGGTCATCCTATACTTGGTAAAGAATAGTGGCAGTCTTGCAAACTTTTCGACGTGGGCATGTTTGGAGACTTGGAACAGGCACTCAAATTAATATCTGGGATGACCATTGGTTGGCAAACTCTTATGCCAGGAAGGTTCAGACTCGGAGAGGGAATATTATTGTCCAAACCATGGACGAGTGAGGGAGTCCTAGATTTGGGGGCCACGAGTGTCCGATCTATCGAAGTTGGGCCGTGAAGATGAAGATAAACAAGCATCCCCATGTCCGGTTAGGACTCCTGTGTATGTAGAAAGGCAGGATAGATGTCCGGGTTTAATCATTCCTTCCTTCCCAAGTAAATCTTTATAACCCTAGGCCTCCTCCGATGGATATATAAACCGAAGGGTCTTGTCCGTAGAGGGTAGGAGAATCACGATCACATAGGCTAGACTTCTAGGGTTTGACCATTATGATCTCGAGGTAGATCAACTCTTGTAATCCCATATTCATCAAGATCAATCAAGAAGGAAGTAGGGTATTACCTCGATAGAGAGGGCCCGAACCTGGGTAAACATCGTGTCCCTAGTCTACTGTTATCATCGATCCTCAGACGAACAACTTGGGCACCCCAACCCGAGATCTACCGGTTTTGACACCAACAATGGTGCTTTCATTGAGAACACCACTGTGTACTCGCGAAAAGCGACCAGTGGCTCGTCTTGTCATCAACAACGACATCACCCTCGGAAACAACCTGGCTCTAGGCCAGGTCCTCCAGCTCGGCGGGGTCGCTATATGCACCCGCATGGCCGTTAGGCCGACCACACCCACCGCGGTCATCGAGCACCACTCCTACATCGGCTCCGAACACTCCGAAGACACGACTCCGGTGGATTCCTCGTCCTTAAACGAGCTGCTGGATCGCATTGCCGCCCCGGGGCTTTCATCACCCAATGATCAGATCGGGCCTAAAACAGGTCAGGAGGAGGGCAAATCCACCCCGATTACCCACCTAGTGGCGGCTCTCAAGGGACGAGCCGAAGATATTTCTCCTCGTGAGATGGAGACAGGCTCTATCCGGATCTCCGAATACTTTGAGCCGAACACCCTTCCTTCGGGTGGTACTTCGCGTATTTCGAGCTCAAGGACAGACGCCGGACCCGGAGAACGCTTAGATACCGCAAGACCCGGATCATCTACACCGGAGGTTGTACGAATCCCGGATACTACATTGGGTCGGGACTCAAATTTATCAACACCCACCCATGATACGTCTCTATCGTATCTATAATTTTTTATTGTTTCATGCCAATATTATTCAACTTTTACATACTTTTGGCAACAATTTATATCATTTATTTGGACTAACGTACTGATCCAGTGCCCAGTGCCAGTTCCTGTTTTTTGCATGTTTTTTGTATCGCAGAAAATCCATATCAAACGAAGTCCAAATGCAATAAAACTTCACAAAGAATTATTTTGGAATATATGTGATTTTTGGGAGTTGGAATCAGCGTAAACGGAGGCCCACACAGCCCACAAGACACCAGGGTGCGCCAGAGGCCCCTGGCGCATGGTGGTGGGTTGTGCCCTCCTCAAACGTCGGTTGGAGCTCTACTTCAGGCACAAGGAAGCTTATATCAGGAAAAAAAATTGTGTTAAAATCTCAGTGCAATCAGAGTTACGGATCTCCGAGAATTTAAACAATGGTGAAGGGCCAGATCTGGGGAACGTGAAACAGAAGAGGATAGAGAGACATATCCAATCTCGGAGGGGCTCTCGCCCCTCCCATGCCATGGAAGCCAAGGACCAGAGGGAGGAGGCCAAGGAAGAAGAAGAAGGAGGGGGGCTCTCTCTCCCTCGCTTCCGGTGGCGTCGGAGTGCCGCCGGGGCAACGATCATGTGATGGGGATCTACTCCAACAACTCCGCCATCTTCACCAATAACTCCATCACCTTCCCCCATATATATTCAGCGGTCCACTCTCCCGCAACCTGCTGTACCCCCTACTTGAACATGGTGCTTTATGCTTCATATATTATCCAATATTATGTTGCCATCCAATGATGTTTGAGTAGATCTATTTGTCCTATGGATTAATCGTGATCTTGGTGGTATGATTGTATATTTATTTTGGTGCTGTTCTATGGTGCCATCCGTTCTCGCGCAAACATGAGGGGCCCCCGCTATATGGTTTTGCAATATGTTCATGGTTAGCTTATAGTGGGTTGCTAGAGTGACAGAAGCTTAAATCCGAGTAGAGGGGGTATGACGTATGGGAGTAAAGAGGACTTGATACTTAATGCTATGGTTGGGTTTCACGACCTTAATGATCTTTAGTAGTTGCGGATGCTTGCTAGAGTTCCAATCATAAGTTCATATGATCCAAGTAGAGAAAGTATGTTAACTCATGCCTCTCCCTCATATAAAATTGCAAGAATGATTACCGGTACTTGTTATCGATTTCCTAGGGACAACTCCGCAAATCCTACCACACTAATCCACACTCGCTATACTAATTTATTTGTACTTTTATTTACGTGCTCTTTATTATCTTGCAAAACTATACTACTACACCTACATAGCACTTCTAGTTTTATTCTTGTTCTAGATAAAGCAAACGTCAAGTGTGTGTATAGTTGTATCGGTGGTCGATAGAACTTGAGGGAATATTTGTTCTGCCTTTAGCTCCTCGTTGGGTCCGACACTCTTATTTATCAAAGAAGGCTACAAATGACCCCATATACTTGTGGGTTATCAACCCACCACAGTCAATTGCATGGTTAGTCATAAAATCCTACATAAACCTTATGGATCACTGAATATGATATGTTTGATTCCTTGCAATTGTTTTGCGATATAGAGATGATAATATGTGAGAGGTACTAGTGGATGATCATGTTTAGTAAGATATTGGTGTTAAGGTTTGTGTTTCCCGAAGCATGCACTATAGTCTCTCGTTATTCCAGGAAGTTGGAGCACAATTTATCCTTGATTGTCTATCTCTGTGTGAAGGTCGGGGGCGCGCGTGGTTAACTCCTACCAACCTCCCCCCTAGGAGCATGTGTAGTATTACTTTGGTTCGAGGACTAATAAACTTTTGCAATAAGTATATGAGTTCTTTATGACTAATGTGAGTCCACGGATTATACGCACTCTCACCCTTTCATAATTGCTAACCTCTCTCGTGCCGCGCAACTTTCGTCGGTGCATAAACTTTCTTATATCTTCCTCAAAACAGCCACCATACCTACCTATTATGGCATTTCCATAGCCATTCCGAGATATATTGCCATGCACTTCCATCATATAGTTGACTTGAGCATTCATTTTCATATTGCTTTGCATGATCATAAGGTAGCTAGCACAATATTTTCATGGCTTGTTCATTTTTTGGTATCTTTGCTATGCTAGATCATTACACATCCTCGTACACTGCCAGAGGCATTCATTTAGAGTCATACTATGTCATAGGTATTGAGTTGTAATTTTTATTTCTTTTGAGTTATAAGTAAAAGAAGTGTGACGATCATCATTATCCATTATTAGAGCATGTCCCAGTAAGGAAAGGATGATGGAGACTATGATTCCCCCACAAGTCAGGATGAGACACCGGACAATGAGAGAAAAAAATATAAAAAATAATAATAATAAAAGAGGCCAAAGAAGCCCACCAAAAAATAGAAAAATAAAGAAAAATAAAGAGAAGGGGCGTGCCAATTCCATACTTGTGCTTCAAAGTAGCACCATGTTTTTCATATAGAGAGTCTCATATGTTGTCACTTTCATATACTAGTGGGAATTTTTTAGTAGTAGAGTTTGATGCATACCCACTTAGTTTCATATTGAGATTTCATACACTTATAGCTCTTAGTGCTTCCGTTGCATGGCAATCCCTACTCCTCGCATTGATATCGATTGATGGACATCTCCATAGTCCATTAGTTTGCCTAGGTTATGTAAGACTTTCTTCCCTTCTTTTGTCTACTACCACCGCATTCTATTCCACCTATATTGCTATATCCATGGCTTGCGCTCATGTATTGCGTGAGAGTTGAAAATGTTGAAGCGCGTTAAAAAGTATGAACCAATTGCTTGGCTGACACCGGGGTAGTACATGATTTATACTTTGAGCTGGGAAGACAGAGCATGACAAGACTATATGATTTTGTAAATGCTGCTCGTGAGAGTTGAAAATGTTGCTCGCACGCCTCCCCTCGACTCACACACTTGCTCGGACGGTACCTGCCAATGAGAAGCGGGACTCCTGTCGGCACGTATGTCTAACGCCCACGGTTTGAATAGTGAAACAGTTCGCGTTAACGTCACATGTCTTAGATCCAAAATATCGTGGCTCTTCTTTTGTGCATCTCTTCATAAGCAGCTTCTCTCTAAATGAACAAAAAAATACGACAGCCTTCTTGTCCCATATCACGTGACCATGTTCAGTTTCATGTATTTCAGGTCAATTTTGGATTTTCTGGAATTTAGAACCCAGGATTCGAAAAAAATATCATAACCTACATCATGAAATAAATTTTCAAGCCATACATCTTTACTGTTGTACTCCCTCCATCCCATAATATAAGACGTTTTTTGACACTACACTAGAGTCAATAAATCTATTACATTATGAGACGGAGGGAGTAGATGTTAATATTTCTTAAGAAAGGATTTGGTCAAACGTTTTGCTTAGTTAGACTTCAGACAAGTTATATATGCTGAGTAAAAAGATAATTTGTCCATACCAGTTCATTGCCTGATATAATAACTCTAGTAGGCACGAACAACGCACGAACAAATCAACAAACGAAGCTCCATTCTGTGCTCATCCTGGTGTAGTACTATTAGCACAGGGAATGGAGTTTACGGGTGACCTTGGGTAACGGCAACCAAGGGAATTCAACCATGCTCGACATATAGAATTGATATTTTTACATATACATCTGGAGCATTTTTATATACATGTTTAATATTTTTAAATATAGAATTGATATTTTTAAAATATATTGGTTTTGATGTCTACTTTTATTCAATGTACATTGAATATTTTTCCGTATACATCACGAACATTTTCTAATACATGTCACATTTTTTAAAATACATAATCAACATTTTTAAAATACACTATGTATATTTTCTGTATATAGTTTTCATATACATGAGAAATATTTTTTCTAGTCAAATTGAAATTTTTTCAAATGTTTGATTAATATTTTATAAATACATGCTAAATATTTTTTTCATACACATTGCATATTTTTTGTATACAATTTTCATATACATGAGAAATATTTTGTCATTATAGATTGGGCATTTTTAAAATGCGTTATTAAATATTTTCAAATAGATAATTAACATCTTTTTGCAGGATTAACATTTTATAAATATATTATCAACTTTTTTCATACACATTGTTTACGTTTTTCGTATACATGAGAAACCTTTTTTCTCTATACACTTAACATCTTTCAAATTTTTAATTAAGAAATTTCATATGTTTTATGCGTTTTCTAATATATATTTATAATTTTTGGAAATAAAAAAGAAGAAGAGAAAAATAGGTTGCGGCCTCGCGTTCCCTACGTATTACACGAAGCGAGACATAGGCCCACTTCAGTATATCTAACAATCCGGAGCACACCCTCTCCTCCACTTTGGTGGCCCATTTTACCCTTTTTTCCTTCTTCGATCGGACATACGTAAGTGACATTTCTCAACACAAAATACATACATAAGTGACGTGTTGCGGCCCACTGGTTTTGAGAAGCTTCTAGAAGCTTCTGACTGGTTTCATTGGATTTCTGGATGGTTTATAATTTTTTTATTTTTAAATTTTCTTTTCAAATTTTATTTCCTTTTTAAATGCATGATTTTTTTTGAAATTCGGAAACTTTCTTAAAATTTGTGAATTTTTCTCAAATACATGATTTTTTTGTGAATGTTTTACTTAAATTTATGAGTTTTTTTCCCATAAATACATCATTTTTTTCAAATCCCCCCCCCCCAAATTTGTGATTTTTTTTCAAAGCCATGAATCCCGTGAAGTTTTGAAAATGTGTTAACTTTTGTCAAATTTGTGAGATTTTTCAAATGCATGAATTTTTTTCAAATGATTGAAATGTAAAATGAATTTTTAAAAATTGGTGAACTTTATTTTGAGTCCCACAATCATTTTTTCAATTTTGTGAACTTTTTTGTGAGCTCGCATTTTTTTTTCAAGTTCGTGATCTTATTTTTTAAATCCAAAAACGTTTTTGAACCCATGATGGTTTTCAAATTCGTGAATAATTTTTTTGATTTTTTTGCATTTTTCTTGAGAAGTCAACGATCAGTTAGTCAACTGCGAACTGGGCACTCACTAAGCGACCAGATAAAAAAACGTGAATTGGTTGACCAGATAACCGAGGAAACCAGTGCATCCCACTCTTGTTGTGTTGGCCCATGAGGCGGAGGCACATGGGCCCTGGTTCGTTAAGTGGCTTTAGGCGCCGAAGACGAGGACTCTAATTCGGCGGGTTCCGGCATAGGGGCTAGGTCAATGGGTCGGGGGGTGGGGGGAGGCCCAGTGAACCACACATCTTAAGTTTTTCTCCTAAAATAAGAAGTCCTTAGGACAACTGGGTGAAAAAAAATACAGATCATGGACACCAGAACAGACAACGCATCTAAGAGCCAGAAACGACACCACCGCGAGATCTAACGGGTGAAATGGCAAGGGCGTGAGATGGTTGGGTGTATTTTTAGTTGTATTGTAATAGAAATGTTCTTAAACTTCTTCATATTGCCAACCCAAAGATCACGGATTGAGAATTGTCTTACTTGCGACAATAATTCAATGGCAATGTGACAATTTGACTTGCTTGCATGAAGGTTGATGTTCTGCCCGTAGGGTTTTTTTTCTTCTGCCGGTAAGCTATTATTTCTTCTGATCAACCGATTGATACAAGGAATTGATTATTACAACTCCTTCGGCATTAGGTTAACTTATATAGATTGACGGAGCTCCGAAACTTTGATATTTATAATTGAATAGATCATCACAACAATCCCCAGCACAACCATGGCATCAATCCCTGGCCCCTGGCGCATCCATCAAGTACCATGAAATCATCAAGTCACCAGACCATCTTCAAAGCACTATTGCTAAGCTTGGCTTCTTCGGCAGCAAAGGCAGCACCTTGTCATGCAACTTCTTTGACAAATTTCACCTCCGATGACTAATTGGCCCTCGAGCATGCCCAGGTTTATTTCTAGGTCGGTTGCGTTATTTCAACAAAAATATTAACTTCTCGCTCAAATCTTGGCACAAGAAATCAGACGCTAGTTATTAAAAGGTGTGAAATATGCAATCGTCTACAAACCTTTTCTAGAGCTGCAGTTTAATCACACAGCTCATCGAGTGTTCGTATATGAGAGGGACTTTGACTGTACTGTATTAAAAAAAACTCATCGAGTGTTTAAGAATGGTCAAGTAACTCCAAATAATGAGCAACATGTCACAATCTCGCCAGCGGAGCAACATGTGCAGGGTGACCAAAATCCCTGCCAATGTTTTTAGGCCCCTCTCCAGTTTTCAGTCCGGATCTCTTTCTTTTCGCCCGGTGTTGCCACCACCGAGATCCTCCATATCCCTGCCTCCATATGCGTCGCGGAGTGTACGCCAGCCCCTCAACATATCGGCGACTCGATCCTTGGCCCTTGTGGTCAGAGGGATAGAAAAAAGGCATTTGCATTCCGTAGGTGTATTTTGTATTCCTTCTCGTACTGAATAATTTTTGAACCCATGATGGTTTTCAAATTCGTGAATAATTTTTTTGATTTTTTTGCATTTTTCTTGAGAAGTCAACGATCAGTTAGTCAACTGCGAACTGGGCACTCACTAAGCGACCAGATAAAAAAACGTGAATTGGTCGACCAGATAACCGAGGAAACCAGTGCATCCCACTCTTGTTGTGTTGGCCCATGAGGCGGAGGCACATGGGCCCTGGTTCGTTAAGTGGCTTTAGGCGCCGAAGACGAGGACTCTAATTCGGCGGGTTCCGGCATAGGGGCTAGGTCAATGGGTCGGGGGTGGGGGGAGGCCCAGTGAACCACACATCTTAAGTTTTTCTCCTAAAATAAGAAGTCCTTAGGACAACTGGGTCAGAAAAAAATACAGATCATGGACACCAGAACAGACAACGCATCTAAGAGCCAGAAACGACACCACCGCGAGATCTAACGGGTGAAATGGCAAGGGCGTGAGATGGTTGGGTGTATTTTTAGTTGTATTGTAATAGAAATGTTCTTAAACTTCTTCATATTGCCAACCCAAAGATCACGGATTGAGAATTGTCTTACTTGCGACAATAATTCAATGGCAATGTGACAATTTGACTTGCTTGCATGAAGGTTGATGTTCTGCCCGTAGGTTTTTTTTTCTTCTGCCGGTAAGCTATTATTTCTTCTGATCAACCGATTGATACAAGGAATTGATTATTACAACTCCTTCGGCATTAGGTTAACTTATATAGATTGACGGAGCTCCGAAACTTTGATATTTATAATTGAATAGATCATCACAACAATCCCCAGCACAACCATGGCATCAATCCCTGGCCCCTGGCGCATCCATCAAGTACCATGAAATCATCAAGTCACCAGACCATCTTCAAAGCACTATTGCTAAGCTTGGCTTCTTCGGCAGCAAAGGCAGCACCTTGTCATGCAACTTCTTTGACAAATTTCACCTCCGATGACTAATTGGCCCTCGACCATGCCCAGGTTTATTTCTAGGTCGGTTGCGTTATTTCAACAAAAAATATTAACTTCTCGCTCAAATCTTGGCACAAGAAATCAGACGCTAGTTATTAAAAGGTGTGAAATATGCAATCGTCTACAAACCTTTTCTAGAGCTGCAGTTTAATCACACAGCTCATCGAGTGTTCGTATATGAGAGGGACTTTGACTGTACTGTATTAAAAAAAACTCATCGAGTGTTTAAGAATGGTCAAGTAACTCCAAATAATGAGCAACATGTCACAATCTCGCCAGCGGAGCAACATGTGCAGGGTGACCAAAATCCCTGCCAATGTTTTTAGGCCCCTCTCCAGTTTTCAGTCCGGATCCCTTTCTTTTCGCCCGGTGTTGCCACCACCGAGATCCTCCATATCCCTGCCTCCATATGCGTCGCGGAGTGTACGCCAGCCCCTCAACATATCGGCGACTCGATCCTTGGCCCTTGTGGTCAGAGGGACAGAAAAAAGGCATTTGGATTCCGTAGGTGTATTTGGATTCCATACGGAAATCCAATTCGACGTTGGGCAATTTGGTTTGCCCCGTGATGGGTCTGGGATTCGACCGTTGGAGGGTTGCCACGTACTGTAGTAGATAGGCAGGGTGCCATGTTTGTTTCCTTTTTATTTAATTGTTGGAATTACTGGGATTTCATTGGTGTAGTTTGTATTCGGTGCGCGGAGCGAAACAACATGGCACGATGCGGCGTGGCGTGGCGTGTGGGATGAGACCAAGGGACAGCGGGCGGCTTTTGTCTTACCCTGTGATGGGTATGTGATTTGACCGTTAGAGGGTTGCCACATCGTAGGTAGATAGGGGTGCCATATTTGTTTCCTTCTCATTTTATTTAATTATAAGAATAACTGGGATTTCTTACGCGCAATTTGTTTTTGGCGAGCGGGCGAAAATGCGCGGCATGGTGCGGCGTGTGGAATGGGACCAAAGGACGCTGGGTGGTTTGTTCTGCCCCTGTGATGGATCTAGGATTCGACCATTGGAGGGCAGCCACGTCGTGGATAGACACGGTGCTATGTTTGTTTCCTTTTTTTAGTTATTGGAATTACCGGGATTTCATAGGTGTAGTTCAAATTCGGTGCGTCGGCAGAACCACGCGGTGCATCACGGCGTGGTGTGGCGTGTGGGATGAGACCAAGGGACGGCGAGCGGCTTTCGTTTTACCCTGTGATGGGTCTGGGATTTGATCGTTAGAGGATTCCCACGTCGTAGATAGATAGGGTGGCATGTTTGTTTTCTTTTTCTTTCATTATATTATTGGCACCACTTGGGTTTCATAGGCGTAGTTTGTATTCGGTGCGCGGGTGTAAACGCGTGGCGCACCGTGGCATGTGGTATGATACCAAGGGACAGTGGGCAGTTTGTTTTACCATGTGATGGGTTCGGGAATTAACCATTGGAGGGTTGCCACGTTGTAGATAAAATGTGAACCATCATCACTCATTAAAAAGTTAGGAACTCCAAAGCTTAGGAAAATAACTTCTGTAAGCATTTTAATAGAAGTGTTATGGTCAACACTACTAGTTGGAATAGCTTCTACCCACTTAGTAATATAATCGACAACAACTAAAATATGAGTATAACCGTTCAAGGAAGGAAACTGTCTCATATAATTAAAACCCGAATCATCAAGTGGTTAAATAAGTGAATAATTCATAGGCATTTCCTGACGTCTACCAATATGACCAGTTCTTTAGCATTTATCATGAGAAAGAATAAACTTACGTGCATCTTTAAAAAGAGTAGGCCAATAAAAACCAGATTGTAACACCTTATGTGCAGTTTTGTCTTCGTATGCATTGGAATGACACTTCTTTATGATTTATTCCTCCTAGTACTCAGCCACATAACGACTAATAACACCATTTACTCCTTCTTTATAAAGATGTGTGTCATCCCAAAAGTAATGTATTAAATCAAAGAAAAACCTTTTCTTTTGTTGATATATGTAATTAGGTGGTGTATATCACTAGTAGAAAAAGCGTCAAATGTTCAGCTCATTAGTCCCGGTTTGGATATGAGCCGGCACTAATGTGACCATTAGTACCGGTTCCAACGGCTAGGCGGGCCGCTCTCATTAGTACCGGTTCATGCCGAACTTTTACACCGGTTCGTGCCACGAACCGGTACTAAAGAGAGTGGTGGCAGGATGTTGTCAGACTGGGACCCCTCCAGCACCTTTAGTACCGGTTCGTATCACGAACCGGTACTAAAGGTCGTCTACATAAACCCTTCGTCCTTCTGAGCTCGCTCAGTTTTCCCCTTTCCCCTCTCCTTCTCTGTTCTTCCCCTCTTTCTCTCGAGCTCACACTCCATTTTTGCCAATTTTTTTTGAAGATTTGAAGGCACCCCATCCATCCAAGTGATCACAAAGGTAAGCAACTTTGTCCTTTCATCTCTCATTGCTAGATTAGCTCTTGCAATGCTTTATATGTGGTAGTTTATTTGATTTATATGAAATTTGAGCTCAAAATAACTCTTAGTTTGCATATGTAGGTGTGGTTTACTTAGTGCCTTCCCGTCTCCGTCCTAACAACCATCGATCGTCCGCACCGTCCTGTCGCCGGCACTACCTTGTGGTGAGCCTCTTGTTCTTATCTTTTTATATAAAAATAATCATGTTTGTGTGATTTAGATATATAGTTACTGGTATAATTATCTTACCCGTACGTTGTTTGTTATACATAGTGCCATGGTTTTGATATCCGTCCTCGTCGGCCCTCGCCCGTGTTATGATTCGGATGTGGTATATTCTCTTTTAAACCTATTTGTTGCATTTCGTGTTCATGACAAATTATGCCCATCAAGTTGACATAGATATTTTTTTATCTAGGAGGCATATGAACCAGAAATTCCAACCGACCCTATTGTCGAGAGGTTAAATTTAGTTGAAAGAGAAAATGAGTATTTGAAAGAAAAATTGAAAAGAATTGAGGGGGAGAAGATGGAATTGGAGGTGCATGTTGCCGATGTCGTCGATGATCACAAGATCAAGATGGAGAAAATGCGCTTGAAGATTAGAAAGATAAGAAAATATGCCATTGATAATGAGGCTTGGTATCATTATGCTGTTGGATCAATTGTTACCTTAGTTGCGATCTTGATCACATTTGTTGTTGCATTTAAATGCTTTAGCTAGAGAGTTATTTGTATGTTGCATTTAAGTATTGTATGTGTTGGGGAACGTAGTATTTTAAAAAT
Organism: Secale cereale; assembly: GCA_902687465.1. Taxonomy (NCBI): domain Eukaryota; kingdom Viridiplantae; phylum Streptophyta; class Magnoliopsida; order Poales; family Poaceae; genus Secale; species Secale cereale. Next base: position 854,716,375 of record LR738714.1, on the reverse strand, counting down.
TTCCTACGATCACACAAGATCTATCTACCAGATGCATAGCAACGAGAGGGGAGAGTGTGTCTACGTACCCTCGTAGACCGAAAGCGGAAGCGTTAGAACAACGCGGTTGATGTAGTCGTACGTCTTCACGGCCCGACCGATCAAGCACCGAAACTACGGCACCTCCGAGTTCTAGCACACGTTCAGCTCGATGACGTCCCTCGAACTCCGATCCAGCCGAGTGTCGAGGGAGAGTTCCGTCAGCACGACGGCGTGGTGACGATCTTGATGTTCTACCGTCGCAGGGCTTCGCCTAAGCACCGCTACAATATTATAGAGGAGAACTATGGTGGAGGGGGGCACCGCACATGGCTAAGAGATCAAGAGATCAATTGTTGTGTCTAGAGGTGCCCCCTTGCCCCCGTATATAAAGGAGGGAGGGAGAGGCCGGCCCTAGAGGGGGCGCGCCAAGTGTGGGGAGTCCTACTAGGACTCCCAAGTCCTAGTAGGATTCCCCTTTCCTTTCCGGAGTAGGAGAGAAGGAAAGAGGGGGAGAGGGAGAAGGAAAAGGGGGCTGCACCCCTTGTCCAATTCGGACCAGAAGGGGGGCGCATGCCTCCTTCCTTTTGGCCTCTCTCTTCTATTCCCGTAACTCCCTGGTACTCCGAAAATACCCGAATCACTCGGAACCTTTCCGATGTCCGAATATAGTCGTCCAATATATCGATTTTTACGTCTCGATCATTTCGAGACTCCTCGTCATGTCCCCGATCTCATCCGGGACTCCGAACTTCTTCGGTACATCAAAACTCATAAATTCATAATAAAACTGTCATCGAAACCTTAACCGTGCGGACCCTACGGGTTCGAGAACTATGTAGACATGACCGAGACACGTCTCCGGTCAATAACCAATAGCGGAACCTGGATGCTCATATTGGCTCCCACATATTCTACGAAGATCTTTATCGGTCAAACCGCATAACAACATACGTTGTTCTCTTTGTCATCGATATGTTACTTGCTCGAGATTCGATCGTCGGTATCTCAATACCTAGTTCAATCTCATTACCTGCAAGTCTCTTTACTCGTTCCGTAATACATCATCTCGTGACTAACTCATTAGTCTTTTGCTTGCAAGGCTTATTATGATGTGCATTACCGAGAGGGCCCAGAGATACCTCTCCGACACTCGGAGTGACAAATCCTATTCTTGATCTATGCCAACACCACAAACACTTTCGGAGACACCTGTAGAGCATCTTTATGATCACCCAGTTATGTTGTGACGTTTGATAGCACACAAGGTGTTCCTACGGTATTCTGGAGTTGCATAATCTCATAGTCATAGGAACATGTATAAGTTATGAAGAAAGCAATAGCAGTAAAACTAAACGATCATAGTGCTAAGCTAACGGATGGGTCTTGTCCATCACATCATTCTGCTAATGATGTGATCCCGTTGATCAAATGACAACTCATGTCTATGGTTAGGAAACATAACCATCTTTGATCAATGAGCTAGTATAGTAGAGGCATACTAGGGACACTCTGTTTTGTCTATGTATTCACACATGTACTAAGTTTCCGGTTAATACAATTCTAGCATGAATAATAAATATTTATCATGATATAAGGAAATATAAATAACAACTTTATTATTGCCTCTAGGACATATTTCCTTCAGTATGAACTTGTATTAATTTGGTATTTTCGATGTTGTGTAATGAAGATGAGTCGGCAATGGATGTACGATGACCGATGCTCTCCCCAGTTCATTAATGGCGTGCATACTTTTCTGAATGCGACTGAGGAAAACAAGCAGGCGGATGGTTTTATGCCTTGTCCATGTGCTGGCTGTAAGAATGATCACAATTACTCAAACTAAAGAACCATTCACGTCCAACTGTTTGAGTCCGGTTTCATGCCCTGCTATAATGTTTGGACCAAGCACGGAGAAATAGGGGTTATGATGGAAGACAATGAAGAAGAAGAGGATGATGACAGCTATCCTAGCCATGGGTTACCTGAATACGATGGTACAACAATGGGGGAAGAAGCTGAGCGGGCAATGCGGCAAGAAGCTGAAGAAGAGGCATCAGATGAGCCCGCTGATGATCTAGGTCGGGCCGTTGCCAATGTAAAGAGAAACTGCGCAAGTGAAAAGGAGAAGAAGAAGTTGCAGCGCATGTTAGAGGATCACAATAAATTGTTGTACCCGAATTGCGAAGCTGGCAAGAAAAAGCTGGGCACCACACTTGAATTGCTGCAATGGAAGGCAGAGAATGGTGTATCTGACAAGGGGTTTGGAAAGTTGCTGGTAATGATAAAGAATATGCTTCCAAAGGGCGAGGGAGAGCCTGCCGGGCAAGACGCTGAGTCGAGCGAGCCCGCCGAGCAGGGTGTCGGGTCGAGCGAGCCCACCGAGCAGGGCGACGAGTCGAGCGAGCCCGCCGAGGATACGAGCGGCTCGCTGGAGATCGACTCCTCTTCCTCCTCGTCTTCACGCAGCTCGCCACCAGCAGAGCCTCCAGCTCCACCGAGAAGGCGTCTCCGCAAGGCCGGGGACGTAACGGAGCGGCAGACGGGTCAACAGCCGCCGCGCCGCGCGACACGCTCCACCGCGGCAAGTAAGGTTGCTGCGGGAGCACCTCGCGCACCTGCTGCAACTGGAGCGGGGTCTTCCCGGACCGCCGCTTCTGCCCCTGCCGCTCCCCATGCCACGGCGGCAGCCAGAGCAGGGTCGTCTCAGACCACCACCACTGCTCCCGCCAAGCGGCCAAGGGAGCCCACTCCTCCGCTTCCTCGCGCCGGGACGCGTGAGCCAGACTTCGACTTTACCGCGCTCAGCTCTGACGAGGAAGAAGAAGAGTAAGATCCTTATTGTTCTTGTATTTCTTCAATTCTTGCTGTTTGGTCTTGTATCTCTTTTACTTCACTCTGAACCTGTTCCTTTTTTCAGAACTCTGGCCCAGAGGGCAGCAAAGAGAGCCAAGGTCCCGGTGATTGTCACCGAGGACGAGCCCACCGTGCCAGCTGAAGGAAATATGCCCTAGAGGCAGGTGATCCTCCGATGTATTCATAAAAACCAGTATGGTTTTCTTCGATGCCGTTCAATCCAAGACTGCTTAGCTTGGTGTTTTGAGTACATACACTAGTGTAAATGAAGGAAATATGCCCTAGAGGCGATAATAAAGATGTTATTTGTATTTCCTTATATCATGATAAATGTCTTTTATTCATGCTAGAATTGTATTAACCGGAAACTTAGTACATGTGTGAATACATAGACAAAACAGTATGTCCCTAGTATGCCTCTACTAGACTAGCTCATTGATCAAAGATGGTTATGTTTCCTGGCCATAGACATGAGTTGTCATTTGATCAACGGGATCACATCATTAGGAGAATGATGTGATGGACAAGACCCATCCGTTAGCATAGCATTATGATCGTTTAGTTTAACTGCTATTGCTTTCTTCATGACTTATACATGTTCCTATGACTATGAGATTATGCAACTCCCGAATACCGTAGGAACACCTTGTGTGCTATCAAACGTCACAACGTAACTGGGTGATCATAAAGATGCTCTACAGGTGTCTCCGAAAGTATTCGTGGTGTTGGCATAGATCAAGATTGGGATTTGTCACTCCGAGTGTCGGAGAGGTATCTCTGGGCCCTCTCGGTAACACACATCATAATAAGCCTTGCAAGCAAAAGACTAATGAGTTAGTCACGAGATGATGTGTTACGGAACGAGTAAAGAGACTTGCCGGCAATGAGATTGAACTAGGTATAAAGATACCGACGATCGAATCTCGGGCAAGTAACATACCGTTTGACAAAAGGAACAACGTATGTTGTTATGCGGTTCTGACCGATAAAAGATCTTCGTAGAATATGTAGGAGCCAATATGAAAATCCAGGTTCCGCTATTGGTTATTGACCAGAGATGAGTCTCGGTCATGTCTACATAGTTCTCGAACCCGTAGGGTCCGCACGCTTAACGTTTGATGACGATCGGTATTATGAGTTTTTGAGTATTGATGTACCGAAGGTAGTTCGGAGTCCCGGATGAGATCACGGACATGACGAGGAGTCTCGGAATGTCCGAGACATAAAGATTGATATATTGGACGGCTATATTCGGACACCGGAAGTATACCGGAAAAGTTTCGGATTTATCGGGAATGCCGGAGGGGGTTACCGGAACCCCCTACGAGAGGGGATGGTCCATAGTGGGCCTAAAGGGTGAGAGAGAGGCAGCCCATAGGGCTGGCCGGCGCCCCCACCTAGGAATCCTAGTTGGACTAGGATTGGGGGGGCGCCACCTCTCCTATTCCTTTCTCCCTTCTTCCTTTCGGTGAATCCTACTAGGAATAGGATTGCAATCCTATTCCTAGTAGGAATCCCTTCCCTAGCCGCACCAGGAGAGTTGGCCGGCCCCTCCTCCCTTGCTCCTTTATATACGGGGGCAGGGGGGCACCCAAAGACACACAAGTTGAATTGTTTTAGCCGTGTGCGGTGCCCCCCTCCACAGAATCACACCTCGGTCGTACCGTCGCGGAGCTTAGGCGAAGCCCTGCGCCGGTGAACACATCATATCTGTCACCACGCCGTCGTGCTGACGAAACTCTCCCGTGAAGCTCAACTGGATCAAGAGCTCGTGGGACGTCATCAAGCTGAACGTGTGCTGAACGCGGAGGTGCCGTACGTTCGGTGCTTGATCGGTTGGATCGCGAAGAAGTTCGACAACATCAACCGCGTCACTTGACGCTTCCGCTCCCGGTCTACGAGGGTACGTAGACACACTCTCCCCTCTCGTTGCTATGCATCTGGTAGATAGATCTTGCGTGATCGTAGGAAAATTTTAAAATACTACGTTCCCCAACACGACCACTGCAGAAGATAGAGAGAAAATGAAAGTCATTCCCTATGCCTCAGCCATAGGATCTATCATGTATGCAATGCTGTGTACCAGACCTGATGTGTGCCTTGCTATAAGTCTAGCAGGGAGGTACCAAAGTAATCCAGGAGTGGATCACTGGACATCGGTCAAAAACATCCTAAAGTATCTGAAAAGAACAAAGGATATGTTTCTCGTATATGGAGGTGACAAAGAGCTCGTCGTAAACGGTTACGTCGATTCTAGCTTTGACACTGATCCGGATGACTCAAAGTCACAAACCGGATATGTATTTTTATTGAACGGTGGAGCTGTCAGTTGGTGCAGTTCCAAGCAGAGCGTCGTGGCGGGATCTACGTGTGAAGCGGAATACATAGCTGCTTCGGAAGCAGCAAATGAAGGAGTCTGGATGAAGGAGTTCATATCCGATCTAGGTGTAGTACCTAGTGCATCGGGTCCAATGAAAATCTTTTGTGACAACACTGGAGCCATAGCCTTGGCGAAGGAATCTAGGTTTCACAAGAGAACAAAGCACATCAAAAGACGCTTCAATTCCATCCGCGATCTAGTCAAGGAGGGAGACATAGAGATTTGCAAAATACATACGGATCTGAATATTGCAGACCCGTTGACTAAGCCTCTTCCACGGGCAAAACATGATCAGCACCAAGACTCCATGGGTGTGAGGATCATCACTTTGTAATCTAGATTATTGACTCTAGTTCAAGTGGGAGACTGAAGGAAATATGCCCTAGAGGCAATAATAAAGATGTTATTTGTATTTCCTTATATCATGATAAATGTCTTTTATTCATGCTAGAATTGTATTAACTGGAAACTTAGTACATGTGTGGATACATAGACAAAACAGTATGTCCCTAGTATGCCTCTACTAGACTAGCTCATTGATCAAAGATGGTTATGTTTCCTAACCATAGACATGAGTTGTCATTTGATCAACGGGATCACATCATTAGGAGAATGATGTGATGGACAAGACCCATCCGTTAGCATAGCACTATGATCGTTTAGTTTTTCTGCTATTGCTTTCTTCATGACTTATACATGTTCCTATGACTATGAGATTATGCAACTCCCAAATACCGTAGGAACACCTTGTGTGCTATCAAACGTCACAACGTAACTGGGTGATCATAAAGATGCTCTACAGGTGTCTCCGAAAGTATTCGTGGTGTTGGCATAGATCAAGATTAGGATTTGTCACTCCGAGTGTCGGAGAGGTATCTCTGGGCCCTCTCGGTAACACACATCACAATAAGCCTTGCAAGCAAAAGACTAATGAGTTAGTCACGAGATGATGTGTTACGGAACGAGTAAAGAGACTTGCCGGTAACGAGATTGAACTAGGTATAGAGATACCGACGATCGAATCTCGGGCAAGTAACATACCGTTTGACAAAAGGAACAACGTATGTTGTTATGCGGTTCTGACCGATAAAAGATCTTCGTAGAATATGTAGGAGCCAATATGAACATCCAGGTTCCGCTATTGGTTATTGACCGGAGATGAGTCTCGGTCATGTCTACATAGTTCTCGAACCCGTAGGGTCCGCACGCTTATCGTTTGATGACGATCGGTATTATGAGTTTATGAGTATTGATGTACCGAAGGTAGTTCGGAGTCCCGGATGAGATCACGGACATGACGAGGAGTCTCGGAATGTCCGAGACATAAAGATTGATATATTGGACGACTATATTCGGACACCGGAAGTGTTCCGGAAAAGTTTTGGATTTATCGGGATTGCCGGAGGGGGTTACCGGAACCCCCTACGAGAGGGGATGGTCCATAGTGGGCCTAAATGGAAAGAGAGAGGCAGCCCATAGGGCTGGCCGGCGCCCCCACCTAGGGTTCCTAGTTGGACTAGGATTGGGGGGGGGGGGCACCTCTCCTATTCCTTTCCCCCTTCTTCCTTTTGGTGAATCCTACTAGGAATAGGATTGCAATCCTATTCCTAGTAGGACTCCTTCCCTAGCCGCACCAGGAAGGGCCGGCCGGCCTCCCTCCCTTGCTCCTTTATATACGGGGGCAGGGGGGCACCCAAAGACACATAAGTTGACTTGTTTTAGCCGTGTGCGGTGCCCCCCTCCACAGAATCACACCTCGGTCATACCGTCGCGGAGCTTAGGCGAAGCCCTGCGCCGGTGAACACATCATATCCATCACCACGCCGTCGTGCTGACGAAACTCTCCCGTGAAGCTCAACTGGATCAAGAGCTCGTGGGACGTCATCAAGCTGAACGTGTGCTGAACGCGGAGGTGCCGTACGTTCGGTGCTTGATCGGTTGGATCGCGAAGAAGTTCGACAACATCAACCGCGTCACTTGACGCTTCCGCTGCCGGTCTACGAGGGTACGTAGACACACTCTTCCCTCTCGTTGCTATGCATCTGGTAGATAGATCTTGCGTGATCGTAGGAAAATTTTAAAATACTACGTTCCCCAACAGTGGCATCATGAGCCAGGTCTATGCGTAGATGATATGCACGAGTAGAACACAATGAGTTGTGGGCGATACTAGTCATACTGCTTACCAGCATGTCATACTTTGCTTCGGCGGTATTGTGAGATGAAGCGGCCTGGACCGACATTACGCGTACGCTTACGCGAGACTGGTTTCACCGTTACGAGCACTCGTTGCTTAAAGGTGACTGGCGGGTGTCTGTCTCTCTCACTTTAGCTGAATCAAGTGTGGCTACGCCCGGTCCTTGTGAAGGTTAAAACAGCACATACTTGACGAAACATCGTTGTGGTTTTGTATGCGTAGGTAAGAACGGTTCTTGCTAAGCC
>LR738714.1:854663536-854708666 GCA_902687465.1 Secale cereale | reverse complement strand
CTTTACTTTATCACTAAACGGTAGCGATAGTCGTAGAAGCAATAGTTGGCGAGACGACAACGATGCTACGATGGAGATCAAGGTGTCGCGCCGGTGACGAAGGTGATCATGACGGTGCTTTGGAGATGGAGATCAAAAGCACAAGATGATGATGGCCATATCATGTCACATATTTTGATTGCATGTGATGTTTATCTTATTATGCTTCTTATTTTGCTTAGAACGACAGTAGCATTATAAGATGATCCCTTACTAAATTTCAAGGTATAAGTGTTCTCCCTGAGTATGCACCGTTGCGAAAGTTCGTCGTGCCGAGACACCACGTGATGATCGGGTGTGATAAGCTCTACGTTCAAATACAACGGGTGTAAGCCAGTTTTGCACACGCAGAATACTCGGGTTAAACTTGACGAGCCTAGCATATACAGATATGGCCTCGGAACACTAGAGACCGAAAGGTCGAGCGTGAATCATATAGCAGATATGATCAACATAAGATGTTCACCATTGAAACTACTCCATATCACGTGATGATCGGACATGGTTTAGTTGATTTGGATCACGTGATCATTTAGATAACCAGAGGGATGTCTATCTAAGTGGGAGTTCTTTAAAATTAATTTGATTAAATTGAACTTTAATTTATCATGAACTTAGTCCTGATAGTTTTGCATATCTATGTCGTTGTAGATCAATGGCCCGTGCTACCGTTCCTTTGAATTTTAATGCATTCCTAGAGAAAGCTAAGTTGAAAGATGATGGTAGCAATTACACGGACTGGGTCTGTAACCTGAGGATTATCCTCATTGCTGCACAGAAGAATTATGTCCTTGAAGCACCGCTAGGTGACAAGCCCCCTCCCGCTAATGTAGACGCTTTGAACGTCTGGCAGTCGCGGTCTGATGACTACACGATAGTTCAGTGTGCCATGCTTTACGGCTTAGAACCGGGACTTCAACGACGTTTTGAACGTCATGGACCATATGAGATGTTCCAGGAGTTGAAGTTAATATTTCTAGCAAATGCCCGGATTGAGAAATATAAGATTTCCAATAAGTTCTACAGCTGCAAGATGGAGGAGAATAGTCCTATCAGTGAACACTTGCTCACAATGTATGGGCACTATAATCATATGACTCAACTTGGTTGCCAAGTTGACGAGAATAGTGTTATTGATAGAATTCTTCAATCACTGCCACCAAGCTATAATGGCTTCGTGATGAACTATAATATGCAAGGGATGCAAAAGACAATTCCCGAGCTCTTCGCTATGCTCACAGCTGCGGAGGTAGAAATCAAAAAGGAGCATCAAATGTTGATGGTTAACAATACCACTAGTTTCAAGAAAAAGAGCAAGGAAGGGATTTTCAAGGAGAATAGCAAGATTGTTGCTGCTCTCACAGAAAAACTGAAGTATGGAACCAAGCCTGAAACTGAGTGCTTCTACTGCAAGGGGACTGGACACTGGAAGCGGAACTGCCCCAAGTATTTGGCGGATAAGAAGGATGGCAAGATGAACAAAGGTATATGTGATATACATGTTATTGATGTGTACCTTACTAATGCTCGTAGTAGTACCTGGGTATTTGATACCGGTTCGGTTGCTAATATTTGTAACTCGAAACAAGGACTACGGATTAAACGAAGATTAGCTAAGGACGAGGTGACGATGAGCGTGGGAAACGGTTCCAAAGTCGATGTGATCGCCGTCGGCACGCTACCTCTACATCTACCTTCGGGATTAGTTTTAGACCTAAATAATTGTTATTTGGTGCCAGCGTTGAGCATGAACATTATATCTGGATCTTGTTTATTGCGAGACGGTTATTCATTCAAATCAGAGAATAATGGTTGTTCCATTTTTATGAATAATATCTTTTATGGTCATGCACCCTTGAAGAGTGGTCTATTCTTATTAGATCCCGATTGTAGTGATACACATATTCATAATATTGAAACCAAAAGATGCAAGGTTAATAATGATAGTGCAACTTATTTGTGGCACTGCCGTTTAGGTCATATTGGTGTAAAACGCATGAAGAAACTCCATAATGATGGACTTTTGGAATCACTTGATTATGAATCACTTGGTGCTTGCGAACCATGCCTCATGGGCAAGATGACTAAAACTCCGTTCTCCGGAACTATGGAACGAGCAACAGATTTGTTGGAAATCATACATACTGATGTATGTGGACCAATGAGTGTTGATGCTCGCGGCGGGTATCGTTATTTTCTAACCTTCACTGATGATTTGAGCAGATATGGGTATATCTACTTAATGAAACACAAGTCTGAAACATTTGAAAAGTTCAAAGAATTTCAGAGTGAAGTAGAGAATCATCGTAACAAGAAAATAAAGTTCCTACGATCTGATCGTGGAGGAGAATATTTGAGTTACGAGTTTGGTCTTCATTTGAAACAATGTGGAATAGTTTCACAACTCACGCCACCTGGAACACCACAGCGTAATGGTGTGTCCGAACGTCGTAACCGTACTTTATTGGATATGGTGCGATCTATGATGTCTCTTACCGATTTACCACTATCGTTTTGGGGTTATGCTTTAGAGACAGCTGCATTCACGTTAAATAGGGCACCATCTAAATCCGTTTATACGACACCTTATGAACTATGGTTTAGCAAGAAACCAAAGTTGTCGTTTCTTAAAGTTTGGGGCTGCGATGCTTATGTGAAAACACTTCAACCTGATAAGCTGGAACCCAAGTCGGAAAAATGTGTCTTCATAGGATATCCAAAAGAGACTGTTGGGTACACCTTCTATCACAGATCCGAAGGCAAAATATTCGTTGCTAAAAACGGATCCTTTCTAGAAAAAGAGTTTCTCTCGAAAGAAGTGAGTGGGAGGAAAGTAGAACTTGATGAGGTAATTGTACCTTCTCCCGGATTGGAAAGTAGTACATCACAGGAAATTGTTCCAGTGATTCCTACACCAATTAGTGAGGAAGTTAATGATAATGATCATGAGACTTCGGATCAAGTTTCTACTGAACATCGTAGATCAACCAGAGTACGTTCCGCACCAGAGTGGTACGGCAACCCAGTTCTGGAAATCATGTTACTAGACCATGATGAACCTACGAACTATGAGGAAGCGATGATGAGCCCAGATTCCGCAAAATGGCTTGAAGCCATGAAATCTGAGATGGGATCCATGTATGAGAACAAAGTGTGGACTTTGGTTGACTTGCCCGATGATTGGCAAGCCATCGAAAACAAATGGATCTTCAAGAGGAAGACCGACGCAGACGGTAATATTACTGTTTACAAAGCTCGACTTGTTGCAAAAGGTTTTCGACAAGTTCAAGGAGTTGACTACGATGAGACTTTCTCACCTGTAGCGATGCTTAAGTCTGTCCGAATCATGTTAGCAATTGCCGCATTTTATGATTATGAAATCTGGCAAATGGATGTCAAAACTGCATTCCTAAATGGATATCTCAAAGAAGAGTTGTATATGATGCAACCAGAAGGTTTTGTCGATCCAAAAGATGCTAACAAAGTATGCAAACTCCAACGATCCATCTATGGACTGGTGCAAGCATCTCAGAGTTGGAATATACGCTTTGATGAGGTGATCAAAGCATATGGTTTTATACAGACTTTTGGAGAAGCCTGTATTTACAAGAAAGTGAGTGGGAGCTCTGTAGCATTTCTAATATTGTATGTAGATGACATATTGTTGATTGGAAATGATATAGAATTTCTGGATAGCATAAAAGGATACTTGAATAAAAGTTTTTCAATGAAAGACCTCGGTGAAGCTGCTTATATATTAGGTATCAAGATCTATAGAGATAGATCAAGACGCTTGATTGGACTTTCACAAAGCACATACCTTGATAAGATTTTGAAGAAGTTCAAAATGGATCAGTCAAAGAAAGGATTCTTGCCTGTTTTACAAGGTATGAAGTTGAGTAAGACTCAATGCCCGACCACTGCAGAAGATAGAGAGAAAATGAAAGTCATTCCCTATGCCTCAGCCATAGGATCTATCATGTATGCAATGCTGTGTACCAGACCTGATGTGTGCCTTGCTATAAGTCTAGCAGGGAGGTACTAAAGTAATCCAGGAGTGGATCACTGGACAGCGGTCAAAAACATCCTAAAGTATCTGAAAAGAACAAAGGATATGTTTCTCGTATATGGAGGTGACAAAGAGCTCGTCTTAAACGGTTACGTCGATTCTAGCTTTGACACTGATCCGGATGACTCAAAGTCACAAACCGGATATGTATTTTTATTGAACGGTGGAGCTGTCAGTTGGTGCAGTTCCAAGCAGAGCGTCGTGGCGGGATCTACATGTGAAGCGGAATACATAGCTGCTTCGGAAGCAGCAAATGAAGGAGTCTGGATGAAGGAGTTCATATCCGATCTAGGTGCAATACCTAGTGCATCGGGTCCAATGAAAAATCTTTTGTGACAACACTGGAGCCATAGCCTTGGCGAAGGAATCCAGCTTTCACAAGAGAACAAAGCACATCAAAAGACGCTTCAATTCCATCCGCGATCTAGTCAAGGAGGGAGACGTAGAAATTTGCAAAATACATACGGATCTGAATGTTGCAGACCCGTTGACTAAGCCTCTTCCACGGGCAAAACATGATCAGCACCAAGACTCCATGGGTGTGAGGATCATCACTTTGTAATCTAGATTATTGACTCTAGTTCAAGTGGGAGACTGAAGGAAATATGCCCTAGAGGCAATAATAAAGATGTTATTTGTATTTCCTTATATCATGATAAATGTCTTTTATTCATGCTAGAATTGTATTAACCGGAAACTTAGTACATGTGTGAATACATAGACAAAACAGTATGTCCCTAGTATGCCTCTACTAGACTAGCTCATTGATCAAAGATGGTTATGTTTCCTGGCCATAGACATGAGTTGTCATTTGATCAACGGGATTACATCATTAGGAGAATGATGTGATGGACAAGACCCATCCGTTAGCATAGCATTATGATCGTTTAGTTTAACTGCTATTGCTTTCTTCATGACTTATACATGTTCCTATGACTATGAGATTATGCAACTCCCGAATACCGTAGGAACACCTTGTGTGCTATCAAACGTCACAACGTAACTGGGTGATCATAAAGATGCTCTACAGGTGTCTCCGAAAGTATTCGTGGTGTTGGCATAGATCAAGATTAGGATTTGTCACTCCGAGTGTCGGAGAGGTATCTCTGGGCCCTCTCGGTAACACACATCACAATAAGCCTTGCAAGCAAAAGACTAATGAGTTAGTCACGAGATGATGTGTTACGGAACGAGTAAAGAGACTTGCGAGTAACGAGATTGAACTAGGTATAGAGATACCGACGATCGAATCTCGGGCAAGTAACATACCGTTTGACAAAAGGAACAACGTATGTTGTTATGCGGTTCTGACCGATAAAAGATCTTCGTAGAATATGTAGGAGCCAATATGAACATCCAGGTTCCGCTATTGGTTATTGACCGGAGATGAGTCTCGGTCATGTCTACATAGTTCTCGAACCCGTAGGGCCCGCACGCTTAACGTTTGATGACGATCGGTATTATGAGTTTATGAGTATTGATGTACCGAAGGTAGTTCGGAGTCCCGGATGAGATCACGGACATGACGAGGAGTCTCGGAATGTCCGAGACATAACGATTGATATGTTGGACGACTATATTCGGACACCGGAAGTGTTCCGGAAAAGTTTCGGATTTATCGGGATTGCCGGAGGGGGTTACCGGAACCCCCTACGAGAGGGGATGGTCCATAGTGGGCCTAAAGGGAAAGAGAGAGGCAGCCCATAGGGCTGGCCGGCGCCCCCACCTAGGGTTCCTAGTTGGACTAGGATTGGGGGGGGGGGGCGCCACCTCTCCTATTCCTTCCCCCCTTCTTCCTTTTGGTGAATCCTACTAGGCATAGGATTGCAATCCTATTCCTAGTAGGAGTCCTTCCCTAGCCGCACTAGGAAGGGCTGGCCGGCCTCCCTCCCTTGCTCCTTTATATACGGGGGCAGGGGGCACCCAAAGACACATAAGTTGAATTGTTTTAGCCGTGTGCGGTGCCCCCCTCCACAGAATCACACCTCGGTCATACCGTCGTGGAGCTTAGGCGAAGCCCTGCGCCGGTGAACACATCATATCCGTCACCACGCCGTCGTGCTGACGAAACTCTCCCGTGAAGCTCAACTGGATCAAGAGCTCGTGGGACGTCATCAAGCTGAACGTGTGCTGAACGCGGAGGTGCCGTACGTTCGGTGCTTGATCGGTTGGATCGCGAAGAAGTTCGACAACATCAACCGCGTCACTTGACGCTTCCGCTGCCGGTCTACGAGGGTACGTAGACACACTCTTCTCTCTCGTTGCTATGCATCTGGTAGATAGATCTTGCGTGATCGTAGGAAAATTTTAAAATACTACGTTCCCCAACAGTTAAGCCTCGAAACGACCTATCGTCCTCCTCAAGCTCGACTTCACAAAGGCTTTTGATACGCTGGAGCACGCTACCATTCTACAGATGTTGCACTATAAGGGGTTTGATGAACGCTGGTCTGGCTGGGTAGACACACTTTTATCATCTGGCTCTTCCTCGGTGCTTCTTAACGGAGTCCCTGGTCAACATTTTCATTGCCGCACTGGTGTGCGTCAAGGTGACCCTTTATCACCGCTACTGTTTGTCATTGCAGTGGACCTTCTTCAATCAGTGGTTAATGATATGTGTGCTCGCAATGTTCTTCGAATGCCAATCCCTACTGGCTCAAATGATTATCCAATAGTCCAATATGCTGATGATACACTGATCATCCTCCTGGCTGCTGATGATCAAATCATTGCGCTCAAACAGATGCTTGAAAAGTTTGCTCGAGCCACCGGTCTATGCATCAACTTCAGCAAATCATCCTTGATACCTCTAAACTTGTCTGCTGAGGAAGGCTCTCGCATTGCTGCTCTCTTGGGCTGTGAGGTGGGTGCTCTACCCTTCACATATCTAGGTCTACCTATGGGCACTTCTAGACCTACCATGGCTGAGCTATCGCCCCTAGTAGATCGTCTGGAGAGGAGGCTTTCTGCTTCTTCCTGTTTGCTGAATCAGGGTAGCCGTTTGCAGCTGCTGCAGTCTGTATTGGCTTCCATGCCAATATACTTTCTTTGCTCTTTATCTCTTCCAAAAGGCATCCTTCAGCAGCTCGAAAGAATTATGCATCAATGCCTCTGGAGGGGCAACTCGGAGACCCCACGTCAATCTCTAGCTGCCTGGGACCTCATATGCCGACCCAAGAAGTACGGTGGACTTGGAGTTACACACCTGGGCACTCAGAATGAAGCTTTGCTCATGAAGCATCTGTACAAGTTTTTCAACAAACTTGATATACCGTGGGTTCGATTGATCTGGGACTCTTATTATGCTTCTTCCCCACCTCAAGCCACTCGAAGCTGTGGCTCTTTCTGGTGGAGGGATATCATCAAGCTCTATGATCAGTTCTGCACTCTCGCCGTCCCACATGTTCATGCTGGAGACACCGTGTTGTTTTGGGTGGACAAGTGGCATATCGACAGTAGGCTTATTTCGCTCCAGACCAGATTACCACATCTCTACTCATTTGTGCTTAATGACCTAATCACTGTCAAGGATTTTTTCGATGCACCGACTGAGGCCCAGAAGTTTCGTTTACCTTTGTCCATCGAAGCCTATCATGAGCTCCAGCAACTACAGTCTCTGTTGGCTCCTCTGCAGCTTGACCCATCAACCAATGATACCTGGCAATGGCCCTCCAAATCAGGCACCTTCCAGTCCAAAGTGTACTACGACTTCACTTTCTCTCATATAGTGGTCGATCCAATCTTCCAATGGATCTGGAAATGCTCCTACACACAAAAGATTAAAGTCTTTGGGTGGTTGTTGTTGATGGATCGTCTCAACACAAGAGATATGATGCAACGAAGGCATTGGCATGTCGATGACGCCAACTGTGCTTTATGCCTTCTCCCTCATCTTGAGGATCGGGGGCATCTCTTCTTTGCATGCAACTTTAGTCAGAGAGTTTGGAATTATCTTGGTATTTCTTGGACATCTGATGGTCATCCATCCACATACTCCATGGCTTTGGCAGCTCGACAGGATTTCGGTCAACCTTTCTTCACTGAGCTAGTTTTCACTGCCACTTGGAATATCTGGACTCAGAGGAATGGCAAAATTTTCAGAAATGAGCAGCCCAGCTTCAGATCCTGGAAACGAAATTTTGTTTATGATATTTCTTTACTTGCTCATAGAATCAAATGTAAGTATAGAGATAAGCTTCTGTCTTGGATAGCCTCCCTCCAGTAGTTTAGCTGTAAGTAATCTCTTCCCTTGTACATATTTAGGTCCTTTGTAACTTTCACCCTCTTTGGGTCTTTACTTTAATAAAACACTGTGAGGCTATTGCCTTGCAGTACATAGTCGAAAAAAAGTTGTTATTTATATTTCCTTATATCATGATAAATGTTTATTATTCATGCTAGAATTGTATTAACCGAAAACTTAGTACATGTGTGAATACATAGACAAAACAGAGTGTCCCTAGTATGCCTCTACTAGACTAGCTCATTGATCAGAGATGGTTATGTTTCCTAACCATAGACATGAGTTGTCATTTGATCAACGGGATCACATCATTAGGAGAATGATGTGATGGACAAGACCCATCCGTTAGCTTAGCACTATGATCGTTTAGTTTTACTGCTATTGCTTTCTTCATGACTTTTACATGTTCCTATGACTATGAGATTATGCAACTCCCGAATACCGTAGGAACACCTTGTGTGCTATCAAACGTCACAACGTAACTGGGTGATCATAAAGATGCTCTACAGGTGTCTCCGAAAGTGTTCGTGGTGTTGGCATAGATCAAGACTACGATTTGTCACTCCGAGGGTCGGAGAGGTATCTCTGGGCCCTCTCGGTAATGTACATCATAATAAGCCTTGCAATCAAAAGACTAATGAGTTAGTCACGAGATGATGTATTACGGAACGAGTAAAGAGACTTGCCGGTAACGAGATTGAACTAGGTATAGAGATACCGACGATCGAATCTCGGGCAAGTAACATACCAATGACAAAAGGAACAACGTATGTTGTTATGCGGTTTGACCGATAAAGATCTTTGTAGAATATGTAGGAGCCAATATGAGCATCCAGGTTCCGCTATTGGTTATTGACCGGAGATGAGTCTCGGTCATGTCTACATAGTTCTCGAACCCGTAGGGTCCGCACGCTTAACGTTTGATGACGATCGGTATTATGAGTTTATGAGTTTTGATGTACCGAAGGAGTTCGGAGTCTCGGATGAGACCCGGGACATGACGAGGAGTCTCGAAATGGTCGAGACATAAATATCGATATATTGGACGACTATATTCGGACATCGGAAAGGTTCCGAGTGATTCGGGTATTTTTCGGAGTACCGGAGAGTTACGGGAATTCGCCGGGGAGTATATGGGCCTTATTGGGCCATACGGGAATAGAGGAGAAAGGCCAAAAGGAAGGAGGCACACGCCCCCCTCTGGTCCGAATTGGACAAGGGGTGCAGCCCCCTTTTCCTTCTCCCTCTCCACCTCTTTCCTTCTCTCCTACTCCGGAAAGGAAAGGGGAATCCTACTAGGACTTGGGAGTCCTAGTAGGACTGCCCACACTTGGCGCGCCCCCTCTAGGGCCGGCCTCTCCCTTGCTCCTTTATATACGGGGGCAGGGGGCACCCTAGGACTCACAAGTTGAATTGTTTTAGCCGTGTGCGGTGCCCCTCTCCACAGAAACACACCTCGGTCATACCGTTGCAGTGCTTAGGCGAAGCCCTGCGCCGGTAGATACATCATATCTGTCACCACGCCATCGTGCTGGCGAAACTCTCCCGTGAAGCTCAACTGGATCAAGAGCTCGTGGGACGTCATCAAGCTGAACATGTGCTGAACGCGGAGGTGCCGTACGTTCGGTGCTTGATCGGTTGGATCGCGAAGAAGTTCGACTACATCAACCGCGTCACTTGACGCTTCCGCTTCCGGTCTACGAGGGTACGTAGACACACTCTTCCCTCTCATTGCTATGCATCTGGTAGATAGATCTTGCGTGATCGTAGGAAAATTTTAAAATACTACGTTCCCCAACAGCGGCATCAGAGCCAGGTTTATGCGTAGATGATATGCACGAGTAGAACACAATGAGTTGTGGGCGATACTAGTCATACTACTTACCAGCATGTCATACTTTGCTTCGGCGGTATTGTGAGATGAAGCGGCCCGGACCGACATTACGCGTACGCGAGACTGGTTTCACCGTTATGAGCACTCGTTGCTTAAAGGTGACTGGCGGGTGTCTGTCTCTCTCACTTTAGCTGAATCAAGGTGCCTACGCCCGGTCCTTGTGAAGGTTAAAACAGCACATACTTGACGAAACATCGTTGTGGTTTTGTATGCGTAGGTAAGAACGGTTCTTGTTAAAGCCCGTAGCAGCCACGTAAAACTTGCAACAACAAAGTAGAGGACGTCTAACTTGTTTTTGCAGGGCATGTTGTGATGTGATATGGTCAAGACATGATGAGTTATACGGTTTTGTATGAGATGATCATGTTTTGTAAAGTTATCGGCAACTGGCAGGAGCCATATGGTTGTCGCTTTATTGTATGAAATGCAATCGCATGTAATTGCTTTACTTTATCACTAAGCGGTAGCGATAGTCGTAGAAGCAATAGTTGGCGAGACGACAACGATGCTACGATGGAGATCAAGGTGTCGCGTCGGTGACAAAGGTGATCATGACGGTGCTTTGGAGATGGAGATCAAAAACACAAGATGATGATGGCCATATCATGTCACATATTTTGATTTGCATGTGATGTTTATCTTATTATGCTTCTTATTTTTCTTAGAACGATGGTAGCATTATAAGATGATCCCTTACAAAATTTCAAGGTACAAGTGTTCTCCCTGAGTATGCACCGTTGCGAAAGTTCTTCGTGCCGAGACACCACATGATGATCGGGTGTGATAAGCTCTACGTTCAAATACAACGGGTGTAAGCCAGTTTTGCACACGCAGAATACTCGGGTTAAACTTGACGAGCCTAGCATATGCAGATATGGCCTCGGAACACTGGAGACCGAAAGGTCGAGCGTGAATCATATAGTAGATATGATCAACATAAGATGTTCACCATTGAAACTACTCCATCTCACGTGATGATCAGACATGGTTTAGTTGATTTGGATCACGTGATCATTTAGATGACTAGAGGGATGTCTATCTAAGTGGGAGTTCTTAAGTAATATGATTAAATTGAACTTTAATTTATCATGAACTTAGTCCTCGTAGTATTAGCATATCTATGTTGTAGATCAATAGCTCACGATGTTGCTCCCCGTTTATTTTTTATATGTTCCTAGAGAAAACTAAGTTGAAAGATGTTAGTAGCAATGATGCGGAATTGCTCCGTGATCTGAGGATTATCCTCATTGTTGCACACAGAATTATGTCCTTGATGCACCACTAGGTGACAGACCTATTGCAGGAGCAGATGTAGACGTTATGAACGTTTTGACAAAAGCTCGGTATGATGACTACTTGATAGTTTAAGTGCACCATGCTTTACGGCTTAGAACCGGGACTTCAAAAACGTTTTGGACGCCACGGAGCATATAAGATGTTCCAAGAGTTGAAATTAGTATTTCATACTCATGCCCGTGTCGAGAGGTATAAGACTTCTGACAGTACTTTGCCTACAAGATGGAGGAGAATAACTCAACCAGTGAGCATGTGCTCAGATTGTCTGGGTACTACAATTACTTGAATCAAGTGGGAGTTAATATTCCAGATAAGATAGTAATTGAAAAAGTTCTCTAGTCACTATCACCAAGTTAGTAGAACTTCGTGATGAACTATAATATGCAAGGGATGACGAAAGGAATTCCCGAGCTCTTCGCGATGCTGAAGTCGGCGAAGGTAGAAATCATGAAAAAGCATCAAGTGTTGATGGTTAACAAGACGACTTGTTTCAAGTAAAGGGCAAAGGGATAGAAGGGGAACTTCAAGAAGAATGACAAGCAAGTTGTCACTCCCGTGAAGAAACCCAAAGCTAAAACACAAGCCTGAAACTAAGTGCTTCTAGTGCAAAGGAAATGGTCACTGGAAGTGGAACTGCCCTAGATACTTGGCGGATAAGAAGGATGGCAAAGTGAACAAAGGTATATTTTGATATACAGATTATTGATGTGTAATTTACTAGTGTTCGTAGCAACCCCTGGGTATTTGGTACCGGTTCAGTTGCTAATATTAGTAACTCGAAACGAGAATTGCAGAATGAACCGAGACTAGTTAAAGGTGAAGTGACGATGTGTGTTGGAAGTGGTTCCAAGATTGATATGATCATCATCGCACACTCCCTATACTTTCGGGATTAGTGTAAAACCTAAATAAATGTTATTTGGCATTTGCGTTGGGCATGCATATGATTTGATCATATTTGTTGCAATACGGTTATTCGTTTAAAGTCATAGAATAATTGTTATTCTGTTTACATGAATAAAACCTTCGATGGTCATACACCCAATGAAAATAGTTTGTTGGATCTCGATCGTGGTGATACACATATTCATAATATTGAAGCCAAAAGATGGAAGGTTAATAATGATAGTGCAACTTATTTGTGGCACTGACGTTTAGGTCATAATGGTGTAAAGCGCATGAAGAAACTCCATAGTGATGGACTTTTGGAATCACTTAATTATGAATCACTTGGTGCTTGCGAACCATGCCTCATGGGCAAGATGACTAAAACTCCGTTCTCCGGAACAATGGAGCGATCAATAGATTTGTTGGAGATCATACATACAGATGTATGTGGACCAATGAGTGTTGAAGCTCGCGGCGGGTATCGTTATTTTCTGACCTTCACTGATGATTTGAGCAGATATGGGTATATCTACTTAATGAAGCACAAGTCTGAAACATTTGAAAAGTTCAAAGAATTTCAGAGTGAAGTGGAGAATCATCGTAACAAAAAAAAAGAGTTTCTACGATATGATCGTAGAGGTAAAATATTTGAGTTAGCGAGTTTGGCCTTCAGTAAAAACAATGTGAAATAGTTTCACTAATCACGCCACCTGGAACACCACAGTGTAATGGTGTGTCCGAACGTCATAACCGTACTTTATTAGATATGGTGCGATCGATGATGTCTCTTACCGATCTACCACTATCGCTTTTGGGGTTATGCATTAGAGATAGCTACATTCACGTTAAATAGGGCACCATCTAAATCCGTGGAGATGACACCGTATGAACTGTGGTTTGACGAGAAACCTAAGCTGTCATTTCTTTAAGTTTGGGACTGTGATGCTTATGTGAAAAAGTTTCAACATGATTAGCTCGAACCCAAATCGGAGAAGTAAATCTTCATAGGATACCCAAAAGAAACTGTTGGGTACACCTTCTATCACAGATCCAAAGGCAAGGTCTTTGTTGCTAAGAGTGGATCCTTTCTAGAGAAGGAGTTTCTCTCGAAAGAAGTGAGTGGGAGGAAAGTAGAACTTGATGAGGTAATTGTACCTTCTCCCGAATTGGAAAGTGAAACATCACAGAAACTAGTTCCAGTGATTCCTACATCAATTAGTGAGGAAGCTAATGATGATGATCATGAAACTTCAGATCAAGTTTCTGCTGAACATCGTAGATCAACCAGAGTTCATTCCGCATCAGAGTGGTACGACAACCCGGTTCTGGAAGTCATGTTACTGGACCATGATGAACCTACGAACTATGAGGAAGCGATGATGAGCCCAGATTCCGCAAAATGGCTTGAGGCCATGAAATCTGAGATGGGATCCATGTATGAGAACAAAGTGTGGACTTTGGTTGACTTGCCCGATGATCGGCAAGCCATCGAAAATAAATGGATCTTCAAGAGGAAGACTGACACTGACGGTAATGTTACTGTTTACAAAGCTCGACTTGTTGCGAAAGTTTTTCAACAAGTTCAAGGAGTTGACTACGATGAGACTTTCTCACCCGTAGCGATGCTTAAGTCTGTTCGAATCATGTTAGCAATTGCCGCATTTTATGAAATCTGGCAAATGGATAACAAAACTGCATTCTTTAATGGATTTATTAAAGAAGACTTGTATATGATGCAACCAGAAGGTTTTGTCAATCCTAAAGGTGCTAACAAAATGTGCAAGCTCCAACGATCCATCTATGGACTGGTGCAAGCATCTCGGAGTTGGAATATATGCTTTGATAAGTTGATCAAAGCATATAGATTTATACAGACTTGCGGTGAAGCATGTATTTACAAGAAGTGAGTGGGAGCACTACAACCTTTCTGATAAGTATATGTGAATGACATATTGTCGATCGGAAATGATGTAGAATTTTCTGGAAAGCATAAAGGAGTGTTTGAAAGGAGTTTTTCAAAGAAAGACCTTGGTGAAGCTGCTTACATATTGGGCATCAAGATCTATAGAGATAGATCAAGACGCTTGATAAGACTTTCGATGAGTACATACCTTGATAAGATTTTGAAGTAGTTCAAAATGGATCAGTCAAAGAAAGAGTTCTTGCCTGACTTGTAAGGTGTGAAGTTGAGTAAGACTCAAAGCCAGACCACGGCAGAAAAATATAGAGAGAATGAAAGTCATTCCCTATGCCTCAGCCATAGGTTCTATAAAGTATGCCATGCTGTGTACCAAACATGTTGTGTACCTTGCCATGAGTTTGTCAGGGGGGTACAATAGTGATCCAGGAGTAGATCACTGTACATCGGTCAAAATTATCCTTAGTAACTGGACGACTAAGGAAATGTTTCTCGATTATGGAGGTGATAAAGAGTTCGTCGTAAAGGGTTACGCCGATGCAAGCTTTGACACTAAATCCAGATGACTCTAAGTATCAATCTGGATGCGTATTGAAAGTGGGAGCAATTAGCTAGAGTAGCTCCATGCAGAGCATTGTAGACATAGAAATTTGCGAAATACATATGGATCTGAATGTGACAGACCTGTTGACTAAACTTCTCTCACAAGCAAAACATGATCACACCTTATTACTCTTGGGTATTAATCACATAGCGATGTGAAATAGATTATTGACTCTAGTAAACCCTATGGGTGTTGGTCACATGGCGATGTGAACTAAGGGTGTTATTCACATAACGATGTGAACTATCGGTATTAAATCACATGGCGATGTGAGCTAGATTATTGACTCTAGTGCAAGTGGGAGACTGAAGGAAATATGCCCTAGAGGCAATAATAAAGTTGTTATTTATATTTCCTTATATCATGATAAATGTTTATTATTCATGCTAGAATTGTATTAACCGGAAACTTAGTACATGTGTGAATACATAGACAAAACAGAGTGTCCCTAGTATGCCTGTACTAGACTAGCTCATTGATCAGAGATGGTTATGTTTCCTAACCATAGACATGAGTTGTCATTTGATCAACGGGATCACATCATTAGGAGAATGATGTGATGGACAAGACCCATCCGTTAGCTTAGCACTATGATCGTTTAGTTTTACTGCTATTGCTTTCTTCATGACTTTTACATGTTCCTATGACTATGAGATTATGCAACTCCCGAATACTGTAGGAACACCTTGTGTGCTATCAAACGTCACAACGTAACTGGGTGATCATAAAGATGCTCTACAGGTGTCTCCGAAAGTGTTCGTGGTGTTGGCATAGATCAAGACTAGGATTTGTCACTCCGAGTGTCGGAGAGGTATCTCTGGGCCTTGTCGGTAATGTACATCATAATAAGCCTTGCAAGCAAAAGACTAATGAGTTAGTCACGAGATGATGTATTACGGAACGAGTAAAGAGACTTGTCGGTAACGAGATTGAACTAGGTATAGAGATACCGACGATCGAATCTCGGGCAAGTAACATACCAATGACAAAAGGAACAACGTATGTTGTTATGCGGTTTGACCGATAAAGATCTTCGTAGAATATGTAGGAGCCAATATGAGCATCCAGGTTCCGCTATTGGTTATTGACCGGAGATGAGTCTCGGTCATGTCTACATAGTTCTCGAACCCGTAGGGTCCGCACGCTTAACTTTTGATGACGATCGGTATTATGAGTTTATGAGTTTTGATGTACCGAAGGAGTTCGGAGTCTCGGATGAGACCCGGGACATGATGAGGAGTCTCGAAATGGTCGAGACGTAAATATCGATACATTGGACGACTATATTCGGACATCGGAAAGGTTCCGAGTGATTCGGGTATTTTTCGGAGTACCGGAGAGTTACGGGAATTCGCCGGGGAGTATATGGGCCTTATTGGGCCATACGGGAATAGAGGAGAAAGGCCAAATGGAAGGAGGCGCGCGCCCCCCCTCTGGTCCGAATTGGACAAGGGGTGCAGCCCCCTTTTCCTTCTCCCTCTCCACCTCTTTCCTTCTCTCCTACTCCGGAAAGGAAAGGGGAATCCTACTAGGACTTGGGAGTCCTAGTAGGACTCCCCACACTTGGCGCGCCCCCTCTAGGGCCGGCCCCTCCCTTGCTCCTTTATATACGGGGGCAGGGGGCACCCTAGGACACACAAGTTGAATTGTTTTAGCCGTGTGCGGTGCCCCTCTCCACAGAAACACACCTCGGTCATACCGTTGCAGTGCTTAGGCGAAGCCCTGCGCCGGTAGATACATCATATCTGTCACCACGCCGTCGTGCTGGCGAAACTCTCCCGTGGAGGTCAACTGGATCAAGAGCTCGTGGGACGTCATCAAGCTCAATGTGTGCTGAACGCGGAGGTGCCGTACATTCGGTGCTTGATCGGTTGGATCGCGAAGAAGTTCGACTACATCAACCGCGTCACTTGACGCTTCCGCTTCCGGTCTACGAGGGTACGTAGATACACTCTTCCCTCTCGTTGCTATGCATCTGGTAGATAGATCTTGCGTGATCGTAGGAAAATTTTAAAATACTACGTTCCCCAACACCAGTAGGGTGTGCACCTGAGACAAACTTGCCGGACCCGGCAACTGATCTTCAGAGCAGCCCCCAGCGCATCCCCCAGCGTAAGTGTATGGTTCACTTTCTGCTGTTAGGTGTGCGTGGGCGTTCTTTCTTTGCTGATGTCTTGTTTGTTGATTTGTGTAGGAGCAGAGCAGCCAGACCAGGGGCGTCCGGAGACCGCCCCCGATGTGCCATCTGCATCAACTACGCCGCCAAGGGGAAGTTCCCCGGCAAGGGTCTCCCCGGCAAGGGAGAGTCCTCCGGCAAGGGGGAGCTCTCCGACGAGGGACAGTATCAGCGGCCCTCCGCCGGCGGGGACTACAACTACACCACAAAGGGAGAGTTCCCCGGCAAGGAACCCTACCGAGGAGCCGGCTCGCGCATGTAATCCCCTTGCTTCAGACTTCCCTTGGGCTTTTCTTATTTTGATTCTTCTGGATATTTGCTTGACTTATTTTCTCCCCTTTCCCGCCGTCAGACCCTCCACTGCAGAGCCGATGGAGACGGAGGTCGCTGGCGAGGAGAATACGCGAGGCAACACCGGCGACGCCGCTGCCACCGAAGAAGCGGCCGGTGCTGACGAGCCCGCCGGTGACGAGGCCGCCAAGGCTGCCGCCGCAGCAGCTGGCGAGGGGTCTGGCGATCGTACTGACGGCACTGAGGCCGCAGGAGCGCCAGACGCTACACCGACCACCGAGCCCTCCGCCGCTGCCGCAGCCCTAGGCTTCGAAGAGCCCGAGCCAGGCGCCTACTTGAAGGCCGGCGATGGTGTCGTCATCAAGCTCCCCTGGGCGTCGAGTTCCAGGGCGCCAGTCGAGGGAGAAGTCTTTGACGGAGAAGTGCTCGCCTCCGTCAGGCTGACGCTTGTCGACGCGCCGAGCAGCAGCAGCGGCGAGCCTGAGGAGGAGCGGCTGCTGCGGAAGCTGCTGGCGCTCTACCGCGCTCGGCAGGCCAAGCTGGAGTCCCGCGAAGCGCTGGCCGCCAAGGCGGGAGCCGACATTGAGAAGCGCGCGGAGGAGCTCCGGGCCCTCAACCAGGAAGCTCTCCGGTCCTTGGCAGAGGAGCGGGAGCAACTTGCCGTAGAGCAGACGACCTTCTTCCTCGAGAAGGCCGAAGTCGAAGAGCAACAGCGGCTTGCCGCCGAGAAGCTATCCACGCGAGAAGGCGAGCTGGCGCAGCGGAAGGTCAACCTCGACAGTCACGAGGAAGAGTTTGCCGCGCGCAAGCAATCACTTGGCGGGGCCCTCCAGGAAGCAAAAGACACTGCCGCAGCTGCCGAGACCGCCAAGAAGGAACTGGAGGCGAAGGTGGCGCAGCTGGAGGCCGATCT
Source organism: Secale cereale (assembly GCA_902687465.1). Lineage (NCBI taxonomy): Eukaryota > Viridiplantae > Streptophyta > Magnoliopsida > Poales > Poaceae > Secale > Secale cereale. Next base: position 854,690,335 of record LR738714.1, on the reverse strand, counting down.
CAAGGCGAGAGGTGAAGAGATCGCCGCGCTCAAGCTTGAGCGGGAGAAGGACGCCCACAGCCACTCTGAGCTGCAGGTCCACCTCGCCGAGAAGGGCAAGGAGCTTGCCGCCGTCAAGGACTCCAATGCTGATCTTGAGTTGAAGCTGGCCACTTTGACCAAGACGCTGGATGGCGCCAGGGAGCGGGAGGCGGCCTTGAAGGAGGAGGTCAGGGCCGAGAAGGCGTTGCTGGCGAGTGCTGCTGTCACTCAGAACGTCTTTAGGGAGACTGTGGAGCATTGGACGGAGGGTCTCGTCAATGCTGCCGCAGATATCGACAGGGAGCTGGCGCAGCTGGGGGCGGAGTATCTCGGGTATTCCTCCGACGAGAATCTCCACCCCAGCGCCAAGCTCACCCTATTCTTCAAAGGCGTGGCGACGGCCCTCCAGCAGCTCTGGGAGAGAATCCCAAAGCAGCTGGCTGACGAGTCGCGCAAGCTCTGCGCGGGCGCCCTGCAAAAGGTGTTGGTGAAGGTGGCCTTCCGCAATCCGGGCCTCAACCTCACCAACGTCCTCAGGTCCTTGCCGCCGGACGCTGATCAGGAGGCGCTCAAGGCCCTTGTCGCACCCATTGTGGACAAGGTGAGCGGGATCAAGAGGGTCGAGGGCGACCGCATAGATTAGGATGCCCGTTTTCTTCTTTCCTTGTCGCTGCTGATCATGTTACGAGAACAGTCTGTTAGAGCTGCGACAAGCTATCTTGTATTATAACTCTATTTTGGGTAGTGATTGCAATGTTATTTCCTTTACTTGGTCCCTTCTTTTGTATGTTTTTGCCCTACGCTTTTAGGGAACTTGCCGGCGCAGGCACCTTAGCCGCGAGCGCTGAGTGCGGAACGTCAGCAGCCTGCTGGCGGTGCCGCTACCGACAAGAAACCTTGTCGCAACTAGTTGCAGCACACTTAAGTTGTTGAGCGGACTCGAAAACAAAGTAAGGGCACGACACTAGTCGCAGCACACTTAAGTCATTGAGCGGACTCGAAACAAACTAAGGGCGCAACTAGCTACGAGTTGGTTCCTCCGCGCACAGGTTTTCCATACAAAGCACGGTCGTTCAAGGAAGATAACTTAAAATTTTAAAAATCTGATTGCTCAAACTTTGGCAACTTAGCTTTTCTGTTGTTTGCTTCCCGGCAAGGCGAAACTTTTTTTGAACGGCACTTGGTCCATATCGTTATCTTCTCCTTCCCCCCCGGCAAACTTGTGCGCGAGGGAACCTTCCTTTCCTTGAGAAAAAAGAAAGAAGAGAAAATACAGATATGGAGCCTTTCGGCTCGTTATTGCTTACCGGGGGTAGGTGCTGCACAAAGTGTCAGATAACACATGCAAAATATGGAAAGCATGAAGTTGACAAGATGTGCAGAGCACATGAGCTTTACTGATGCACGGGGTCTGCGCCCGGCTTTGTATAAAGGATTACATGCAACAGCGGCAAGACTTGTACAAAAGGTGGTTGCCGGAGCGGATCGCGGCAACCGCGCCTTACGGGTAAAACTTACGAAGATGCTCGATGTTCCAGGAGTTGCTCACCGGAAAGCCATCTTCGGTCTCAAGGCGGACAGCGCCGGGCCTAGTGACTCGTTTCACCCGATAAGGGCCTTCCCACTTCGGCGTCAACTTGTTGGAATTCTTGGCAGACTGAACGCGCCGAAGAACAAGGTCGCCTTCCTCGAGACTTCTGGCGTTAACTTTGCGGCTATGGTAGCGGCGCAAAGCTTGCTGGTAGCGAGCAGCTCATAGAGCAGCCTGAAGACGGTCTTCCTCAAGGAGCAGTGCGTCATCTTGTCGCAACTGCTCTTGCTCAAGCTCATCATAAGCGAGCACTCGAGGTGACCCGTATACGAGTTCCGTGGGGAGAACCTTCTCCGCTCCATCGACTGGAGCGAAAGGTGTCTGTCCAGTGGCTCGATTTGGCATCGTCCTGATCGACCAAAGAACCACCGGCAGCTCCTCGATCCAGTTTCTTCCGCACCTGTGCAGCCTGTCGAAAGTTCTGGTCTTGAGTCCACGCAGCACTTCAGCATTTGCCCTCTCCGCTTGACCGTTGCTTCTCGGGTGAGCAACAGAAGCGAAGCAGACCTTGGCGCCAAGATCTTGGACGTACTGCATGAAGGTGCGGCTCGTGAATTGCGTACCATTGTCGGTGATGATCCTGTTAGGGATCCCGAAATGGCAAACAATCGACCTGAAGAACTTGACCGCTGACTGTGCTGTCACCTTTCTCACTGGTTCCACTTCCGTCCACTTTGTGAACTTTCCGATGGCAACGTACAAGTACTCAAAGCCCCCGGCTGCGCGGGGAAAGGGGCCGAGGATGTCGAGCCCCCAGACCGAAAATGGCCAGGATAAAGGGATCGTCTGGAGAGCTTGAGCTGGCTGGTGTATCTGCTTGGAATGGAACTGGCATGCTTCACACTTGGTTACTTGTGCAGTTGCATCCTGGAGGGCTGTCGGCCAAAAGAAACCTTGCCGGAATGCTTTGCCGGCAAGTGCTCTTGCGCCAATGTGGTGACCACATATGCCTCCATGTATCTCTGCCAACAACTTTTGTCCATCTTCCCGGAGAATACACTTCAATTTCACACCGTTGAGTCTTCTTCTGTACAGTGTGTTGTCAACAAACTGGTACATACTTGACTGTCGGGCTACTCTTTCCGCTTCTTCTTGCTCTTCGGGAAGTTCTCCTGTCTGAAGGAAACGGACAATCTGCTGTGCCCATGCTGGAGCTTGTGGCTCGACAACAAGGACTAAAGGCACATCTGCTGCTGCGGGAACATCCGCTTCTACGGCGAGAACCTGTGGCTCGGCCGGAGCTTGATGTTCCCCAGCAAGCTTGCCAGAGCAAAACTTGTCGGGAGCGTCTGCTTCAACGGAACAAGCCCTGGGGCTTGCCGGAGCAGACTGCTCGTCAGCACTCTTGGTGTTGATCTTGGGGACCTTCTTGGCGGCGGCTTCGGGAAGCTCTGCCGGAAAATAGTCACCGGAAATCAACTTTCTCTTCTTGCTCTGTCCAGTTGATGGTGTTACGGATGGTTGAGTCAGCTTGAACACAAAGATCCCTAGTTCCACAGGTAACTTAAGTGCGGCGCACTTTGACAGGCCATCTGCAATGTCGTTCTGAGCTCTTGGAACATGCTCCATCTGTAGGCCGTCAAAGTGCTCTTCTAGCTTCCTCACTTCATCGACGTAAGCTTCCATCAATGGACTCTGATAATTCTTGTTCACTTGGCGGACGACAAGCTGTGAGTCACCCCTGACAATAAGCTTCTTGATCCCAAGGTCTGCCGCGATCCTGAGACCGGCAAGCAAACCCTCATACTCTGCGGTATTGTTTGTTGCTTGCTCCTTGGGAAAGTGCATCTGCACTACGTACTTGAGGTGCTCTCCGGTGGGTGCGACAAGCAGCACGCCAGCACCGGCGCCTTGCAGCGAGAAGGCACCATCAAAGTACATCAGCCACTCTTTGCTTGCTTCCTTGACGGGGATGCTCGTTTCTGGAGTTTCTTCATCTGGTGTTGGCGTCCACTCTGCTATGAACTCTGCCAATGCTCTGCTTTGGATAGTTGAAGTGCTCTCAAACTTGAGGCCAAAGCTTGACAGTTCCAGTGCCCACTCAACAATCCTGCCTGTTGCTTCTGGATTATCCGGTATCCTCTTCAGCGGAAAGCGAGTGACAACTGTGATCTCATGTGCTTGGAAGTAATGGCGCAACTTTCTCGAGGCCATGAGAAGGCGGAAAAGCAACTTCTGTACACCAGAGTACCTTGACCTAGCCCCATGCAGAAGGGAACTGACATAGTAAACTGGGCACTGCACCATTCGCTTCGGTATCTCTTGCGCAGATCCATCTTTGTCGGGACCAGAGCTTGTCGGGGAAGCCCCCTGCTTGTCGCTGGACTTGCTTGCCGTGGTTGCTGGCTCATCATCTGCCTCCCTCTCCGCTACTAACGCAGCACTAACCACTTGATTGGTTGCCGCTAGATACAGCAGCAACTTCTCTTGTGGCTTAGGTGCGACATGTATTGGAGTGGAGGACAGGTATCTCTTCAAGTCTTGCAGCGCAGCCTCCGCTTCCGGAGTCCATTTCATTGGACCTGCATTTTTCAAAATTTTGAAAAACGGCAGGGCGCGCTCAGCAGACTTAGAGATAAACCTACTGAGAGCAGCCACGCAACCGGCAAGTCTTCGTACATCCTTGACACGCTTTGGTGCTTCAATCTGCTCGATGGCCTTGATCTTGTCGGGATTGGCTTCAATTCCCCTCTGAGACACGAAGAACCCGAGAAGCTTGCCGTAAGGGACTCCAAACACGCACTTCTCGGGGTTGAGCTTGAGCTGGATCTTGCGCAGATTTGCAAAGGTCTCGTATAAATCTTGAATCAGGGTCGCCCTGTCCTTGCTCTTGACCACTATGTCATCCATGTAGGCTTCCACATTTCTATGTATTTGTGGCTCAAAAGCGGTATGGACTACCCTTGCGAATGTTGAACCAGCATTCTTCAAACCAAAAGGCATTCGTATGAAACAGTACGTGCCACATGGAGTGATAAATGCGGTTTTCTCCTCATCCTCTTCTGCCATGAAGATCTGATGGTATCCTGAGTATGCGTCAAGAAATGAAAGCAAATCACATCCGGCTGTGGAGTCAACAATCTGGTCAATGCGCGGCAAGGGAAATGGGTCTTTGGGACAAGCTTTATTGACATCGGTGAAGTCGATACAAAGCCTCCATTTCCCGTTTGCCTTGCGCACGACTACAGGATTGGCCAACCACGTAGGATGGAGCACTCCTCTGACAAGGCCTACTGCTTCCAACTTCTTGATTTCTTCTGCGACGATTTCTTGGCGCTCCACTGCTTGTTTCCTGACTTTCTGCTTGACGGGCCGCGCATGAGGACAAATGGCAAGATGGTGCTCAATTACTTTCCCGGGAACACCGAGGATGTCAGACGGTTGCCACGCAAACACGTCGACATTCGCCCGCAGGAAAGCGACGAGCGCGCTTTCCTATTTAGGGTCAAGCGTGGCACTGATGGTGAAGCTACCACCAGTGCCGTCCTCCTTGGCGGACACATTCTTGGTCGCTGGCGGAGCCGCCATCATCTTCTTACACTTGCCGGTGGAGCTCGATGGTGCGTCCTCGACGGTAGCGCAGCACTCCGAAGAGGTGCGCTTGCCGGAGTGGGCATCAGAGCTCTTGCCGGACTTGGTCTTCTTCTTCCCCCCGGGAGCTTCAGCGGCAAGTGACTTGCGATCTGTTGCAGCTGCTGCTTCCCGGTAGATCTTGTCGGCGCAGATAAGGGCATCCTTCTTGTCGCCAGGGACAGAGATGACGCTTATCGGGCCTGGCATCTTCAGCATGTTATATGCGTAGTGAGAGGCTGCCATGAACTTGGCGAGTGCTGGATGGCCGAGTATCCCATTATAAGGCAATGGAAAATCAGCAACATCAAAAGTGACCCTCTCAGTCCTGAAGTTCAGCTCACCGCCAAATGTCACTGGCAACGTGATCTTCCCCTTCGGCTTGCTCCTTCCCGGGTTGATTCCTTGGAATGTGCCGGTCTCTTCGAGCTCGCTGTCAGGGATCTGGAGTTTCTGGAGTACAGCGGAGGAGATCAGGTTCAAGCCGGCCCCGCCGTCAACTAGCATCTTAGTGACCTTGAGGTTGCGGATAGTTGGCGAAACCAACATCGGCAAGCACCCGACCGCAGTTGTGCGATCAGGGTGGTCCTCAATATCAAAGATGATAGGCGTGCTGGACCATTTCAGAAGCTTGCGCAATTCGACAGGTGGTTCTGCCGCATTGACTTCCCGCACCCACTGTTTGAGTTGGCGGTGTGAAGTATGCAGAGAAGCACCGCCGTCAACGCACAAGACCTCTGTGGCTTTCTGGAACTCCTGCTCACTGGTATCAACATCATCCATGTCTTCGTCGTCGTCGTCATCTTCATCCTTGTCGCGGCCGCGGGGAGGTCTGTCTCCTTGCCGCTTCTTGGCCTTGCCGCGGCGTCCTCCCCAGCCGTTGAATGACCGCTTCTTGCCGGATCCTCCATCACCTCCCCGTGCCTTCTCCTTGTCGCGTCGCTCGTACTCAGCCTTCTGCCGCTCGACGAGCTGCTCGACCCTCTTGCAGTTCTGGAGGTCATGGCCTTTGGTGCGGTGGATCTTGCAGTACTGCTTGTCGATGACGTCCTGCTTGTCGGCGGCCGCCACAGCCTGGCAGTTGGTGCATGCGGCAGTCTCCTTGCCGGAGCTACCAACTTGGGCTTTCTTGGCGCCACCTTCGTTGCCGGACTGCTTAACGACTAGCACCTCTTTGTTTTTCTTCTTCCTGTTGTTCCGCCGCCGGTTTTTCTTTGCCGGGGCGGCATCCTCACTGTTAGATCCTCCTGCTCCTGTATCCTCTCCGGGGAGTTTCCTCCCTTCCTCAGCGCGTGTACACTTGTCGGCCAGGGCATATAGCTCACTGACGTCCCTGATCTTGCACATCGCCATCTCCTCCCTCATCCTGCGATTACGCACGTTCTGATGGAACGCGCTGATGACCGTGGCAGGGTGGACGTCTGGGATGTTGTGTTGTACACGGCTGAACCTCTGGATATACTTGCGCAGGGGCTCTCCTTCCTTCTGGGCGAGCAGGTGAAGGTCACTCTCTTGGCCATGGGGTTTGTGGCCGCCTGTGAAGGCGCCGACAAACTGATGGCACAAGTTTGCCCAAGAAGATATGGAGTTGTCCGGCAAGTGCATGAGCCAGGATCTGACGTTGGGTTTGAGTACCAGCGGGAAGTAGTTGGCAATGATCTTGTCGTCTCGCCCCCCGGCAGCTTGCACCGCGATGGTGTAGATGCTGAGGAACTCCGACGGATGCGTCTTGCCGTCGTACTTCTCTGGTACGTCTGGCTTGAAATTCTTCATACTGGGCCACTGGACTTGCCGCAGCTCACGAGTAAACGCAGGACAGCCTACCCTGGTCCCCCTGGCGCATGCATGTCAACAGCGGGCCCAGCGCGCTGGTCTGATTGACGCCGCGCTTCTCTTCGGCGCTCGATGCGAGTACGAGCGTCCTCTTGTTGTCCTTCGTGAAGAACTTGGCGCTCGTCGCGACGAGCTCGTGGATCTGATGACGCTGTGGAGTCGTCGTCGATGTTGATCCGGTGAGTCGGCGATCTTGGCCTTCGGGGCGGAGAGTGCACGGTGGTTACACCCCCACCGGTCTTGTCGCCATCGGCCCGCACCTGGCTGACTTGCCGCGGCTGCGATGTGCTCGGCTGCCGCGGAGTGTCGCCGTTGGCGAAGGCGATGAGACTCTGATTGGTGGCCCTCCAGTCGTCGGCCTTGTCTGCCGTTGGAGGGTAGTCTAGGAGCAGTTGAGCTCGCGCCAAAGCTTCTGCAGGAGTGGCGGGTAGCGGTGGCGAATGGTGCGAGGAGCGGGATATGCTCGGACTTCTAACTATGTTAGAAGGAGCAGTATCCCGTCCGGGCGACCGTGCCTTGCTCGTGCCGGCATGTTGGCGTGCATGCTGGTCTTGAGCATCCCGAGATCCGCTAGCTCGATCTTGGTTCAGCAAGCGTATGGTACCGTGAGTACCATGACGCTGCCGGTCCCGCGCCTCCTTAGATGGGCGCGGTGCATGTACGGATGCCGAGGTCTTGGAGTGTGCCCGGTCGTTGTGGGAGGCGTCTACGCTGCCGATGGGCAGCGCAGCCTTGTCCTTGGACTTGACGGCATCGTGGGCTCCCTTGTCGACGCCCGTTCTTCCGTCGGCGTCTACCCCACCAGCCGTTGGCTCCGGCGGTGGTGGGATAGACGCGGACGGACCAGCTGCCTCCGAAGCCTTCTTCTTCGGCGGCATGTCGATGAAGATGATGAAGATCTAGCTCGTGCGGACGCCGGATCAGGTTCACACAATCTCGACGCACCCCTACCTGGCGCGCCAAAGATGTCGGGGAAACTGATCCACCCACGAACACCTATGGGGACGGAGCCCCTTTCGGTACGGCGGGGGCGGAGGTCGCGCGAAGAGCAGATCGAGGCGAGGCACACGAGCAGTTTACCCAGGTTCGGGCCGCACTGATGCGTAAAACCCTACTCCTGCTTTGTGGATTGTATTGAGTTCTTGCTCGGGAGCGCTGAGAGCTACAGTACACTTCAACAGCTAACGAGACCGAGCATGAGAGTGTTCGAACCCTCTTCTACGTTGCGCATGGGCCTCCTTTTATATGCTCAAGGGGTCACCGGCAGGTGGCAACACAGTTGATGGTAAAAATGGAAAAAGTGTGGTAGTTGGTCAGTGTTTTATACCTAACCCTGACGGCAGGGGACAAGGGCATTAAATGCCCATCGACGTCGCCCAAACAGTGCAAAAAGGGGCCGTCAGGGGCGCCACCGTTCGCCATGATGGCAACCTTGTCAGCGCCGCTTGCCACCGCGTACCCCTGGCTGCACAGCCTCCCGCCACGTACGCCTGGAAGGGTCCCGGAGCGACACGTGGGTGGATGCACTGGAGCACGGGTACAGAGTGGTAGCTTGCCGCGGCAAGCGCCTTGCCGCGGTCGTTGTTTTTTCGTGTCCGGGAGCTTGCCGCTCACCGGGCCTTGCCGGGACGCGTGGCGCGTCGCGGCTAGTTCCTTGAGATGCCTTGGTTGGCCTTCCCGGCAAGCTCCTCTTGCCAGGGTCTTGTCTCCTGGGCTTGAATACTTTGTTCTTGAATGGCTCCATGGGAACCACGAAGGACCGTGGCGATCACCCGACAAGCCTTGCCGCGGGACGCTGCGACTGCCCGTGCACAAGTTCGGGATACTAAGGGTACCCCTACTTTAGTACACCGACAGTTTTATCATCATGAGAAAGCCGAGCATAGAAGTTTTGTATAATCATTTCTCTTGAGTACTCATGGTTGGGGCATGTGTGCATCATGTCCTTAAGCCACCCTCAAGCTTTAGCGATACTTTCTCCTTTACGAGGCCAAAAATTACATATATAATTCTGATAATGATGAACCAAGTGCATGAGATTTTTTTGATGAAATTCCATATTCAGTCAGTTCAAGTCCCATGATTTAGGATCATCCAATAGACTATACCATGCCAATGCCCCCCCCAAAGATAAAGATAGTACTTTCTTCTTAGCGTTATCCCCTGTCAAACTTGCAAGCTTAAATAAACCACGAAGGTCATCTATATATATTTAGTGCATATCAGGATGTTACTTGCTACTTGTGAACTGCATTGGATTTCTCCGAAGAGGAGGGGATGATGCAGTACAGTAGAGATAAGTATTTCCCTCGGTTAGAAACCAAGGTTATCAATCTAGTAGGATAACTACGCAACAACTCGTTAGCAGTACGTACACACGAAATAACAAATACTTGCCCCCAATGCAAACAAGGGGTTGTCAATCACTTGGCGGTTAATTGCAAGGATAAATATTGTAGTGGTAGATGGATAAATAAAAAAAGTGCAAAAATATATTTTTGGATTTTAATATATGATTTAGATAGACCCGAGGCCATAGGTTTCACTAGAGGCTTCTCTCTCGAAGATAGCATACGGTGGGTAAACAAATTACGGTTCGGTAATTGATAGAAAAGTGAATAATCATGATGATATCTAAGGCAATGATCATGTATATAGGCATCACGTCCGAGATAAGTAGACCGACTCCTGCCTACATCTACTACTATTACTCTACACATCGACCGATATCCAGCATGCATCTAGAGTATTAAGTTCATAAAGAACGGAGTAACGCCTTAAGCAAGATAACATGATGTAGACAAAGTAAACTAAATTAATATGAATATACTCCATCTTTTTATCCTTAATGGCAACGATACAAACTACAATTCATGTCCCTTTCAGTCACTGGGGTTGAGCACCGCAAGATCGAACCCATCACAAGGCACCTCTCCCATTGCAAGAAAAATCAACCTAGTTGGCCAAATGAAATCAATAGATCGGAGAGGAATACAAAGCTATAATAATCATGCATAAAGAGTTCAGAGAAGACTCAAATAATATTCATAGATAATTTGATCATAAACTCACAATTCATCGGATCCCAACAAACACACCGCAATAAGTATTACATCAAATAGATCTACAAGAACATCAAGGAGAACACTGTATTGAAGAGCAAAGAGAGATAAGAAGCCATCTAGCTACTAGCTATGGACCCGTAGGTCTGTGGTAAACTACTCACACATCATCGGAGGGTTAGAAAGGTTGATGTAGAACCCCTCCGTGGATTATTCCCTCCGGCAGAGTGCCAGAAAAGGCCCTAGATGGGATCTCTCGAGAACAAGAACTTGCGGCAGCGGAAAAAGTATTTCGGGTGGCTCTCTGTTGGTTTCCCGATTTTAGAGAATTTACAGAGGCGGAAATACGCCAAATGAGTGAACGTGGGCCCCACAAGCCACCAAGGCGCGCCCTAATGCCTTGTGTGCTACTCCTTCAGCTTCTGGCCCTCTCCCGAAGCTTCTAGGGTCTCGTATGTCCATCCAAAAAGTTTTGTGCCAATTGGACTTCGTTTGGTATAGATATTCTGTAAAACCAGAAATAGGCAAAAAACAGCAATTGGCACTTGGCACTAAGTTAATAGGTTAGTCCCCAAAAATGATATATAATCGCTTATAATTGCATATAAAACATCCAAGGTTGATACTATAATAGCATGGAACAATAAAAAATTATAGATACGTTGTAGACGTATCAATACTGTTCCATCTCCTGCATAAGGATTAGTAAGCAGTTTTTCTATAATACCAAAAGGGATTTCATAACACATTTGTAGTAGGTTCAGTAGGTTGAGGAGTAGCTCTTAACACTTTCGATCGAGGTGAAGATACCCCGAACAAGACCCTCAAAGGATTGTGTTCCATAGTAACAAGTGACAATAAAATTCAGCACATTATGTAAATGTTTCCTTATCAAATTCATCATACCAAAAGTGCTTCACAATCCGGCAACAACCCCAGAAAAGAGTCTTAATGATCCACAAGTATAAGGGATCAATCGTGGTACTTTCGGTAAGTAAGAGTGTTAAACCCAACAAGGAGCAGAAGGAAATCGGTTTTTAGGAAGGATTCTGTGTAAGTGATGGGAGTAGTAAAAACAGATAGTTTGATATCAAGATAATTCATAACAATTAGCAATTAACAATAGTAAAAAAAGGTGCAACAAGGTGGCACAATCCTTTTTATAGCAAAGGACAAGCCGAAAGTACTTCTTACAGGGAGCAAAGCGTTCTTGAGGACACATGAGAATGGCATCTAGTTATATTCATCATGTTTAGTTGATTAGCGTTCACTACTTTGATAAATTGTTATATGTGGGTGAACCGGTGATAGGGTTTTGTTCTTACTTGAACAAATAACCCACTTATGATTAGCCCCTCTCACAAGCATCCGCAACTACGAAATAAGAATTAAGAATTAATCTAACCATAACATGAGACATATGGATCCAAATGAGCCACTTACGAAACAACGCGGAAAATAGGGTTTAAGCTTATGTCACTCTCGCAACCCATAATCTACTTACTAATCCCATAACCCTAGGTCCAAGCATGGTAATGTATCGTGTACTCAACGTTCACACGACACCACTAGAGGAAGAACAACATAACACGTCAGCTGAATATTTAACGAGTATCAACTTCACATCATTACCTATAACAAGCCTTCTCTCATGTCCTCAAGAACAAAAGTAACTACTCACAAATCATGTCCATGTTCAAGATCAGAGGAGTAATATATATAGATGTTTAATAATTTGACCATATGATCTTCCACCAAATAAACCAACTAGCATCAACTACACGATGTAATCAACACTACTAGCAAACCACATGTACCAATTTAAGGTTTTGATATACAGATTGAATACAAGAGATGAACTAGAACTTGAGATGAGATGATGCTGCTGAAGATGTTGATGAAGATTGGTTCTCCCACAATAAAAGGATTCATCCAATTTTTCCCAATTTTGGTGTCGACTTTTCTTGTTTTTGTCTCTTATTTCCAATATATTTTTTATTTTGTTTTTTTATTTTGTGTTTTTTTATTTTGTGTTTTTTTATTTTGTCGCCGGTTTTATTCCGTTTTTCTTATTCTTCTTGGCTGTACCCTGTTTTTTTTTTCATTTTCAGGTTTTGTTTCGTTTTATTTTCTCTTCTTTATAAGTTGATTTATTTGTTTCTTTCTCAGTTTCTCTATTTTTCTCATATATTTTTATTTCTATGGCAATTTTCATTAGTTTTTTCTTTTCTTTCTTATTTTGATATTTTTATTCGGGTTTCTTCATTTTTCTATATTTCTTTCTTGGTTTTCACTATTTTTCAAATATAAGATGTCCATTTTTTCCTTTTGAACACCTTTTTTGAATACATGATCAATATATTTCAAATACAATGTGTGTATTTTTCTAATGGGAATAAATATATTTTCACACACAATGTACATTTTTCATATGTCGTGAACATTTTCATACACATGTTTAACATTTTTGCAATTTAGGATTATGTATAAATATATGGTTTTTGATGTATACCTTTATTTAATATATGTTGTACATTTTTCGCATATACATCAGGGATTTTTTTTAATACATGTTTAAATTTTTATAAATACATGATCAACTTTTTTCATACATATTGCTTACTACTTTTCGTAAACAGGAGGAACATTTTTTCTAGACATTTCCATTTTTTAAAATGCTTAGTTAACATCTGTCAAATGTTTTGAGTGTCTGTTTTTAAATATATATTTCGAATATTTGAAAATATCAACAAAACTAAAAAGAACAGAAAGTAAACACAAAAAATAGAAAATAAACATGAAAAAACGAGGCTGTGGCCTTGCGTTCTGGGCTGGCAAAGATTCATGCTCGCCTTTAGCGAGGCTGCCCAACATCTCCAAAGAAGCGAGACATAGACACGCCACTAGTACATCTGACAAATCGGCGCACTCCCTCTAGTGTTTCGGATTTTTTGTCGGATTTTAAAAGTGACCCAACCGGTTTTGTGAAGCTTCTGACTGTTGTGTTCCTTTTTCGGTTTCTAGACTGCTTTTATTCTGATTTTATTCATGCGTTTTTATTTTATTTTAGATTTTATGTTCTTTATATTTTTTAAATGCGTGAACGTTTTTGAAATTAGGAAAATTTCTTCAAATTCGTAAACATTCCCTAAACTCCATGAATTTCTTGTGAACATTTTTCCTTAAATTCATAAAATTTACCCTTAAATACGTCATTCTTCTTTTGAAATCTACGGGCATATTTTTTGCAAATTTTTGAATTTGTTTCCTCCATACTATGATTGTTTTTCAAATCCATGAAACATGTGAACTATTTTGAAATTTATGGGCTTTTTCAAATGCATGAATTTTTTTCAAATGCGTGAACTTTTTAAACTCTTGAATTTTTTAAAGTTTGTGATTTTTTAATTATAAATCCATGAACTTGGTACTGTGAACATTATTTTGAACTCGTGATTTGTGTTTGAGTTCATTATATTTTTTAATTCGGTTAATTGTTGTACCCAAGATTTTTCAAATTCGTGAACATTTATGTTTGAATTTTTGTATTTTTCTCTAGAGGACAACAATCAACATGTCAACTATGAACTGAGGCGACCAGGAAACCGAAAAAGGCAACGCGTCTGTGAGTGAGTGTTCGCTCCTTGATGGGTCGGCCCAGGAGTCGTAAGCGTGTGGGCGGTCGTTCACTAAGTGGTGCTTTAGGCGCCGTAGAGGAGGAGTCTTATCCCATAGGCTCTGGCATAGAGGTTAGCTAAACGGGCCAGGGAAAAGGCCCAGTGAACCACACATCTTCGATTTTTCTCTTGAAGTAGCAACCCCTTTGGACAACTGGGCCAGAAAAAATACAGACGTTGGACATCGGAACAGAAAACACATCTAAGGGCATAAACGACTCCGCCGCAGGATCTGATGGGAGAAATGGCCGAGGGCGTGAGATAGCTGGGTGTAGGTTCCATTGTACTGTAATAGAAATGTTGTTAAACTTCATAATGCTAACCATAGATCGCGTCTTTGTTACTTGTGACGGTAATTAAGTGACATTTTATTCTGTTTTCTTCTGAACAAGCTGACTTGCTTGTATGAAGGTTATGATAGTCTTCCCGCCGCCTATTATTTCTTCTGGATCAACAAATCGGTACAAGGAATTGATTATTACAACACCTTCGAGATTAGGTTGTGCTTTCTTCATGAAATAATTTATATATATTGTGAAAAATCTAAATTCCGAACCACTAATTTCGTAATAGATCCGAACGCATCGGTTCCCATTGGGTCTGAATCTTACATTGGTTGTACTTCTGCTCTAATTGCCTATTCTTTCCTTTGATCTAACTGCCTTTTTCTCCTTAATTGCTTACGCCCCGACAAATCCTGTGATCACCAGCACTCCCCACAAATCGCGTCATCACCCGCACTTCTGCTTATCCCGTTTTTTTGTGATCGATGGCCCTAGCGGAAAATAAATGTGTGATCGAGAAAAATAATTCACCAGAAGGGGACTTGAACCCACGATCTGTCATATGGCACTTGGTCCTGATTCAGTCATGCAAATACCAAATTTATAAAGGTAACACATGCATTTGGAATACCCTTTGGGTTCCTTGTTTGGGATACTATTCATGCAGAACTTATAGTTCAAAATCAAGGTTTTGTTTATCCTAACTGCATTTCACACCGATGGATCCCATGAACTCATAGACGGAACATAGAAAAATCTTTTTGGTAACCATAATGCCAATATTATTGCAAACATGCTAGTTTTCGATGTTGATAATCCTGATGCTCTTCTTTGGAAACATAGTCCATCGGGAAAATGCACCACCAAGAGTGCTTGTCAAAATTTCAAACCCCATGTTTACACAGATCAAACTATTCCTCGGTCTACTTTCTCTTCTATTGTGAAAAGCATTCTTGCACATACATGGAAAGAGAATGGGATGCCACTGAGAGTACATGTTTTCGCTTGGAGATTACTAAGGCTAGCAATCCCAACTGCGACTAGGGTTACCATGAGATCGTCTCATGTTACAGCGAACTGCAAAAGATGTGGTAAACAAGAAGATGATATGCATCTTTTCTTTCTATGTGTTTTTCTAGGGCGGTTTGGTTTATTTCCATTACAGGGCTTAGGGTGGATCAACTACATCAACAAGGATGCTTCACTCCCTCCGAAGCAGTCAAGTTTATTTTAGAAACGACTAACATGCAAAATGCCTTATCTATGATATTTTTAACTCTCTAGTCTATTTGGAAATCAAGGAATGCTTTGATTTTCAATGGAAAAATTTGGAACCGAATGTAGATCATCCATGTAGCGGCGGCATTGCAAAATGAAGATTATAAGGATATCCATCATGATCAATGCTTGTCCACTCATATAAATCAGAAGAAGACCATCTTGCGTTGTCTCATGTTTGACAGGTCCAGGGTTGAGAAAGGGCCAAATATCTTCATGGATGCGGCTTGGAAAGGAAATATCTCATGTAGGGAGAATCATATTGGCATTGGAGTGCTGATTTAGGACAAAACTAAAGGTCACAAGAAGAGTATCATCATTTGTGCAGCCACTAAGGAAACGCCGACACTGCAAGTGGAGGCTAAGGCTATTGAGCTGGCAGCATGGTGGGCTCACATTCTACAAATTAAGAAGGCAAACCTCATTTTAGACAACCAAACAGTGGCTGAAGCAGCTGCAAGAAGAGATCTACAAAACTTCCGTAGACACTGGATGATAAGATAATATATCTCCAGTTATCTTGAGCTCACTGATCAATAAGATGCAAGAGTCCTCAAAATTGATCGCAAGAACAATATTAATGCACACAAGCAACCTCAACGTGCTTATAGTCCGCATGGTGTTGGCATTTGCTTATTTTCTTGTTTAGGACTACATCACCATGATGATCAGTGTCCTACGAAGGTCATGCTGACCTCTCATAATGTGCAATATTGTACATTACTTTCCGTAACTTGTGTGTGAACCTTGGAAGTATGGAATAACAGTTTTTTAGTTATTTTTACATATGGCACTTGGCGGGCACAACCATCCAAGACAACTGAACTTGTTGGCCAGTTTATTGCATATCTTTAGTTGAGTTAACTAGTGCTACATTTCTCTCTAGAAAAACACAAAAACTGCAATAAATATTGCAATAACTTTTATCCGGAGGAATTTTAGGTACCATATACCTGATAACAAGGTCCCTTCAATTGCTCAAACATACCCGGTAATTTTTGTGTGAATATGATTGTTTTTTTACGCATTTCATATGTGATAACATACGTAAAACATCACGGTAACTTTGATCTGGTGGATTTTTTGGTTGAAACATACCCTGCTAACTTCTGCGTATAATATCATAGTAATATATAACCATGGACCTGATAACTTAGACACAAAAATTGTGGTAACTTTTGACCCGGGAAAAAAGTTGTTGAAAACATACCACGATAATTTGTGTGTAAATAGCTTGGTAATATATACACAACTGACCTGATAATTTATGTATAAACACCACGACAACTTTTGACACTAGGAAAAAAGTTGTTGAAAACATATCATGGTAACTTATGTATAATAGCATGGTAATAAGTGCACAACCGATCTGATAATTTGTGTATAAGCACCATGGTAACTTTTGACCCAGGAAAAAATTGTTGAAATATACTTCGGTAAGTTTTTCTTTAAATATCATGATAATATACGCACCACTTTACATGATAAATGACACACATACACCATGTCAACTTTTTGCCTCACGAATAAGGTTGTGGAATAACATACCATGGTTGCTAATGTGTAAATAACATCTTTAGGGATTGAACAATAAACCAAGCAGCTAATTTGTGAATAATAAGTTAATAGAAGGGACTACAATGTTATAATAGCCAAAGAGATAAGAGCATCTACAACCAGACTACTCAAATCCACCTCATATGCCCGGGCGCGCCGACCGGTCACAGCCCGATCATCATTTTTTGTTGGAGATATGCCCTAGAGGAAATCATGTATGATGATATTTCCTATGTGTTTATGAATAAAGATAGTCCTTGGATGTAATCAATGATACTTCTTGGCAATTACGTGACTTGTTTGTGAGATCTTGTGTTGTATGATACATCCTAAATTGTCCCTAGTCGCAAGTGACGTGTGGGCACAAGTCGGACTAGACTAGCATATGACATGGTGGATGGCTCGGTCTCACTAGCCATGGAGCATTGGATGCTAACCGGATAATATGGACCTGAAAAGGACTGGTCGGATCTGACGTAGTCGGATCCGAGATGAGATAAGGTCCGAGTCGGACATACCCAACTATGAGACACATCGATATGTCATCTGTGAGTCTCTAGTACAACATACGTTCTATGTTCTAAGACCTGAGCTGACGCATGTACTCGGGATAGTAACAGACTTGCTTTGGACCGACCAAACGCTACTCCGTGACTGGGTAGTTACAAAGGTAGGTTTCGGGATTGTCCAGACCCATGCTGCGAGACGTGGTCGAGCAAGATGGGATTTGCCCCTCCGATCATGAGAGATATACTCTGGGCCCCTCGTGTGATCCGACCAGGGTAAGCATGGCCATGCGACAAGGATTATGACATAATCCGGTTTGTGTCGGCATCACTGGAACGAGAAAGAGGTCAGACTAGCACAAGGATGATAGACTCGCCTTGAGCCCGGCAACATATATCGTGTGGCAAAGGGAATGGAAGTGTGACATGTTATACAGGTTCACTAGCCAGCTTCATAGTCTGCTTGGTGGTCGGCACGCCTTGCTAGAGGCCGCTACCAACCGTACAGGTCGGAGGTAATCCGAACTGTGACCAAGCCGACTTGAACCTAAGGGGTCACGCGCTTAAGGGAAGGAACCTGTGAGGTTGGATCCGACTCCACGAGTCAGACTTGGTCCTACTCGGACTCGGATATAGACCAAACAAACTTTGGGCTTTAGGGTCCATGCAAGGCCCAAGTGTTGAGCCCGTGAAAGATGCCTATATATAATGGATGTGCGGCACACTCATTTGATTGATCACTTCGGCGCAAACACTTGGGTTTGCATGTGTTGCAAATAGCCACCTCCACTCGCCGCGGTTGTGTGATCGGACCTAGCAGTCCGCCGCATGACGTTCCTCCTGCACGCGTGGATACCTTTAGAGGCGGTGCACTTGCGCTGCTTTGGCAAACCTGTTCGCGGGATCCGATCGGCTACGTGGGAGACCGACGAGGAGGAGACAACTCCGAAGACGGGCTGCCCCAACTCTACTTCCACTGCATGGCACCGCGCGTCTAGTGGTAACGATATGTGATCCATCTCCCTTAGCATATTCTTGGATGTTCTGCGCGTAGGAAAATTTTAATTTGCAGTTGACGCACCCTACGATAGAACACAACAGTGGTATCAGAGCCTCTGCTATAGGATTTGGATTCAGATCATATGCATATTAGATATGTGGAGGTGGCAGATGAGATCTGTTGTCATTTATGAGGTCGGCTATGTGCATGGTTGATGAGATCAACTGCACATGGGGATTGTTGAGGCTATGTTTTCTGTCAATCGAGATCGATGTTTGTGACACGATCTACCCCTACCGGTCGGTTATCCGCCATCGGGGTTAACAGTGAAACGTAAATCCGAATTGGATTTGCGATGATCGATGAGATCGGTCAGATAAGAAAATTCGACGTGAACGGAGTTCAGATGCGGGACCACCGTGTGCGTAGCTCCGTGTATTTCGTATCCAACACACAAACCGGTAGAATGTGATTCTATGCATGACTTGGTTTGCAGGTTTGATGTGAATAGTATGGCTCATGCGTATGTGATGCATGTGTGTAATTTATACATGGCCTGCGTGTCATGTTTGTCAGCCGACAGAAGCCAAAGTGCTGTCATTATAATGTATAATGACCTGCGTGTCGACTTGTGACTCTATGTAAAATTCATTACTAGTTGTAGTAGTTGGATAATAGAGACCAGGTTGGTGGCTTGGCGTCCCGGCGTGACGAACAAGATGGAGTTTCAAGATGGTCATCGGAGTTGGAGCCGACCTTGAAGAACATCCATGAAGGAGCCATACTATTTCACAATATATGTTTAATTGTGATTTCTATGCTTCTTACTTTCTATGCATGTTTGAATGGTAGAAAGATCCCTCATGAATATCAAGTAAATTGCCATTCCTGGTGTTGCACCTTCGCACGTCAAGTACGTCTAGTAGTGGGCTCATAAAATTGGGGTGCTGCTAGGTGTCCTTGAACTGAAGGGTTCGTGTCGGACACAGACATGCACTGCATCAGGTTAGCTTGACAAGGCTATCAAAACGGTTTTGGGCCTTGTGGCAAAGGAGGTCGGGAGCTGGGGTATGAGATACCTACCCGACCGATGGGAGTCGCATAGAGATAGGATTAGTAAGGAGTTTCTTACCGGATAGTCATGTTGGCTAGTAGTGATGCTAAAGCTCACTAGTCGCATGTGCTAGTCGGATCCTGAATCACTAGGAGTTTGCAGAGGTATGCTAACTTCAGTGGGAGTATTTCTGTTTAAGGCTTGAATTACTCTACATAAACACATTGCTTAGTGATTGCATATTTTTCTGTTGTAGATCCAATGGCACCACCTGCTCAACCCAACTTTGCATTGAAATCAATCTTGGAAAATGATAAACTTAATGGAACAAACTTTACCACCTGGTATAGAAATTTGAGAATTGTTCTCAAGCATGATAAGAAGGAACATGTTCTAGAGGATCCACTTCCAGATGAACCCGCCGATACTACTAATGCCACAACCTAGAATGCCTACCAGAAAGTCATTGATGAATCGAACGAGATTAGCTGCCTCATGTTGGCTTGTATGGAGCCCGATTTGCAGTAGCATTTCGAAGATTTTGGGGCTTTCGATATGATCAAGAGTCTCAATAGCATGTTTCAGGTTCAGGCTAGGACCGAAAGGTTCAACGTCTGGCGATCCTTGATGGATTGTAAGCTAAAGGAAGGTGATCCACTGAGCCCACATGTGATCAAGATGATCGGATATGTGCAAGCTTTTGATCGGTTAGGCTTCCCACTCTTGGGTGAGCTCACTATAGATGCAGTTCTGGGTTCTCTTCCGCCCAGCTATGGGACGTTCATCTCGAACTATTATATGCATGGCATGGATAAGAAGCTCACTGAATTGCATGGTATGCTTAAGGTGTCAGAACATGATATAAAGAAAGGCACGCATCAAGTGTTGATGGTGCAGAACTCGGCTAAGTTCAAGAAGAGTTGGTCTAAGAAAAAGGCTAAGGCAAAGGGCACAGAGAAGGCAATCTCCGCCGCAGCGCCAAAGTTTGGACCAAACTCAGAGACCGTTTGCTATCATTGAAAGGAGACCGGTCACTAGAAGAGGAACTGTAGAAAGTGGCTTGGAGAGCATGGAAAGAAGGCCAGAAATGCTACTTTAGGCAAAGGTACACTTGTTGCATATTGCTACTTCTCGAGCTTCCGTTGTATTCCCTCGAAGAGGAAAGGGTGATGCAGCATAGTAGCATAAGTATTTCCCTCAATTTTTGAGAACCAAAGTATCAATCCAGTAGGAGACCACGCGCGAGTCCCTCCCACCTGCACAAACAAATAAGAACTTTGCAGCCAACGCGATAAGGGGTTCTCAATCCCTTTACGGTCACTTACGAAAGTGAGATATGATAGAGATGATAGTTTATATTTTTGGTATTTTTGTTTATAAGAACAGGAAGTAAAAGCAGAAAAAGTAAAGTAAGTGTAGGTTGATATGTTGAGAATAGACTCGGGGCCATAGTGTTCTCTAGTGGCTTCTCTCATGATAGCGATATTCTACGGCGAGTAGAAAAATTACTGTCAAGCAATTGATAGAAAAGCGAATAATTATGAGACTATCTAGGCATGACCATTGTATATAGGCATCACGTCCGAGACAAGTAGACCGACTCCTTCCTGCATCTACTACTGTTACTCCACACATCGACCGCTATCCAGCATGCACCTAGTGTATTGAGTTCATAAGAACACAGTAACGCCTTAAGCAAGATGACATGATGTAGAGGGATAAACTCAAGCAATATGATATAAACCCCATCTTTTTATCCTCGATGGAAAAAATACAATACGTGCCTTGCTGGCCCTACTGTCACTGGGAAAGGACACCGCAAGATTGAACCCAAAGCCAAGCACTTCTCCCATTGCATGAACTATAGATCTAGTAGGCCAAACCAAACCAATAATTCGAAGAGACTTGCGAGGATATTATGAGCACACATAAAGAGTTCAGTGAAGAACCAAATATTTCTCAAAGATAATCTCGATCATAAACCCACAATTCATCGGATCTCGACAAACACACCGCAAAAAGAGATTACATCGAATAGATCTCCTCGAAGACCTTGGAGAACTTGGTATTGAGATCCAAAGAGAGAGAAGAAACCATCTAGATACTAGCTATGGACCCGAAGGTCTGTGGTAAACTACTCAGAACTCATGGTGAGGCGATGATGATGATGTAGAAGCACTCCGTGATGGATCCCCCCCCTCCGGTGGAGCTCCGGAACAGGCCCCAAGATGGGATCTCACAGGAATAGAAGGTTACGGCGGTGGAACTAGGGTTTTCTTCTTCTGCTCTGATGGTTTCGGGGTACATAGGCTTATATAGGAGGAAGGAGGACACCGGGGGCCTTACGAGGGGTCCATGAGGCAGGGGGCGCGCCCTAGGGGGGGGGGGGCGCCCCCAACCTTGTGGGCACCTCGTGGCCCCTACTCCGTGGTTCTCAAGTCTCCCGTGCGTGATTTTCTCCAAAAATAACTCCCCCGAAGGTTTCATTCCGTTTGGATTCCGTTTGATATCCCTTTTCCGTAAAACCCTAAAACAGGCAAAAAACAACTATCTAGACTGGGCTTTTGGGTTAGTAGGTTAGTCCCAAAAATAATATAAAAGTGTATGACAAAGCCCAATAAACATCCAAAACATCATAAATAATAGCATGGAACAATACAAAATTATAGATACGTTGGAGACGTATCAAGCATCCCCAAGCTTAATTCCTGCTCGTCCTCGAGTAGGTAAATGATAAAAACAGAATTTTTGATGTGGAATGCTAACCAACATAGTTTTTCAATGTAATTCTCTTAATTGTGACATGAATGTTCGGATCTGAAAGATTCAAGACAAAAGTCTATATTGACATAAGAAATAATAATACTTCAAGCATACTAACAAAGCAATCATGTCTTCTCAAAATATTATGGCTAAAGAAAGTTATCCCTACGAAATCATATAGTCTGGCTATGCTCCCTCTTCATCACACAAAATATTCATATCATGCACAACCCTGATTTCAGCCAAGCACTTGTTTTCATAATCAATTCTTTCAAACCTTTCAACTTTCACGCAATACATGAGCGTGAGCCATGGACATAGCACTATGGGTGGAATAGAGAGGTGGTTGTGGAGAAGACAAACAGGAGGGAGATAGTCTCACATCGACTAGGCGTATCAACGGGCTATGGAGATGCCCATCAATAGATATCAATGTGAGTGAGTAGGGATTGCCATGCAACGGATGCACTAGAGCTAAATATGTATAAAAGCCCAACAAAAGAAACTAGTGGGTGTGCATCCAACTTGCTTGCTCACGAAGACCTAGGGCATTTGAGGAAGCCCGTCGTTGGAATGTACAAGCCAAGTTCTATAATGAAAATTCCCACTAGTATATGAACGTGACTAAACATGAGACTCTCTATCATGAAGAACATGGTGCTACTTTGAAGCACAAGTGTGGAAAAAGATAGTAGCAATTGTCCCCTTTTTTCTTTTTTTTTGGGCCTTTCTTTTTTTCTTTGGTCTTTCTCTTTGTTTCTTCTTTTTTCTAGAGGGGCTTTATTGATTCAGCCTTTCCTCCCATGGGACAATGCTCTAAAAATGATGATCATCACAGTTTCATTACAACTCGATACTACAACAAAGTATGACTCTATATGAATGCCTCCGGCGGTGTACCGGGATGTGCAATGAAACAAGAGTGACATGTATAAAAATTATGCATGGTGGCCTTGCCACAAATACGATGTCAACTACATGATCATGCAATGGCAATATGACAATATGATGCGTGTCATATAAACGGAACGGTAGAAAGTTGCATGGCAATATATCTCGGAATGGCTATGGAAATGCCATGATAGGTAGGTATGGTGGCTGTTTTGAGGAATATATATATATATATATGGTGGCTGTTTTGAGGAAGGATATATAGTGGGTGTATGGTACCGGCGAAAGTTGCGCGATACAAGAGAGTCTAGCAATGGTGGAAGGGTGAGAGTGCGTATAATCCATGGACTCAATATTAGTCATAAGAACTCATATACTTGTTGCAAAAATCTATGAGTCATCAAAACAAAGCAATCAACGCATGCTCCTAGGGGGAGGTGTAGCACTCCAAATTTTTGGATTTGTTCTCTTCCAAACTTTTGGTCTTTTGGAAGGGGGATATTTGATCTTCTCTTGAAAACCCTTCAAAAATATTTTCTGACCAAAGTTTGTGTGTTCTTCTCAAGCTTGGTTTTGGTCTTGAAGATTTCCTTCTTGTGTTAAGCTAAACACAAGTTGTTTTTCTCATTAAGGTTTGTATGATTCTTTTCCCTCCATGAATATCCATCATATGATTAATCTTGGACTTGTCTTCCCCTTTCAAACCTTTCTTGCCTTGGCACCCAATGAGAATATTTCTCTCCAAGACCTCCTCTTCACCTTGAGACAAGTCTCCCATCAATTCTAGCAAGTTTCAACCTTATTGGAATTTTTCTTCTAATTATTTTGCACCAAAAACAATTTCTGTCCATTGAAATGAACCATGGTGATTTACAAAGGAACCACCATGTTCACTTTGATGTTTGTTTCCAAACCAACTCCCCTGGATAGTCATTAGTAACCACAACCTAGATCCATATTGTTTCAACGGTCCACAGTTCAAATTTTTCAAATTTCACTTGCTGCAAGTTTGGACCAGATTTGCAAATTTTGGTGAAATTCATATTTTTCTTCTTCCAAAAATTCTTAGAAAATTCAGGCAGCCTCTAGATGCATCAAGAGGCCACTCCACCAAATATCAGCTCCAGCAAGATTTTCCACATGCCAAAATCATTTCGTCAAACACCTGGCGTGGACTGTTTCTGTCAGTTTCACAAAAGTTAACTGAAGAATTACAGGCGATAGTGCATCTTCATCAGTTCGTCAGAGAACGATCGTCAATCTCACCAGTGCCTCTTTGGCTCGATGCTGCACTGCACCTCACTCTTATCCAAAGCGCCGCACGCGCGCTTGGCTGGTTCTTGGCGTCGGTGGCACCCTGGCCCGCACACGCCGGCGTCTTCTGCGGTGGCAGAGCCATCGGTGGCGGCCGACAGGAGGCACCCTACGGCACAACGCCGTTCTGCACCGCCCAAGTCGCCTGGGGGCTCCGCGTGGCCTTCTCCATCGCCAGCGCACGCCTGCAGCACCGTCGCCGTGGCCTGGCACGCACATGGCGCGCTCTCTGCCACCGACGGGCCGCACGGCCGTTCCGTTGGGGACATGCCATTACTGCCCCTACCCTGCTGAGTTAGGCACCGAAATGGGATCAGTGCACCTCCTGGTCGATGCTCAAGCTCCTAAACCAACCGTCCAGCCACAGCGTCGCCATAATAGATCGCCGGACTTATCCCGTTCACGGCAACCGCCTCGGGCCGGCTATATATAGCGCCTCCGAGCTCGCTCTCGACCCAGAACATCTCCACCACCTCACTAGACCACGCCCAACCACTGGAAGAGCCTCGAGGGGCCCTTCTTCCTCAACTCCGGCCACTTCCATCCGCCTCGGGTCCCAGCAGCGTCCTCTCTGGTGAGAGCTCCTCCACCGCCCTGGACTCGTTCGTAGCCTCCTGACACCTACATGAGTCTAACCCCCACTCCAATTTGACCCCAGAAACTCTCTCTGACGAGGCCCACGACCACTCGAGCCGCCGTCCACCGGAGATAGGGTCGCCGTCGATGTGGGGCTCACCGACGCTTAACTCCACCACCCACCGACGCGGAAGAACACCAGGAACCCGTAGGTACCACTCCCTCCCCTTACCTCGCCGTGGATCGGCGCCGGCGACCAGAGCAGCCTTCTGGCGCCGGCGCGACTCTGTTCTGTTTTTAAACCTGACGAGTGGGACCCCCTCGTCAGCCTCTCCTTTCCCTCCGAAGCATTTTTCTGGAAAGCGCCTTCGGGCAAAGTACGTCTCCCTAATCGGCTGGCGTACTACGTACCGGTTCGTTTTTATGTTTTTATATTCTAGCCCCTGGAAACTTTCTGTTTCATTACAACCAAGTCCCTGGATAGACTCTTATAACTTTTAAAAAAAGTGATTTTTAGTTGATTCTTTTTCTGTTCCCTTTAGTTTTCTGTCTAGTTTTTTGTCATATTTATTTGAAAAATATTCGGGACAACTTTTATGCACGCGCGGTATTTATGTTAGTATTCATTTTGTTTGAATATGTAGATACCGAAGGACGTGACGGAGCCGCGAACTTCACCGAGTTAGACTCCGACTACTCCGAACCAGGCAAGCATGTTTGAACCTTTGATATGATGACTTTGTTGCATGTTTGCTTGAGTAGTTCTTCTTCGTAGCATGGTCGTATACGCATTTGTGATGATTATATTTTCTTGCAAGCAAGCTTCGGGTGAGCCCCGAATGATGATGGTTGAACCACCCCGATCATGTGGTGACATGATGGGTTGTGTACTAGTATTGTTGGAGCTTGCCAGTAAATGGTTAACTCTAATATCAACGTGGATCAAGTCGTGCTCCCATTCGTCTCCTTTTTGGTACTGTCACCTGCCGTCTGCTAAGATTACGGTTTAGTCAGTTGCAAACGTCTTTCCATGTACACACCAAGTAGAGGGGCCGGGATGAGGGTTCCATGGCCCTGGATTAAAGCCCGTCATCCGGTCAGGGGGCATGGGTGTTTCCGGTTGGGACCGAGAGGGGGGCACCCCTTAGAGCGCGCATATATAAATTTGATCCCATGCTATTCGAGGTTGTAGCCTCCTCGTCTTAAGTTTTTCGTGAATGTTGTCACGGGTGATTCCGGACAGCAGGATGTGAAATGGGTGTGTACGGGTCAGTTTTGTTTCTGCTAAAACACCGTAGACGTAGCTAGTCTCTGTGGCTAGTGGAATCCGTTGGCTGTGATTTAAGAGTACAAGCTCTGCAGAGTCAAATCTTCCGAGTAGCCATGTTTATGGCCTAGAGTCAATCTTCGTGTCAACCCCGGTGACCGTCTCTAGAAAATTTATGATAGCAACAAGAGTGATGATTTTTGTCAAGTTCATTTTGGGTAGATGAACTAACCAGCTATCTCTGCACTGATTTATCTCTTGAAGTATTTTACCGTTACACCAGTGTTTATATAAGCCCTTTATGTGATGCCGCTCAGACGTCCGACTGTGGCACTCTTGTTATTTATTTTCATTATAAGCCCTTTATGTGATGTCGCTCAGACATCCGACTGTGGCACTCTTGTTATTTATTTTCATTATAAGCCCTTTATGTGATGTCGCTCAGACGTCCGACTGTGGCACTCTTGTTATTTATCTTCATTATAAGCCCTTTATGTGATGTCGCTCAGACGTCCGACTAAGGCATTCTTGTTATTTACTTTCATTATAAGCCCT
>LR738714.1:854630955-854653744 GCA_902687465.1 Secale cereale | reverse complement strand
TGTTATTTACTTTCATTTTAAGCCCTTTTTGTGATGTCGCTCAGACGTCCGACTGCGGCATGCTCTTATTTACTGTTGTTATAAGCCCTTTATGTGATGTCGCTCAGACGTCCGACTGCGGCATTCTTGTTATTTACTTTCATTATAAGCCCTTTATGTGATGTCGCTCAGACGTCCGACTGTGGCATGTTATCATTCATTTTCCCTCACGAGGCGTCGTTCAGACACTGGTTTGGTTTTCTTTTATTTATCTTGTGGATTTCGGGAGGACTACCGCCCGACTTCTATTTTTTTATGCAGCGCAGAAATTATATTATTCCGATACATTTTGCTAGAAAACTCTCATGCATCATGTTTGCATTTATTATATCTTATGTCCGAACTGTCTTTCGAGTACATTCAAAGTACTCACCCGGCTTGTTGATTTGGCCAGATGTTGACGAAGGCGATCTCATGGATGAAGAGTTCGATAGCGAGTCCGACGTCTAGTGGAGTCCCAGTCAGTCTCTTGCGATCTTGGAGTTGATCACTGTTATATAACCGCTTCCTCCAAACACCAAATAAATTCATCGGGTCTCACTCCGACACTCGATGAACTGGAAGATATTGGAGTCACGCCACCCACCACACTGTGACATATCCACCACCTTTTTTTCTACGAGTTAGTAGTATGCCACCCTACCATTGTGTCATATCCGCCCTTATGTATTATATCGGCATGCCTGTAATAAATTGTTGAGCAACCTCCGCTCAACCATGTATAATATTCAGTACTCTGGAATTCTGTATCAAGGATTTGTCTACCAGTGAGAAGTATTCTTCTGTGCTGGTTCGATAAAAAGGTCGGTCTCTTGGTAATTATTTTACTGAAAAAACCGGTCCTGACAGGAGGTTGGTAGGAGTTAACCATCGCACACCCCCGACCTCCACACAAAGGTTGGCACTTTAGAAATACCTCATGCTCTAACTTCGTCACAAAGCGGTTCACCATACGTGCATGCTACGGGAATCACTAACCTTAACACAAGTATTTCTCAATTTCATAATAACTCCACTAGCATGACTCTAATATCGCTATCATCATATCTCAAAACAATTATAAAGCATCCAACTTCTCATCATATTCAATGCACTTAGTGTCAGGGATATTACAAGCAGGTATAAACCGGCTAGTATAAACCGGATTATGGTAATTAAGTTGTATAATTGTAATACCCAGTGAAGGTCACGGCCCATGAAAGGCTTAGGGCCCATGTGTAGAGTTATGATTTTTTAAACCGCCCGATCATGTAACTTGAGAGACAAGGAAGAAAGGGCAGAGACCGAGGAGGACACAAGTATGAGCCGGCCTCGGGACTCTGTAAACCGGACCGGGCGTCGCCTCTATATAAAGGGACGACCCGGCGACGGTTCAAGGACAAGCAAGAAACAACCCGTCGAGACACAGGCAAGCGATCCGCTCCCTGTTCATCGACGCCCAAGCAATACCAAACCAAACTAGACGTAGGCTTTTACCTTCATCGAAGGGGCCAAACTAGTATAAACCCTCTGTGTCCTTTGTGTGCTTTTAACCCCTTCAAGCTAACCTGTGCGATGGTTCCATCACTAAGTCCGTTAAACCGGACATCTGCCATGTTAATTCCACGACAGTTGGCGCCCACCGTGGGGCATCCTCACGATGGTTTCGAGTTCTTGAAGGGTAGCTTTGAAGGGCTCAAGGGTTACGCGGTCGGTCGGATGACCAAGAGTCGCCGCGCTCGGATCTACATCGACGACGCAGGCTGGGGACCGGAGGCCGATTCAATCGAATACGGGTACCGGGTTCCCTTCGGCGGCATCCACGTTTTCATCGGCAAGATTGGTGAACCGGGACCTGAGCCGAACGTCTTCCCCAACATCGTCGAGCCAGCTCAGCGTGCGAGATCGGCCCGGATTCAGCCCGCCATGAAGCGTGTTTTTGTTGGAGCAGTTCACGGGGTTCAAGCCGAGGATGGATCGGATTCCGGTGGCGAGACAATTATCTATTCCAACGATGAATCTTCATCCGGAGAGAATGAGTCTTTGTATCAGTTGCGGGACGGCCGGTCTGAGGGTGTGTCCGACGGAGACAGCATTCCGGACCCCTTTGATCCGCCAAACCGAGTGGTTGTCTTTATGGCCGGTTCACAACCTACGCAGCAGTCCACGGTGAACGGGACGATGACAGCAGAAGCTGGTGTAGGGGGGAGCGGCCAGGCCCTCTCGCCCTCTGACGCTCTATCCACCTTGGTCGAGGAGTTCACAACCCGAGCCATGGCAGAGGTGGCTCCAGCAGACAAGGCGCAACACGTGTAGAACTACTTCAACTGAAAGGCCGGATCGAGCAAGCAAGAGAAGATCTGAAAGCAGAGAAAGCTATGATAGCAATGAGACAACCAGAGCTGGAGGCTCAGACTTTCCAGTTGAGGATGGAACAGGCCTCTGTACAGGGAGTAAGGAGTCGGAAGTACCAGTCTCGTCTACCGCCGGTTTACGAGGCGACGAATCTTTTCAGGACACCAGGAGCAGGAACCAGCAATGATCCGGCGGCAAACCGAAGGGCAGCCCCGGCTAGGGAGGCGCCGGTTCAGCAGCCCACTGCGGAGCAAGATCGGCGGGTCATGTCTGCGCCTCACATCCCGACCCCTCCGGGTCATTACTCAAATCCTTTGGACAACATTATTGCTGCCGCTTCACGTTTGGCCGCTTTACCCATTGAGGGGACATCCCCAGTGGCGTTGGAGGCACACAGGGTCAAGGATCTGCTTAACACGGCGTTAACACAACAACAAGCGTATTCTTATAGCAGGGAGAGGCTCCATTCGACACCACGCCACAGCCGGAGTTACACTAGGCATTGGGAGGAACCAGAAGTGTCTAGTAGTGAACGCAGGCGACACCGTCACAGACAAAATAATCCGGCAGGCGCGGATGCACAAGCTCAGGATGCAAACCGGGTTAGATCGGTGGCCCGTGAGGAGGTCCGTCAAACGACGCCGGTTCACACAACCACAGCAGAGACAGGAGTCACAACGAGTTCCTTTGGGGTGCAATGTCTTATCCCCGCTTTACGGAGCGTGAAGCTACCCAAGGATTTTAAAGGTCCACGTAAAGTGCCTAATTACACAGCAGATTTGGCTCCAGAAGCTTGGGTTGAGAGTTACGAGATGGCCATGGAGATGCTGGACGTGGATGAAGCGGCTTGTGCGAAATACTTCACCATGATGCTTGAAGGTACAGCCCGGACCTGGCTAAAGGGTTTACCCCCTAATTCTATCGGATCGTGGGGAGAGTTACATCGCCAGTTTATCAAAAACTTCAAAGATACGTGCAAGCAGCCGATGTCAGTGGTAGATCTAGCAGCCTGTATACAAGGAGAACAGGAGTCTACAAGTGCATGGGTGCGGCGAGTATCGGAAATCTTGCACTCTTCGAATGGTATCAATCCCAGTACGGCAATAGTGACACTGGAAAACAATTGCCGGTTTGAGTCTCTGAAGTTAAAACTGGGACGGCTCAAACGGGATTGTAATGACATGGGAACTCTCATGAGTGCTCTGGTGAAGTACGGGGACTCCGACAACACTAAGTATCCAGAAGTAGAGGGAGACAAAGCTGGAAAAGTCAATAAGCCTGGTAAACCGGCGCAGGCTAGTCCGGTTAGTACAAGCTTCTTAGGCAAGCGTAAAGCGGAAGGTGGCTTTGATTTCGTGGCCAATACCCAAGTTCAAGGGGGCTTCCAACGCAATAAGGGTAAGCCGCCTCCACAAATCGGCGGAGGGTCCGTTAGCTGGGAGCATGAGTTAAATGAGCCTTGTCCAAAACATAGCACAAGGGAACGACCGGCAAAACACACTATAGGAGAATGCAAGCCTTTGATGGAAGCCATAATGAGCCGGTTCAGCTCTAACAACGGGCCTCCAAGCGGCGGTTCAGGCCCGGGGTTTTACGGTCCGGGTCACCAGGGGAACGGCTCCGGACCAGGATATCGTGGCAACACCAGTGGTTATAATAATCGAGGCAATAATCAATATGGTCAAGGCGGTTATAATAACCAAGGCAATCAGCAGCATGGTCAAGGTGGTTACAATAACCAAAACAACCAACAGCAGGGCCAGGGTAATCACCATAACCAAGGCAGTCAGCAGCGTCAGCAGCAGTAATCCGGATATCAGAGTAATCCGAAGGAGCTGAGTAGTGGGCAGTATCATGTGTTTACTACAAGTTTGTGTAAACGGGATCAAAAAGTTTTGAAGTGGGCGGTCCACGCGGTTGAACCGACGACACCGCAATTCCTGCGCTGGTCAGAGCAGCCTATTGTGTGGAGCAGGGAGGATCACCCGATACGAGTTGATAATCCGGGTCACTTGGCCTTGGTGGTAGCACCACAGGTGGGTGGCTACAAGTTCACTAAAGTTCTCATGGACGGCGGCAGCAGCATCAATATCTTGTATTATGAGACTTTCCGTCGTATGGGCTTGACAGATAAAAAGCTAAGACAGTCAAACATGGTGTTTCATGGAGTAGTGCCAGGTAAATCAGCTTACCCAGTTGGGAAAATTGACCTAGAAGTTACCTTTGGAGATGAACAGGATTCCAGGTCAGAGATGATAACTTTTGAAGTCGTCAAGATCCGGAGCCCTTATCATGCTCTGTTCGGGAGGACGGTTTATGCCAAGTTTATGGCCAGGCCGTGTTATGTTTATCTGCAGCTCAAGATGCCGGGTCACAAAGGAACAATCACGGTTCATGGAAGTCGCAAGATTGCATTGGAGTGTGAAGAGGGAGATGCTGCCTACGCGGAGGCAGTGTGTGCTACAGAGGAGTTGAGGTTTTACAAGGACAATGTTGATCCGGCAGGTATGACCCCGTTGAAGAAGCCAACTACGGAGCATGACCCGGCGTTGAAGTTTAAATCAGCGGAGGAGACCAAGCAAGTTGATTTTGTGCCAGGCGATTCATCCAAGCAGTTCACTATCAGCGCTAACCTTGATCCCAAATAGGAAAGCGCGCTCATCGAGTTCATCCGTGAGAACCGGGATATCTTTGCATGGAAACCTTCTGACATGCCAGGTATACCGAGGGAACTCGCTGAGCACAGTCTTAACATTGATCCGAAGTTTAAACCGATCAAGCAGTATCTACGCCGCTTCAACGAAGAAAGGCGCAAGGCTATAGGAGAGGAAGTGGCCAGGCTTTTGGCCGCAGGATTTATAGTGGAAGTTTTTCACCCGGAGTGGTTGGCTAATCCAGTGCTGGTGTTAAATAAAAATGGAAAGTGGAGAATGTGTGTGGATTATACGGACCTAAACAAAGCTTGTCCAACTGATCCTTTTGCTCTTCCTCGCATTGATCAGATCATCGATGCTACAGCAGGATGTGAGCAACTAAGTTTTTTGGATGCATATTCAGGGTATCACCAGATCAAGATGGCAGTTAAAGATCATGAGAAGACGTCCTTCATAACACCTTTTGATGCTTTTTGCTATGTGTCTATGCCCTTTGGGCTCAAGAGTGCCCAAGCCACCTACCAGCGTTGTGTACAGAACTGTCTTAAGGGGCAGATAGGCAGGAATGTTCATGCTTATGTGGATGATATCGTGGTGA
Organism: Secale cereale; assembly: GCA_902687465.1. Lineage (NCBI taxonomy): Eukaryota > Viridiplantae > Streptophyta > Magnoliopsida > Poales > Poaceae > Secale > Secale cereale. The sequence goes on along the minus strand of LR738714.1, from coordinate 854,648,119 downwards.
AGTCAAGGAAGGAGGAGACGATGATAGAGGACCTCAAGGAGACCTTTGACAATCTTTGGGCCAATAAAATGATGCTTAATCCGGAGAAGTGTGCCTTTGGTGTTCCGGCGGGCAAGCTCCTTGGGTTCTTGGTGTCAAACAGAGGAATAGAAGCTAATCCGGAGAAGATCAAGGCAATCACATCTTTGGCTAAACCGGTTTGCATCAATGATGTTCAGCGTATCGCCGGCAGGATCACAACATTGAGCCGGTTCATCAGCCGTTTGGGGGAGAAGGCGATTCCGCTTTATCAGATGCTGAAAAAGACGGACCGGTTTATATGGAGTGATGAAGCGAACGCTGCGTTTGAGGATTTGAAGCGGCAGCTGGCAAAGCCGCCGGTCCTGGCTGCCCCTGTTGATAAAGAGCCGTTGCTGTTATACATCGCCGCCAATGCACGGGCAGTCAGCGTGGCAATCGTGGTTGAGCGCAAGGAAGCAGGGAAGGAATACCCGGTCCAGCATCTAGTTTATTATGTCAGTGAAGTTCTCATCGAGTCCAAGCAAAGGTACCCACATTGGCAGAAGTTGGTATACGGTGTGTTCATGGAAAACCGGAAATTGAAACATTATTTCCAAGGCCACCCAATAACTGTTGTTAGTTCAGCACCATTGGGAGATATAATCCAGAACAGAGAAGCTACGGGCAGAGTGGCGAAATGGGCCATTGAGCTTAGCCCACACGAGTTGAAATATGTGCCGCGTACCGCTATCAAATCTCAAGCATTGGTAGACTTCATCAACAATTGGACAGAACTGCAAATACTAGAGGAGAAGCCGGATCTTACATACTGGACGATTCACTTTGACGGTTCAAGGCAATTAGAAGGCTCGGGGGCTGGAGTTGTTTTAACTTCCCCGCGAGGTGATAAGTTTTGTTACGTCCTCCGTCTATTGTTTCCTTGTACTAATAATGCAGCAGAGTATGAAGCATTGCTTCATGGCTTGCGGATGGCCAAGGAGATGAACTTGAGCCGGGTCAAGTGTTTTGGCGATTCAGATCTGGTGGCACAACAAGTATCCGGCAAGTGGGATTCAAGAGATCCTCTCATGGCAGCTTACAGACGAGAAGTCGAAGCAGTTGCAGGATATTTCAAAGGGTATCAGGTGGATCACATAGACCGGCGAAGGAATGAAGCGGCCGATGCTCTAAGCTGGCTGGGTTCTCAGCGTAAACCGGTACCACCGAATACTTTTTTGGATGAGCTGCACCGTCCATCAGTCCAAGTACCATCGGAGGAAGACCTGGCTGTTCCTGATCCGGAGGCACAGCTGGTTGCAGCACTTCATGTTATTCCGGATTGGACGCTGCCGTATTTGGCGTATCTAAGCCGGGGAGAGCTGCCGGACGGCGAGATCGAAGCAAGACAGATAATCCGGCGCCCTAAGTCCATGACAATTGCAAACGGAGAACTTCACCATCGCAGCGTTTCTGGAGCGTTTCAGCGGTGTGTATCAGCTGAGGAAGGTTGTGATATTCTTCGTGAGATCCATGAAACAGAGAAGTTACCTTTGGAGCGTGAAGCTGCCCAAGGATTTCAAAGGTCCATGTAAGGTGCCTAATTACACAGCAGATCTGGCTCCAGAAGCTTGGGTTGAGAGTTACGAGATGGCCATGGAGATGCTGGATGTAGATGAAGCGGCTTGTGCAAAATACTTTACTATGATGCTTGAAGGTACAACCCGGACCTGGCTAAAGGGTTTACCCCCGAATTCCATCGGGTCATGGGGAGAGCTACGTCACCAGTTTATCAAAAATTTCAAAGATACGTGCAAGCAGCCGATGTCAGTAGTGGATCTAGCAGCCTGTGTGCAAGGAGAACAGGAATCTACAAGTGCATGGGTGCGGCGAGTATCAGAAATCTTGCATTCTTCGAATGGTATCAATCCCAGTACGGCAATAGTGACATTGGAAAATAATTGCCGGTTTGAGTCTCTAAAGCTAAAACTAGGACGACTTAAATGGGATTGTAATGATATGGGAACTCTCATGAGCACTCTGGTGAAGTATGGGGACTCTGACAACACTAAGTATCCAGAAACGGAGGGAGACAAAGCAGGGAAAGTTAACAAGCCTGGTAAACCGGCGCCGGTTAATCCGGCTGCTGCAAGCTTCTTAGGCAAGCGAAAGGCGGAAGGTGGCTCTGATTTTGTGGCCAATACCCAAGTTCAAGGGGGTTTTCAGCACAATAGGGGCAAACCACCTCCACAAACCGGCAGAGGGGATGTTAGTTGGGACCAGGAGTTAAATCTGCCTTGTCCGAAGCATAGCACAAGGGAGCGACCAGCAAAGCACACCATAGGAGAATGCAGGCCCTTGATGGAAGCCATAATGGGCCGCTTCAACCCTAATAACAGGCCTCCAAACGGCGGTTCAGGCCCGGGGCTCTACGGTCCGGGTCACTAGGGGAACAGCTCCGGATCAGGATATCGCGGTAACAGCAGTGGTTATCATAACCGGGGCAATAATCAATATGGTCAAGGTGGTTATAATAACCAGGGTAATCAGCCGCATGGTAAGGGTGGTTACAATAACCAAGGCAGCCGACAGCAGGGCCAAGGTAACCACAATAACCAGGGTAATCAGCAGCGTCAGCAACAGTAGCAGCAATCCGGATATCAGAGTAATCCGAAGGAGTTGAGTAGTGGGCAATATCATGTGTTCACCACGAGTTTGTGTAAACGAGATCAAAAAAATCTTAAAGCGGGCATTCCACGCGGTTGAACTGTTGACGCCGCAATTCCCGCGCTGGTCAGAGCAGCCCATTGTATGGAGCAGGGAGGATCACCCAATGCGGGTGGATAATCCGGGCCATTTGGCCTTGGTGGTAGCACCCCAGGTGGGTGGTTACAAGTTCACTAAAGTTCTTATGGACGGCGGCGGCAACATCAATATTTTGTATTATGAGACTTTCCGTCGAATGGGCTTGACGGATAAGAAGCTAAGGCAGTCAAACACGGTGTTCCATGGGGTGGTTCCTGGTAAGTCAGCTTACCCAGTTGGGAAAATTGACTTAGAAGTTACCTTTGGAGATGAGCATGATTCTAGGTCAGAGATGATAACTTTCGAAGTCGTCAAGATCCGGAGCCCTTATCACGCTCTATTCGGGAGGACGGTATATGCCAAGTTTATGGCTAGGCCGTGTTATGTTTATCTGCAACTCAAGATGCCGGGTCACAAAGGCACGATCACGGTTCATGGAAGTCGCAAGATAGCATTGGAGTGTGAAGAGGGAGACGCTGCTTACGCGGAGGCAATATGTGCCACAGAAGAGTTGAAGTTTTATAAGGATAATGTTTATCCGGCAGATATGACCCCGTTGAAGAAGCGAACTACAGAGCACGATCCGGTGTTAAAATTTAAATCGGCGGAGGAGACCAAGCAAGTTGATTTTGTACCAGGCGATTCAGATTTGGTGGCACAGCAAGTTTCAGGCAAGTGGGATTCGAGAGATCCTCTCATGGTAGCTTACAGACGAGAAGTGGAAGCAGTTGCTGGATATTTCAAAGGGTATCAAGTGGACCACATAGACCAGTGAAGGAATGAAGCGGCTGATGCTTTAAGCCGGTTGGGTTCTCAACGTAAACCGGTACCACCGAATACTTTTTTGGATGAGCTGCACAGTCCATCAGTACAAGTACCATCAGAGGAAGACCTGGCTGTTCCTGATCCAGAGGCACAGCTAGTTGCAGCACTTCATGTTACTCCGGATTGGACGCTGCCCTATTTGTCATATCTGAGCCGAGGAGAGCTACCGGACGATGAGATAGAGGCACGACAGATAGTCCGGCGTTCTATGTCCATGACAATTGCAAACGGGGAACTTCATCATCGCAGCGTCTCTGGAGCATTTCAGCGGTGTGTATCAGCTGAGGAAGGTTGTGAGATTCTTCGCGAGATACATGAAGGGGATTGTGGTCATCATGCCGGTTCAAAATCATTGGTGGCTAAAGCTTTTCGACATGGGTTCTATTGCTTAACAGCTCATGCTGATGCGACGGATCTAGTCCGGAAGTGTGATGCTTGTCAGAAGTTTTTGCGACGTGCTCTTGTTCCGGCACAGGAGCTCCGGATGATACCAATAACCTGGCCGTTTGCGACTTGGGGGCTTGATATGGTTGGACCCTTTAAGCGATCCCAAGATCAGAAAACTCATCTACTGGTGGCGGTGGATAAGTTTACAAAGTGGATTGAGGCAGAGCCTGTGAGCAAGTGTGATGTAGCCACAGCAGTCAAATTCATCAAAAAGGTAATTTTCCAGTTTGGCTTTCCACACAGCATCATCACAGACAACGATACTAATTTGTCTAAGGGTGAGATGGAAGAATTTTGTCAACGGGAACATATTCGCCTAGACGTATCTTCTGTGGCCCACCCTCAAACCAATGGTCAAGCTGAAAGAGCAAACCAGGAGATTTTGCGAGGTATCAAGCCCCGGCTTATGACTCCCTTGCAGAGAACCCCAAGATGTTGGGTTGAGGAGTTACCATCTGTCCTTTGGAGTATCAACACCACGCCAAACCGGTCCACAGGTTATACACCTTTCTTTATGGTATATGGTGCTGAAGCGATCCTTCCAAGTGATATCCGTCATGATTCACCAAGGGTGACAACCTATGTTGAAGCGGCCAACGAGCAGGCGAGACAAGACAGTTTAGACCGGCTGGATGAAGAGCGTGATATAGCAGCAGCACGGTCTGCGATTTATCAACAAGACTTGCGCAGGTATCACAGCCGCCGGATCAAGAGCAGGACATTCCAGGAGGGAGACTTAGTACTCCGGCTCATCCAAGATCAAACAGATATGCACAAGCTATCCCCGCCTTGGGAAGGGCCCTTTGTGGTCAGCAAGAATCTGCACAACGGTTCATATTACCTGGTGGACGTTCGAGAACACAAGGACTCACGAACATCGGAAGAGGAGACAAAGAGGCCATGGAACATTGCCCTCTTGCAGCCCTACTATACCTGATCCATGAGCTCCACTGTATCCTATGTATATATTATGATTAATGAATAAACCGGCACCCTCGGTAAACCGGGGGCTCAGCCTTTTTTCCAATACAAATATCTCATGGGGACAACCATACATGTATTATCATATGTCATATTTCAAACAAATCGATCGGTTTAAAACGATTTTGCAGAGCATATGCACTCAGGAGCAATCGTTCACTGAAGAGCTTTTTTCAAGCATAAGATCGCATCAGGACCAAAGAGGATAATTCATAGAGGCCCTCTGGATGGTAAGCCATCCAGTGATTGGCTCAAGTTTTTCCTATGGTTCTGTGGAACCATAGAGGCCATCTGGATGGTAAGCCATCCAGTGATTGGCTCAAGTTTTTCCTATGGTTCTATGGAACCATAGAGGCCCTCTGGATGGTAAGCCATCCAGTGATTGGCTCAAGTTTTTCCTATAGTTCTATGGAATCATAGAGGCCCTCTGGATGGTAAGCCATCCAGTGATTGGCTCAAGTTTTTCCTATGGTTCTATGGAATCATAGAGGCCCTCTGGATGGTAAGCCATCCAGTGATTGGCTCAAGTTTTTCCTATGGTTCTATGGAATCATAGAGGCCCTCTGGATGGTAAGCCATCCAGTGATTGGCTCAAGTTTTTCCTATGGTTCTATGGAATCATAGAGGCCCTCTGGATGGTAAGCCCATTCCAGTGATTGGCTAAAGTTTTTCCTATGATTCTATGGAATCATAGAGGACCTCTGGATGGTAAGCCCATTCCAGTGATTGGCTAAAGTTTTTTCTTATGGTTCCTATGGATGGTACCCGCATCCATCGACCGGCCCTCTGGATGGTAAGTCCATTCCATTGATTGGCTGAACCTTGCTTTGAGCCTGGCAGCTCGTAAAAAGCCTCGACTACATTGTCTTATTTACAAAATTTGCATTTCTGGTGTTTATGTTTTATGATTATCTAAACCGGAGTGGAATAGCTCCAGAAGTTGACCACATATTTACAAAGTTAAAAGTCTGGGTCATGAACACCAGCATGAGTTAAAAGTCTGGGTTATAAAACACCAGCAACAATTAATCCGGTGTTTATCATAACCCGGAACAATCATCATGCAGAAACAAAGTAAGAAGCAAAGCATGATCTAAACCGGCAGCTTCTGTAAGACCCGGGATTATTATTGGGTCTATCAAAAGACTCCCTGCAAAAAGGCAAAATTCGCCGGATTAAGAGTATCAAGCATACTTGATCTCAGGTATAAAGTTATTTCTGATATAAGTATACACTTGTTTGATATATTGTGAGAACAATTTAATGGGTCCAGCGGTAAAACCGCCAGGGCATATTTTCAGTATTGTCTATGCAGGAACGGATGATATGCAGGACATGCCATGTTAGACCAAATTGAAATTGGCAATGTTAAAGCAAAAAGTCGGAGTATCCGGATCAAATCGGACAATGTTTTCAGCTATCCTATTACAAGGCATAGCAAGCCTGACGGATTAAAGATTGTTCGGTAAAATGAGACTACAACTATAAAGATATGCTATGAGCTACGCTCCCTCCTGCTGCGACGGCTGGGTATCTACTTGGTCCGGAGTCTCCTCATCTTCTTGAAGCGGCTGGAAGTCAGGGACGCACCAGTTGATTTTCGTTAAGGCACAAAAGTACATCTCTTCATTGATGAGTTCAGACGGATCGATATCTGGGGCGAAGGTATGAGGGCGTACTGGTGGGATTAGATTGACGGTATCATAAACCGGCCGCTCCACCCACTCGTTCTGTAAATCATACCCCGGATGATACCTGGATAGATCTGATTCGGCCGGAAGTTTGCTGGCGAGAGGACGCATCTCCTTCGTCAAGGCATGGAGATCCTTTGCAGTAAAAGCTGATCCGTCTTCTTTAGTTTTGGGGTACCCACTCAAGGCTTCTTCCGGATCAAAATCCGGGACCCAAGCTTTAGCTCTGGTAAGTGCCATGAGGGAACCGGCTCGAGCAGCAGATTTTTTCACTTCCTCTAAGCGCACTGGCTAGACAGACAACTTCTCTAATGTGCCTTGGGTAGTGGTTGGTGCCGGTTTATTGAACGATGTTGCACTTATGATCCTTTGAGCGCCGGAATACACCTGCTCGACCAAAGTATAACACGCCTTGAGTTTTTTCCGTAAGTCATCCCCAAGATGGGTGACACGGCGCCCTGCATATGATTATCACAGTTAAACTGGCACGGATGGAAGATTACAAGGATGAAAGCAGGAATACAGATTAAATACTTACCGAAGACTGCAGAAGTCATCAACTCTATTTGCCGCTTTAAACCGGTTAACTCTTCAGTAACCGGATTAAGAGCTTCTTCAGCGTCCTTGGCCCTTTTCTCCAGATCTTTTTTCTGAACCTCAAAGGCGGTCCGCTCTTCTTCAAAGAATTTATTCAGCTGTTCAACAGTCGTTAAACTCAGCTCCAAGTCTTTCTTGGCCTTAGAAGCAGCAGACTCCGTTTCAGCAAGTCTGTTCGGAGTTCATTTATTTCATCAGCCCTCCGGTTTAAATCAGCCTGCAAGGAAAATCAAGTGGTAAGCAGTAGCAATTGAAAGACAAAGTCTCAAGCACACAAGCAAGTTGTCTACTTGACACTTGGGGACTAATGGGCAGTTGAAGCAGTAAGCAGTAGCAATTGAAAGACAAAGTCTCAAGCACACAAACAAGTTGTCTACTTGACACTTGGGGACTAATGGATAATTGAAGTATCAAAGGAAAAGTCAGGCAAGTCCCAGGCACATAAACCGAGTTATGCCCCTTGGCACTTGGGGGCTAATGTAAGATCATTTGATTAATCTGGAAGTACCGGTTCACCTTCTAAACATAGCTAAACCGGAACTTGGGGGCTGATACAGTATAGACAGAAGTACATTGAAAGTCAAAAGAAGATGCAAAGGATTACCTCATACTTGTCCTTCATCATGTTAATCAAGCCTTCTTCATAGTCTCGACCAGTGTGGAGCCGGTTCAAGTACCCGGAATAGAGCTCCTGGGCACTCATGTCAGCAAAGCTAGACAGCTCGGTACTCCATTTACCCTTTTCTTGATGCAGCTTCTCCGCTTTAGCCGTATGTTTGGCTAAGACAGTGGGCTCAGCAGGAGCGGTGTAAGCTGTGTGAGTTATTTCAACCTCCGGAGAAGCAGTTGTCGGTGGTGGGGTTGCAATACGAACCGGGCTGGCAGAAGCCGGATTGGCCCGAGGAGAATTGGCCCGGGCAGGACTTGCCGGTTCACGAACATCTTCAGCATTGGGATTCTCAGGCATAGTAGTGTGATCTGTAGGAGCAAGATCTTCAAGTGGAATTGTGGGTTCGCCTTCCGGAGGGATAGTTGAGTCCGGATCAGCCGCCGGATCATCAACGACAGTCTCAGCAGTTGGTTGGTTGGTTTTCGGTTTTTTGCTAGGCTTTGGCTTGCTGAAGGAAGTTGGAAAAACAAGTTAGAACTGTAAAGCAAAGTGCAATCATAAACCGGATAAATTAAAAAGACTTACCCTGGGACAGTTTTCAGGGGTGGAAGTTGTGTGGCAGTTGATTCACCGGAAGAAGATAACGGAGTATCCTGATAGTCAGGGTCATACGGTTCAAGAGGTTTGCGTATAAGCCCGGCCTTGGGATGAAGGAGGGTTGGAGAGAGTATAACCTCAGAGCGGCGTCTCCGAGCCGGTGTGAGAGATATTCCAGATGTTTCCACTACAAGGCCGCTATGACGGGTGGTCCGGCGAAGGGCTTCATGTTGCTGTTTCTTCAAAAGAAAATTGGGATCCAATTGAGCATACGGGTGAGAGAACTGATATTTCCGGACTGTCCGACGACTTTTCTGTGGAAGTGGTTCTGAATCGGAAGAGAGAATAGTTACCTCAATTTCCGCCGGTTTGTCTCCTTCAGCCAACTCCTGTGGAAAGTTACTAGTAAATACAAGTATGGATAAGAAGTGAATAAATCAGAACCGGATTAACCCATACCTCGGAGTCCGGATCGTCATCTTCAGCATGAGAACCGGAGCCACCAGCCGCTTTTCTCTTCTAGGTAGCGAAGGCTTTCCGGCGTGGCTGTTTTCCGGCCTTCTCCTGAGGCTTCCTCTTCCAGAAAGGATCATTAGCCTGTTCAAAAGGTAAAAGATAAATTGAAAGAACCATTCAAAGGAATGGATTACAGGCATATGAAAGAAAGTAAGACATACCGCAGGCAGCTTGTTTTTCTTGTAGTATGGAGCCAATCCGGTTTGGCTACATTCTTCTAAAGTGATGTTAAGCATTTTCTTGGCGGACTCAGTGACTTCCGACTCAGAAAGTTTGTCCTTAGAAAAACGTTGAGGATCATCCGGTTTACCAGAGTATTGATACATCAAGCTTGGGCGCGGGCTCAGAGGAAGGATACTCCAAGAGAGCCAGCAGCGCATGAAATCCACGCCGGTTAAACCATTGGCCATAAAGGCCTTTAACCTGGAAAGTTCAGAAGCAAACCGGGGCCGCTCTGAAGAGCTGAGGCGCTGCGGCAAAGGGTGGTCCTCCGGAAGACGGTGCTCACAATAACCCGGCAATGGGTTTTCCCCTTCAGGTGAAGTGTCAATACAGTAAAACCAAGATTTATTCCAATCCTTGGGGTGTGTGTGGAGAGCAGCGTGAGGAAAGACTGCATCTTTTCTTTTCTGAATGCTAACCCCGCGCAATTCTTGATGAGGTCCGCTAGTAAACTCAGTCCGCCGGTTTAGGTGGAAGAAATCCCGGAACAGGTCAACTGACGGTTCTTCTTGCAAATATACCTCAGAAAATACTTGGAAATCACAGATGTTGGAAACAGAGTTGGGTCTTATGTCCTGAGGATGAAGCTGGAAAGCGGCAAGTACATCCCGGAAAAACTTCGAACCGGGAGGAGTAAAGCCCCGAGCAATATGGTCAAAGAAGACAATAATCTCCCCCTCTTTGGGAGTAGGAGGACATTCATCTCCTGGGGCCCGCCATTTTAAAACGGATTGAGGGCCTAAGGTACCGATTGCAGCAGCATTGACTAAATCTTGTTCCGTAATAACGGAAGGAACCCAGTTGCAGGAGACAAAATGTTTGGCCATAGCAACAGAAGAGCAAGTGCTGAAAGGGTAAAATATAAACCCGGATTACTCAAGTACAGTGGCATAAACCGGAAGATATATGAAAGGATCACGCAACGGTTTAAGCAAGGGACTAATGATATGGGTAACCCGGCAATAAACAGGACACTGTATTACTACTGGTTCATGACCACAAAAGAGAAAAAGCTAAACCGTCGCGTTCGTCATGGAATTTTTACAGAAGTAGCATATGACTGTTTAAACCGGAGCATATTTTACAGATATACAAAGGTGAAGAAACAAGTTTTCACAGATAGCTAAAGTAGAACAGATCGGAGGACCCAGGAAAAAGAAAAACAAATGCAAAGGATATTGCAGGAAGAACTACAAGGGTCCTATACAGAGTGGGTAAATCTACATGTTGAATATAAATGACGAGATCTAAAGTATATATCAGCAGAATAGAGGCAAGATCTAAAGGCAAGATTTAAAGTTCAAAAATTACTGAGAACTTGGTGCCTAGGATGAACAAGATGAAGCTTTCACTGAGGTTTCAATGGCGGAGGTGCGAGAAGAGCTTTAGAGCTTTAGATCTACGACAAAGAAGATGAAGTACCTGAGAAGCGGCGGCGGAGGTTCTCTGGTCGCGCTCAGGTTGATGCAGCGGCCGGTGAAGACTTGGATTCGACGGTCAACGGCGGTGGCTTGAGTTCGACGGGCGACGACGGAGTTTTGAGCTCGGGCGACGGAGGAAGAAGAACGAACGGAGGGAGGTAAAGAATGGAAGCAGTGGTATTTATAGAAAGGCAGAGCTGAAATGACAGGTGCGGGATTTGAGGAGGCAAAAGATTGGATAAAGATCCTCTATCGCCTCGATTCTCCGGACGACCCTTAAACAAAGCCGATGGACAGCTGGGTGCGTTAAATGCGGAAGTGATGTCACGGTCAGATTAAGTGATTCTCGTGGATGACGTCAGGGCCGGTTTACAAAAATGAGAAGAGACAAGAAGGAAGGTTATGCGAGATTGGGAAGATTGATGTGAACAAGTTCAAATCATTCTGGGGCCTAATGTCAGGGATATTACTAGCAGGTTTGAACCGGCTAGTGTAAACCGGATCGTAGTACTATCATCTTATCATTGTAATATTTAGTAAAGGCTACGGCCCATGAGATCTTAGGGCCCATGTATAGAGTTACGGTTTGTAAACCGCCTGATGATGTAACTTGAGAGATAAGAAAGGAAAGGGGGAGACCGAGGCGGACACAAGTATGAGCCGGCCTCGGGACTCTGTAAACCGGACCGAGCGTCGCCTCTATATAAAGGGACGACCCGGCGACGGTTCAGGGAGAGGCAAGGAACAACCCGTCGAGACACAGGCAAGCAATCCGCCCCCTTTTCATCGACGCCCAAGCAATACCAAACCAAACTAGACGTAGGCTTTTACCTTCATCAAAGGGGCCGAACTAGTATAAACCCTCTGTGTCCTTTGTGTGCTTTTAACCCCTTCAAGATAACCCGTGCGATGGTTCCATTATCAAGTCTGTTAAACCGGACATCTGCCGTGTTAATTCCACGACAACGCCGGTTCAAAATCCTTGGTGGCTAAAGCTTTTCGACATGGGTTCTATTGGTTGACAGCCCATGCTGATGCGGCAGATCTAGTCCGGAAGTGTGATGCTTGTCAGAAGTTTTCACGACGTGCTCTTGTTCCAGCACAGGAGCTCCGGATGATACCAATAACCTGGCCGTTTGCGACTTGGGGGCTGGATATGGTCGGGCCCTTCAAACGATCCCAAGATCAGAAAACTCATCTTCTGGTGGCTGTGGATAAGTTTACAAAATGGATTGAGGCAGAGCCTGTGAGCAAGTGTGATGCGGCAACAGCGGTCAAATTTATCAAAAAGGTAATTTTCCGGTTTGGCTTTCCATCACAGACAACGGCACCAATTTATCTAAAGGAGAGATGGAAGAGTTTTGTCAACGAGAGCATATTCGCCTGGATGTGTCTTCCGTAGTGCACCCTCAATCCAACGGTCAAGCTGAAAGAGCGAATCAGGAGATTTTGCGAGGTATCAAGCCCTGGCTTATGACTCCCTTGCAAAGAACACCAGGGTGCTGGGTTGAGGAATTACCTTCTGTCCTTTGGAGTATCAATACTACGCCAAACCGGTCCACAGGTTACACACCTATATTTATGGTGTATGGGGCTGAAGCGGTCCTTCCAAGTGATATCCGCCATGATTCGCCAAGGGTGACGACCTATGTTGAAGCGGCCAACGAGCAGGCGAGACAGGACAGTTTGGACCGGCTGGATGAAGAGCGTGATATAGCAGCAGCACGGTCTGCGATTTATCAACAAGACTTGCGCAGATATCACAGCCGCCGGATCAAGACCAGGACGTTCCAGGAGGGAGATTTGGTGCTCCGGCTCATCCAAGATCAAACTGATATGCACAAGTTATCCCCGCCTTGGGAAGGACCCTTTGTGGTCAGCAAGAATCTGCACAACTGTTCATATTACTTGGTGGACGTTCGAGAACACAAGGACTCACGGACATCAAAGGAAGAGACAAAGAGGCCGTGGAACATCGCCCTCTTACAGCCCTATTATACCTGAGCCAGGAGCTCCGCTGTATCCTATGTATATATTATGATTAATGAATAAACCGGTACCCTCGGTAAACCGGGGGCTCAGCCTTTTTTCCAATACAAGTGTCTTATCTATACCTATACTAATTAGAGACTCTCAAGAAATTACCACGTTAATTAGAAAATAGCCACCGTTAATCTCGGTGGGACCGAGTTATTACTGTCCGGATTAACCCATGTAACTCTTTTATGGCTTGACACACCATATAGGCCTCTGCGTTTGATCTAGAAAAAAACATCTAATATTTTACAATGTCAACCGTGTGATCATGTTAGGTCAAGCATGTTTGGCTGGAACTCTCGGGCAGAGCACGACCTCCCTCGATCTTCCGAATTCCCTGGTGATCTATCGCCGCCTCATAAAGTAGATCCAAGATAGCCTCATATAAACGATGACCATGCATATCTTCCACAAGAAAACCATGGCCGCCTCTCCCAGATCGTTGCTTCTCCGTCGCGTGGCTGCTGCATCTTCTTTCTCTTGATGAGTTTGCTTCTCGCCGCCATTAATTACTCACGGCAGCCCACGGTCACCCTTTCCGAGATGCACGGCCGCCATTTGATAGATGTGAGGCCGCTTTGATTTGTCTTCTCACCATCGTGAAATCTTCCACTTTTGGGAAGAGGAAGGAGATGCGGTCGTCTGGTCAGGGCCGAACCAGGGAGGCACAGAGGGAGATGATATGTTGGGTGCAAGCATCGGACCAGCTACATGGTGAGACATGCACCAGCACCACACACACGTCTTGCACGTGGCCGGACTTGAGGATGTCCAGCCGATTTCTACGATGGCAAGATCGACCTGGCGATGCGATACTAAGTCCAGCCAAGAACGTATAGTAGTTATTTTTTCCTCAGGTCCCTTCCTCTGCCAGTCTGAATCCAATCTATAGGTCTTTCTATTTGGCAATGCATTCAAAGTGTTCGATGAATTGTTCTTTTCCAAGACTTGAAGAGTTCTCCTCAGTAATTTATTCAAGCATTTTTTTGCGGGAATTTATTGAAGCATATAAAGCTATGGTAGAACATTAAGCACTATGATGTACTGTACGTATCTTTTTTGAACTTTCCATGTAATCTTCTTCGGTACATAGTATGTTTGTTACTAATGTGGAACTAAGTCTTTTATGTACAGTCAACCACCAAACCCTTGGCAGCCAGTGACCCAGCGTCCACCCTATTCTGTTTTATCTGGATCATATATCCCACCTCCGCTGGATCAACTATGTCTCAAAGCAAACCCTAGAGGATAACTGGATTAAGTACTGATCTCCTTTCACCACCATCTGTCCACGCCGTTGTTGGCGGTAACTGAACTTAGCGGTGCACATGCAGCACGCTACAGAGAGCATCGATCACCTTTGGAGGTCTGCTTTTCAAGGCTACAGTCAAATACATAGCGCCCGTGGCCCTGAACCTGATCCTTGGCGTGATCAACAATAAATAATTGCCATCTAATCTATCCATCAAGGTATGTACAGCTATCTATCAACTCACGCACAGTTGTTTACTTCAGCCTTTCCTCATCCCAAGCCCTTTTTTTACCAACAAGTTCTTAATTATACACAACAGATCATAATGAGGTAGTATTCTCTTAATTCATAAAAAACTCCAGTGATTGTAGTATTTTTCATGTAAGACATTAAGGGACAAGGAAGCTGCGGTTTTCATTTCAGTACATGGCTTCCTCTAGCTCGCAGCATCTGGCGACGGACTTATGGTGGTAATGGTGTCTAACATTGGTCATATATCTGAGGAGGACGGGGAGATAGATCTCTGAGCTTGATCGATCATGGTTGATGCAAGAAGATGAAAGCAACTTCTACAGATATATCTCAATCTTTGCATGGTGCACGTGTTTGGATATCCAAATATATATCTCATCAGAGATGTTATGCTTAGACACACATGTAGTGATATCATTCACCCTGAAAAATAGTATTTGTAGCTTCCTATTTCCCTTCTATTTCTACCATATTAGCAAGAACAATAGCACTATTCAGGTGTTGATGTCTGCATTCCCTTCATACTATGGTTTTTCTGAATAATGGATCAAGCAAAAGGTGGTCCAAAAGATTCGAAGATCAGGTAACGTCGCTTCCTTAGTTACTGGAACATAATCTCTTCCAGCATGGTAACGAAAAATATATGAATTCTAATAATCATAGTCAGTTTCTGAAGTTTCTATTTGCACATGCTTTTTTTCAAGGACCATGTTAATATTACAGAAATGTAGTTTTTTGATCAAGGTATTGATGGTGTCTAACTATATATTGGGCGATGAGCAGAAATTATGAACTGGTATCATTGCTTGCACAGTAAAACTATGTTTTAGAAATACAAAGATCTCATTAGTTATTAGGTTTGGAGACGGTTTTCTTTGATATTTTTATATGATAGGACAACAATAGTAGTTGCCTATTTTTCATTCTACAATATTAATTAGAAAGGAATCAATCAGAAGAAGTGACCAGCAGTTTGTCCGTTCGTGCAAAATTAAAAGAATAAAGTTCATGTTTCAACATTCACTTTTCAGCTAATCTTTATCTCATATGTAGTCCCTACATTTAGAGGCATACTAAGGTTCGTTATGTCTCTATCCGTATTTTTTGGATTAACTATGAGGACATATAAATAATTAATGCTAAACTATTAATGGTGTTATCTCTTTCGTTCGTGCATTAGATGATGGTACATTTTCTCATTTCATTATTTGTACGTAGTTAGCAAAATTTAGGTGTCCTCATTTTGACATTTGATTTGCACTTTCATATTGGGTTAGTGTGTACGGTATCTCTATTTTCCATGTTCCCTCAAATAACAGAGATGAACGAAAACATCGGATTTGACCAATTTTCTTAAAGTTGCAGCCAACTTGGGATACATCTATCATGAGCCTAATATTCAGCTAGCTTTATTATTCAAAAAAGTCCACTACTTTTTCTGTAAATTCTGACGATGTAATTTTTTTCTTCTTATCGGTCAACCCATTGTCCTTGCATAATTTATCCACAATCAAACAACTTTTATTGTGTTTTATCATGCATGATATGTAGCATTCCATACTATAATAGATGCTACTAAGCAAGTGCACATCACTAATTACTAATTGCATTTAAGCTACACTTATTCCAGTTGCAAATTATAAGCTATCTGTTCCACAAAAAAACATATAGTTCAACCGGAATTCATAAATAACATGATTTATTCCTTCATACTAGGTAGCTTTCCTTTTTTCTCTGTAAAAGGTGGGTAGGAATTTTGTTAAGTTGATCTTATAGTGTAAGGTGCCAAAATACTTCTCATATGAATTAAACCAATGCAGTTGCACTATTTAGATGTAGCCTCGACGTGTTTCGAGCGAAAGATTGTCCGTCGTAATATGGTTGCGTCTACATTCTTCCATGATACCCAACTGTCGACGAAATTATTAGAGGTTCTAAATATATAGATATTTCAGATGGTAAAGGCATAAGATTACAATTATCTAACCGGCAATTAAATAAGTTGGTTCATTGGTGTTTAGTATATCTATTGGCTATATGTTCCAAAATACTGAAAAAATAAAAATTTACTGAGGAGTGCGCATATGTATATTTTTCTGTTTAAGGCTGTTGCCAAAAAATTTAGAGAAAAAATATTGTTGACTCAATTGTACAATGCCTTCATTAATACAATTTTGGTCGTTGTCAATATTTGGCGGTACGATGTAGACCGCCGAGCAGATTCCAGTATGTCGCGCATCATTCTGTTCCAATTCAAGAAACTATGATTCTCAGCGCTCACCACCATGATACATTTATTTAGCCATGAAAAAAAAAATATTTTCTTAATATTTATTTATATAACATCTCACTTATTAATGAATAATATTAGCTTTATTTTACAATTCATGTTTTTAATTGCTAGCCCGTGCGGATGCACGGGTTAACGACTAGTGGTGATAACCATACATCTCTTATCATATGTCATATTTCAAATACTTTGATCAGTCTAACTAGTTGTGCAGGGCATATGTACTCTAGAGCAGTAACTCACTGAAGGGCTTTCTGTTCAAACATAGGTCGTATCCGAACCAAAGAGGACATGGCATAAGGTTCAATGGATTGTACCCGAATCCATTGCTTGGCAAAGTTTTATATGGCCAGCAGGGGGCAGGATTGTACCCGAATCCTAGCTTAAACCCCTGCGGTTGTATTCGGTTCTTATGGTTGTACCCGAACCATAGAGCTCAATGGATTGTACCCGAATCCATTGCTTGGCTAAGTTTTATATGGCCAGCAGGGGGCAGGATTGTACCCGAATCCTAGCTTAAACCCCTGTGGTTGTATCCGGTTCCTATGGTTGTACCCGAACCATAAAGCTCAATGGATTGTACCCGAATCCATTGCTTGGCTAAATTTTATATGGCCAGCAGGG
>LR738714.1:854579099-854626614 GCA_902687465.1 Secale cereale | reverse complement strand
GGGGGGCGCCTGGGCCCCCCGAGCCCCTTCTGGTGCCCCCCTTTGGCATATATTTAGAGTGTCATTCGAAACCCTCGGGACGGGAACTCTTTTTCGCGATCTCATCTCTGTTCCGCCGCCGCCGCCGCTTCCAAGATCGGGAGCACCAGAAGAACTCTTCCCGGCACCCTGCCGGAGGAGAGGATCATCATCGGGAGCCTCTCCACCACCATGGACGCATCCCGGATGAGTTGTGAGTAGTCTCCCTTGGACCATGAGTCCATGACCAGTAGCTATGTGATGTTCTCCTCCCGTTCTTGTGCTTCACTAATTAGTCCTCGTGAGCTGCCCTACATGATCGAGGCACATATGTAATCCTTATGCTGTTGCTATGATGAGTTTGCTGGGATCCGATGGATTATGAGATTATGTTCAGATTGTTCTTGAGTAATATATTTGATCTACCTCTTTTATATTTATGTTCATAAGTAATTCTTGCATGTTCTCTGTTGTTATTTATTGCTTTGGCCAAGTAATACGTAGTGACTCCAAGAGGGAATGTTATGCTCGATTGTGGGTTCATGCCCCTTGATGACTAGCTTGAGTGACAGAAACATGAGTCTAGGGGATGTGCTGTTGCCACAAGGGGGAAAACAACGGTGCTTGTGCCCACGGGTGCAAGGATTGTTTACTTTACGCAGAGTTCTTTTAATGCAGTTGTCTGTTGCTTTGAATTTACACTATGGGTGGGGCTCGCAACTTAATACCAGCGAGATGTTCTGGATAGATATCTCAAGGTGGATGATTAGTAGTAGATATTGATGGATTTCGGTCTGCTTACTTTGGCGTACCGCCCATGCTTTGAACCTCAACCTTTCTTGCAATGTAGTCATCATTGGTTTGTGTTCGTGGTCCTTGCCAAGCTGTAATTCGTTTACCTCACATAGCTGTTTTATCGTCTTTTGGAGAGAGACATCACTAGTGAACATCATGAGACTCCGGTCCATATTACCATCATTGATCACATCCGCTATTTACTTTTCTCTTTTATTTACTATTGCAAACACTATCTATCACTACTATCATTTGCGTTTAATCCTTTGTGAACTACAAGGCCGGAGGGATTGACAACCTCTCTGTACTCATTGGGAGCAAAGTTATTTGTATCTGTGTGCAGGTCCACGTTGATTGCTAATATCTGGCGCCGTTAGCAGTTGACACCTACTTGTTGAACCTAGGAGTCTCTGGGGATTCGATCCTTGGCATCTTTGCTAAGGGAAAAACTTCCACAACACTGCATCTCACACCTTCCACTTGGGGTAACCAACGAGGGGTTAGAGGCCCATCAAGGAGTTTTTCTGGCGCCATTGCCGGGGACTCCACTCTTCAGGATAGGGGAGTTGCATGCTATCTTTTACCTTTGCTTTTTAGTCTTGTCAGTTTACCTTTCAGTTTTTGCTTTAGTACCTTTTTATCGAAAATCACAAAAATAGTTATCTTGCTTGCTTGCTACTATGGGTTCCACCGAGAACACCAAGTTGTGTGACTTCACTAGTCACAACAACGATGACTTTATCAGCACACCTATCACTACGCCTGCCACTTCAGCACCTTCATATGAAATTAAACCTGCTTTACTAAACTTAGTTATGAGAGAACAATTCTCCGGTGCTGGAGATGATGCTGCCTTACACTTAAACAACTTTGTTGAACTTTGTGATATGCAAAAGTACCAAGAAATAGATGGTAATATTGTTAAGCTTAAGCTTTTTCCTTTCTCCTTGAGAGGAGGAGCTAAAATTTGGTTTCAGTCTTTGCCTAGAAAAAGCATAGATTCATGGGACAAGTGCAAAATGCTTTTATCGGAAAATACTATCCACCTGCTAAAATTATCCAACTTAGAAGTAACATAATGAATTTTAAACAATTGGATAATGAACACGTTGCCCAAGCTTGGGAACGCATGAAATCTCTTATCAAGAACTGCCCTACTCATGGTTTGACTACTTGGATGGTTATCCAAACTTTTTATGCAAGCTTGAACTTTACCTCGCGGAACTTGTTAGATTCGGCCGCGGGAGGAACTTTTATGTCAACAACACTTGGTGCTGCCACAAAGCTTCTCGATGAGATGATGACCAACTATTCCCAATGGCACACCGAACGCGCTCCAATAGGTAGGAAGGTAAACTCTGTCGAGGAGATTTCCTCCCTTAATGAAAAATTTGACTTAATCATGTCTCTACTTTCGAAGCAATCTTCTGTTGATCCTCGTGATGTTCCTTTAAATTCTTTGATTGCTCAAGAACAAGTAGATGTGAATTTTATCTCTAGAAACAATCTATTATATATAAAAAGCACTTGACGGGTTAATCAGAAAAAAGATAAATAAGCTAGAAATTACCACAATAATTAGAAATATCTGATCGTTGATTTGGTGGACCCATAACTTAAAAGACATAATTAATGGATTAGATCTAAGAGGGCTCCATCTCAAAAAAAAAAAAAAAACTGCAGCTATCCTTAGCCTGTACGTGCCGCTCCATACTAAAATAAAGATTAGGTGCAACTAAAAAAAACATACACACCTGATATCTATCTGCATGTTGTTTATCCAAAAAAAAAGACAGCTATCCTTAGTCCTAAAATAAATATTACATGCAACTAAAGAAACGTATGCACCTTATATCTATGTGCATGTCCTTAAAAACTAAAAAAAAAATCCTAGCTTGTACGTGCTGCTCCATCGTAAAATAAAGAATATATGCAATTAAAATAAACGTAAAAACCTTATATATATCTGCATGTCCGTTGAAAAAAAGGTAAAAGAAAAAAAACTAGAAGATCTCACGTACTACATGTAAAACTGGTGGATCCGATTTATTCTATGTACACTTATTAGATGAATATAAAAGTTAGAAAAACTACTGGATCTCACGTTCTACAAAATAAAATAAAAAAATACCACATCTCATGTTGTCGATCTCACGTCCTCAAACCAAAACCAAGACAAAAAGCTACCACATCTCACGTACAACACAGCTACTACTATATATTTTCCTTCAAAAAGTACTACATCTCATATATCTTTTTTTAGCTGCATTTCATGTACAAAGAAAACTACTTACAGATTTTGCCGTCCCCTGTGTCCTCAACTTCATGTAGCGGTTGTCGCAATGAGTCTCTGCACAAGCGCTACCAGTCTTTCTTCGGGATCCGAGGTCTCTTCAGCGCCGCCTAGCTACAAAGAAAAACTATCAACTCCTACGCACTTTTTGTAGAAAGAAAAACCTATGTTCAAGGCATCAATTCCCGATCCCCTTCTCCAAGGTAAACAAAACTCTTGTCCAGGACACTATTCTCACTCAATCTCCAAGCCTCCGATCCACTAACTTCATCGATCCTGGCTATAGGTACTGTGCTTGGGGTGCTACTGAGTACCCGCCTTCTAGGCATGAGGCAGCCAACATGTAGGGTGTTACAAAAACATGAACTAGAAGGTTAGTCACTAACAAAAACTACCTTAATTAATTTATTAGTTCAATCGTATGATGACAACAAATAAATAAGGGGAGGTGAACCCCGTAGATCCAAAAATTGGACCAATCAACCTAAACATGTGTTTGCACATGAAGAACTATATGTTGCATTCTCAAGAGTCGCAATAAAGGGATGGACTAAGGGTAATAGTATATAAATAAATATGCCAAAGGCATGGAAAACCACTTTTATTATAGTTCTTCTTTAGCAAGATGTTGCTACTGACCTTTTATTGGACGAGAATAAGTACATGAAAAAGTTGAATACTACAAACTATCTTCAAAATAGTAACTAACATATCAATGCTAACATTATATGGCAGGATGGATACGGTCTACTGATATGCATAATGGAAACATGCATCTCCATTCGATGGAAACAACTCATTCATACCTGACATCAATGCTCAATATTATTTGATATTTGAGCCTCATTACATATTTGAGAGCCTGAATATGAATATGGGCACGGGGGCAAGTGTGAATATCGTTTCCAAGCACGAATAAAGTGGATAGGCATAAAAAAATTAATATTTTCACTACCTTTGTTACATCGGTTCAACAGTACAAACATAGGGACAGGATAAGAAGGGGGAAATATGTAATGAACAGTAATGGGAAAAAAGTTGGACATTCAGGCGGAAGATGGCAACCGCTATGGAGGACAAAGACGACGTGTCGGCTGTCCTTGATTTTAACTAATATGGGTGTGTCTTCTGTAGGATGAACTCAGTCCGGATCAAATCTGGTTACGAGAGATGAGATCCATTCCCACAATGAATCAACAACAACAACACCGACGTTGCTCTTTCCGTAGTTGGACATCAACATGCGACATGAATCTAGCAGTAAACAGGGAAATGGAGAGTGTCTTTGCTCTATGAGTAGCTAGACATCAGTCGACAGCAGCAACACGGGAGTCAACGCAGAAAGGAAGGAAAGGAGAAATGGGACAGAGGGGATCAGGCAAGACCAGCCTTTGTGTGAAGATGTGGACTATGCAGTGCGACAGATGTTTGAATGATATGTGCATCTAGGTGAGCCTGTTGGTCTAAAAGCCGAACTAATCATTCAAGTATGAAAAACTTATTTTACTACAAAAAGCACAAATAATCAGCTATAAATTGTTCTAGAAAAATCAGCCATGAATTATAAAAAAGCACATATGATAAATGCACATCTCTAGGGAAAAAGTTTAGTGCATGTACATATTTTTAGAGTAAATTATGTAATATTTGGTGATGCAAACCTTTTAAAGTATAATTCCATGCTAACATATACTTCATGGGCATATGAACAAAAAAATATGATCCCTACAAAATCACCCAAAAAATGTGATGCCCGTAATACTTCTCAGGGAAACATTATATACTAAAAATAATTAACATTAATATGCCTCAACGGGATTGTCAAGGCAGACACACACCATGTACACATCACTGCAGCGGTAGTAGGCAACCCCATGGATTCGAGCACATAGCACTAAAACATTTCAACAACAACATAGCCTCCAGATATCTCACCAAAATATTAAAGGGGTAACTCTGATAACTTTAAAATCACCACTTCATGACCAGCCCAAACAATTGGTGAATATGAATTTATTTCAACCAAACTATATTAAGAACTAGCCCGCGCGAAGAGCGGGCCACTTTGCTAGTTTTAACAACAATGCTTATAGGAGTAACTTTGGTAACAATCCTAGACCGTTCCCCTCTAATTCTTATGGGAACAACAATGCTTATCCTAGCACCAAGAACTCCAATACTGAACTAGAGATTATGCTTAAAGATTTCATCACTACCCAAAAAGCCTTTAATAAGAGTGTAGAAGAAAATATACATAAACTAGATGATCTCTCTTTGAAGGTAGACCACTTAGCCAATGAGATAGAATTGCTTAAAATTAAAACTTCTCCTCTTGAGGAGAGGAAGGTCACTCCTATTAAT
This sequence comes from Secale cereale, assembly GCA_902687465.1. NCBI lineage: Eukaryota > Viridiplantae > Streptophyta > Magnoliopsida > Poales > Poaceae > Secale > Secale cereale. The sequence continues at coordinate 854,621,147 of LR738714.1, read as the reverse complement.
GCTACTCAAGTGCAAATTAATGAAAATATTAGGATGATCGCTAAACTTAAAGAAAGATGGGCTAGAGAAAGGGAGGAAGAAGATAGAATTAAGAGCCTTCCTACCCACCACACTGTTGCTACTATCCAAGTTGTTGAGGATATCCAAACTCTTAGCACCCAATGTACTCCTGGTCCCAATGGACCTATTAATGGTGATGCTATGACTATATAAACTACCAAACAAGTGAACCTTAAGGACACCACTACCACTTTACTAGATGCTAGTGATCTTGATTTTGATAATTGCACTCTTACCGAAGTTAATAATTTCCTTCACAAGATGTCTAGAGATCCCCGCACTAGCACGCTTAACCTTGCCTTCATAGAGCATATCACTAATGCTCTCATCAAAGCTAGGGAGGAGAAACTTAGAGTAGAAGCCTCCATACCTAGGAAGCTAGAGGATGGTTGGGATCCTATGATTAAAATTAAGATAAACAACTTCTCATGCTATGCTTTATGTGATATTGTAGCTAGTACTTCCATTATGCCCAAAAGACTATATGATATGCTTAAATTGAAATCTTATGATTCTTGTTCTTTTGGTGTTCGTCTCGTTGATTCTTCCATAAAGAAACCTTTGGGGAGGATCGACGATGTTCTTATTGTTGTCAATGATAATTATGTGCCCGTTGATTTTACTATTATGGATATTGAATGTGATCCTTCATGTCCAATTATTTTGGGACGTCCCTTTTCACGCACCGTTGGTGCTATCATTGACATGAAAGAGGGTAATATAAAATTTCAGTTTCCTCTCAAGAAAGGGATGGAACACTTCCCTCGAAAGAAGATCAAGTTACCTTTTGAGTCCGTTGTACGGGCTAGCTATTCTTTTACTCTTGATAAAACTTGATCTATATGCATTATGCCTAGCTTAAAGGCATAAAAGAAAGCGCTTTTGGGAGGCAGCCCACATGAATAAATTTTTATATTTTGCTTTTGTTGTGTCTTGATGTTGTTTACTAGAGTAGCATCATCATTGTGTCTTTGCTTTTCATATTTGTGCCAAGTATAGCCTCTGATTGCTAGAAAGTTCAAAAGTTGTGAGGTGCTGTCCAGGAAACAGATTCTGTCCTTGGATAGAAAAATTCGTATAAAATCACCAGATCATCTTTTTGGTCTGAATTTTTTCTATATAATTGTCTTTCGTGCATCTGTTCTGAGTTTTTTGATTTGAGTTGCAGAAGTGCCCCGAACAAATCAATTACTACCTGCTGTTCTGTTTTTCATAGATTCTGTCCTGTTTTGCCTTTCCTTCATTTTGCAAATCAAGAGCTTGCTTTTTCTTTGCAAAAACCTTTTGGCAATCTTGAGAAACAGTAGAACTTCAAGAATATCTTTATTTCCAGCAAGGTACAATTATTTTATTAAGGGTACTAACCTCGCTAATCAGATTATGATGAGCTATGTATGAAGGGAGTTTTCAAGTGTGCGAGGGTAGATGATAAAAAGATTCAGGAGTGTCACGCGCTCAAGCTTGGGGATGCCCCCGTGCACCGCCAAGAAATATTCAAGGAGACTCAAGCATCTAAGCTTGGGGATGCCCCCGTGCATCCCCTTCTCCATCAACATTATCAGTTCGTCTTTCGTTCCACTATATTTTAATCACTTCATGTGTTATGTGCTATGCTTGGAGCGTCTTGCTTTTAGTTTTCTTTTTAGTTTTTCATAACGAGTCGGAACTCAGCGTTCTTTATGTGGGAGAGAAACACGCTCCACTTCTACCTAGAACATAACATAGAATTTTCATGTCTATCTTTGCTGTGTGTGTTCTTTGTCTTTTAATAGCTACTATCATGCTCTGCTCTTAGTATTCATGCTTATCTTTTCAAGAGCTTGTTTAGTTGGTTGCTTGAACTCTCTTTAATTATCATGCTCACCTTATTAAGAGAGTTTGCTTCCGTTGCATTGGTTAATATGTCTATGATAAAGATGCTACTTGCATGATGGCGCTTAGTAGTTCAGGTTTTCTTATGGTTAGTCTCAAATAGCTAGGGGATTCCCAATGTGTTATTGGAGTACCAACATGGTTTGTTTGCCTATGATGTGGTATGGTTTAGTAATATCTTCCCTCAAGAATTTATTTTGATTGACTTGGCGTATGCTCACGCATATTTAAGACTGTAAAGAAAGTCTGTCAAGCCTTGATGATCTTTTATTTCTGAGTAGCGATATAACTTCCATGCCTGATTCAATGTTGCTTTGTCGCTCTGCATGATTATGACCGTCATTGCTCTCTTAGTTGGTCGCTCCCAATCTTTTGCTAACCTCCACCTGTACTAAGCGAACTAACTTTGCAATACATAGCTCATGGGAAAGTAGCTTAAAAACTACTATGGTAAAGAATATGTTGCTTATGTATCTTATTTCTTATAAGTTGCTTGCTGAGCGGTATCCATGTTTCTGGGGATGCCATCAACTGTTACACTTTTGTTGAATATCATGTGAGTTGCTATGCATGTTCGTCTTGTCTGAAGTAAGGGTGATTTGCCGTGGGTTGAATGAGTATGCATATTGTTAGAGAAGAACATTGGGCCGCCAACCAAAGCCATGTATCATGGTGGAAGTTTTAGCTTGGACATTAATCCTCAATCTCTTATGAGAATATGCTTATGCATTGAAGAGGAGTCCATTATCTATTTTCTATGTTGTCCCGGTATGGATGTCCTCAAGTTGAGATCTATCAAAAACGAGAAATCAAATGCGATCTATCTCCTTGGACCTTTCTACAGGTGGCATAGAGGTACCCCTTTGTGACACTTGGTTGAAACATATGTAATGCAATGACAATCCATGGAAATCCGAGCTAATTAGGACAAGGTGCGAGCACTATTGGTATACGATGCATGAGGCTTGCAACTTATCGGACGTCTTATGCATGACACATATGAAGTACTACTACCGTTGACAAAATTGCTTCTATGTTTTTAAAATAAAAAGCTCTAGCACATAACCATTCTTTTACCTTTTTAGTCTCCACCTTCTTTTAAAGCACCAACTACTGAGAGCATGATTGTCATTCTGAGTGTAATGTGCATTGTCCCAAAGTAGCATTGTCTTTTGCATGATTATGATATCGTTTATTTTGAAATCATTGTATCTAGTCATCACTTAAACCTTGAAGGTGCCCCAGCATTTATGTTTTGCTTCACTAAAGGGGGCAAGCTAGATATCACTTTATCATATTTGGACATCATGTTCATGGCAAATTTTTTTGATGTTTCAATATCATATTGTAAAACTTTCAGTCATTTGTGATTTTCTCATGAGGCAACTTAATTACTATAGATTCATTGTCTCAGTAAGCTTTCGTCATATGACTATAAAAGGTCCTATATGGTTAATAGCATGTCACCACAGAAATTATTCTTGTTATCATTTACCTACTCGAGGACGAGCAGGAATTAAGCTTGGGGATGTTGATACGTCCAAAACGTATCTATAATTTCTGCTTGCTCCATGCCACTTTTGGGTGATATTGCTATGATATTTATACACTTCCATACACTTTTGATCATATTTGGACTAACCTACTAATCCAGTGCACCCCAGTGCCAGTTTCTGTTTTCGGCTGTTTTTGTATTTTAGGTTTTCACGTTACGAGAACTGCCAGGAAAAATCCAGAAAAATTATATAAAAATCAGCGTTCCGGAAACTTCCTTGCGCCCGAAGGACAGCCTGGGGGGGCACCAGGGCTCCAGGCGCCCTGGCGGCGCCCCCCCTGGGCCGTGCCGGGGGGGCGCCTGGGCCCCCCGAGCCCCGTCTGGTGCCCCCCTTTGGCATATATTTAGAGCGTCCTTCGAAACCCTCGGGACGGGAACTCTTTTTCGCGATCTCATCTCTGTTCCGCTGCCGCCGCCGCTTCCAAGATCGGGAGCACCAGGAGAACTCTTCCCGGCACCCTGCCGGAGGGGAGGATCATCATCGGGAGCCTCTCCACCACCATGGACGCCTCCCGGATGAGTTGTGAGTAGTCTCACTTGGACCATGAGTCCATGACCAGTAGCTATGTGATGTTCTCCTCCCGTTCTTGTGCTTCACAAATTAGTCCTCGTGAGCTGCCCTACATGATCGAGGCACATATGTAATCCTTATGCTGTTGCTATGATGAGTTTGCTGGGATCCGATGGATTATGAGATTATGTTCAGATTGTTCTTGAGTAATATATTTGATCTACCTCTTTTATATTTATGTTCATAAGTAATTCTTGCATGTTCTTCGTTGTTATTTATTGCTTTGGCCAAGTAATACGTAGTGACTCCAAGAGGGAATGTTATGCTCGATTGTGGGTTCATGCCCCTCGATGACTAGCTTGAGTGACAGAAACATGAGTCTAGGGGATGTGCTGTTGCCACAAGGGGGAAAACAATGGTACTTGTGCCCGCAGGTGCAAGGATTGTTTACTTTACGCAAAGTTCTTTTAATGCAGTTGTCTGTTGCTTTGAGTTTACACTATGGGTGGGGCTCGCAACTTAATACCAGCGAGATGTTCTGGATATATATCTCAAGGTGGAAGATTAGTAGTAGATATTGATGGATTTCGGTCTGGTTACTTTGCCGTACCACCCATGTTTTGAACCTCAACCTTTCTTGCAATGTAGTCAGCATTGGTTTGCGTTCGTGGTCCTGTCAATTGCCCGGCTGTAATTCGTTTACCTCACATAGCTATTTTATCGTCTTTTGGAGAGAGACATCACTAGTGAACATCATGAGGCTCCGGTCCATATTACCATCATTGATCACATCCGCTATTTACTTTTCGCTTTTATTTACTATTGCAAACACTATCTATCACTACTATCATTTGCGTTTAATCCTTTGTGAACTACAAGGCCGGAGGGATTGACAACCTCTCTGTACTCGTTGGGAGCAAAGTTATTTGTATCTGTGTGCAGGTCCACGTTGACTGCTAATATCTGGCGCCGTAGCAGTTGACACCTACTTGTTGAACCTAGGAGTCTCTGGGGATTCGATCCTTGGCATCTTTGCTAAGGGAAAAACTTCCACAACACTGCATCTCACACCTTCCACTTGGGGTAACCAACGAGGGGTTAGAGGCCCATCACCGGCGAGGAAACTCACGGCGTCGCCAAGTCCAAGGACAAGACGGACGACCGAGCGCATTCCAAGACTTCGGCGTCCGTATACGCACCACGCACCTCTCAGGAGGTGCCGGACCGGCAGCGACGTGGTACCCAAGGTACCATACGCTTGCTGGGACAAGGTCAAGCTGGCGGGTCGCGGGACGCTCAAGGCCAACGCGTTGGCACGAGCAAGGCGCGGTCGCCGGGACGAGACCCTGCTCCCTCTAACGCAGTTAGAAATCCGAGCATATCTCGCTCCTCGCACCGCTCGCCACCGCTCCCCTCCATTCCAGTAGAAGCTCTAGCCCGAGCTCAGCTGCTCCTCGATTTCCCTCCAGCAGCAGACAAGGCCGACGACTGGAGGGCCACTATCCAAAGCCTCATCGCCTTCGCCAATAACGACACTCCGCAGCAGCCGACGACGTCGCGGCCGCGACAAGTTAGCCAGATGCGGGCTGACGGCGACAAGACCGCCGGGGGTGCAACTACCGTGCACTCCCCGCCCCGTAGGCCGAAATCGCCGACTCGCTGGATCAACATCAACGATGACTCCACGGCGTCGTCGGATCCACGAGCTCGCCGCGATCAACGCCAAGTCCTCGACGACAGACGACAAGAAGACGCTCGAACTCGCATCGAGCTTCGAAGAGAAGCGCGGCGGCAATCCGACCAGCGCGCTGGGCCCGCTGTCGACGTGCACGCGCCCGGAGAACCAGGCGACTTGCCGTACGCGGTGGGTTGTCCTGCGTTCACCCGCGAGCTGCGGAAAGTCCAGTGGCCCAGCATGAAGAACTTCAAGCCCGACGTACCCGAGAAGTACGACGGCAAAACTCATCCGTCAGAATTCCTCAGTATCTACACCATCGCGGTGCAGGCTGCCGGGGGACGAGACGAGAAGATACTCGCGAACTACTTCCCGCTAGTGCTCAAGCAAAACGTCAGATCTTGGCTCATGCACTTGCCGGAGAACTCTATTTCTTCTTGGGCCGACCTGTGCCACCAGTTTGTCGACGCCTTCACGGGTGGCCACAAGCCCCATGGCCAGGAGAGCGACCTTCATATACTTGCCCAGAAGGAAGGAGAATCCCTGCGAAAGTACATCCAGAGATTCAGCCGCGTCCAGCACAACATCCCGGACGTCCACCCTGCCGCGGTTATTAGTGCGTTCCATCAGAACGTACGTAACCGCAGGATGAGGGAGGAAATGGCGATGTGCAAGATCCGAGACGTCAACGAGCTTTATGCCCTGGCCGACAAGTGCGCACGCGCGGAAGAGGGGAGGAGACTCCCCGGAGAGGATGCTGGAGCAGGAGGAACAGATAGTGAGGATGCCGCCCCGGCAAGGAAGAACCGGCGGTGGAACAACAAGAAAAAGAAGAACAAGGAAGTACTGGTCGTTGAGCAGTCCGGCAAGGAGGCTGGCGCCAAGAAAGCTCAGGCTGGTGGCTCCGGCAAGGAAGCTACCACTGTAGCGGCCGCCGACAAGCAGGACGGCTCCGACAAGCAGTACTGGAAGATCCACCGCACCAAGGGCCACGATCTCCAGAACTGCAAAAGGGTCGAGTACCTCGTCGAACAGCAGAAGGCTGAGTACGAGCGACGCGGCAAGGAGAAGGCCCAGGGAGGTGGAGGAGAGTCCGGCAAGAAGCGTCCATTCAATGGCCGGGGAGGACGCCGCGGCAAGGCCAAGCAGCGGCAAGGAGATAGACCTCCCCACGGCCGCGACAAGGACGAAGACGAAGACGACGACGAGGACATGGACGATGGAGACAACAGCGAGCAGGAGTTCCAGAAGGCCACAGAAGTTCTGTGCGTCGATGGAGGTGCCTCTCTGCATACTTCCCACCGCCAACTCAAACAATGGGTGCGGGAAGTTAATGCAGCAGAGCCACCCGTCGAGTCGCGCAAACTCCTGAAGTGGTCCAGCACGCCCATCATCTTCGACATTGAGGATCACCCTGACCGCACAACTGCGGTCGGGTGTTTGCCGATGTTGGTTTCACCAACCATCCGCAACCTCAAGGTCACCAAGATGCTGGTTGACTGCGGGGCCGGCCTGAACCTGATCTCCTCTGCTGTGGTCCGGAAACTACAGATCCCCGACAGCGAGCTCGAGGAAACCGGCACGTTCCAAGGGATCAACCCGGGAAGGAGCAAGACGAAGGGGAAAATCACACTGCCAGTAACCTTTGGCGGAGAGCTGAATTTCAGGACTGAGAGGATCACCTTTGACATTGCCGATATCCCGTTACCTTACAATGGGATACTTGGTCGTCCGGCGCTCGCCAAGTTCATGGCAGCCTCTCATTACGCCTACAACATGCTCAAGATGCGAGGCCCGATAAGCGTCATCTCTGTCCCCGGCGACAAGAAGGACGCGCTTATCTGCGCCGACAAGATTTACCGAGACGCAACAGCTGCAACGGATAGCAAGGCACTTGCCGCTGAAGCTCCCGGGGGGAAGAACAAGACTAAGTCCGGCAAGAGCTCTGGGGCCCACTCCGGCAAACGCACCTCTTCGCAGTGCTGCGCTGCCGTCGAGGACGCACCATCGAGCTCCACCGGCAAGTGCAAGAAGGGAATGGCAGCTCCACCTGCAACCAAGAAGATGTCCGCCAAGGAGGACGACACTGGTGGTACTTTCACCATCAGTGCCACGCTCAATCCTAAATAGGAAAGCGCGCTCGTTGCTTTCCTGCGGGCGAATGTCGACGTGTTTGCATGGCAACCGTCTGACATCCCCGGTGTTCCCAGGAAAATGATTGAGCACAAGCTTGCCGTTTGTCCTCACGCGCGGCCCGTCAAGCAGAAGGTCAGAAAGCAAGCAGTGGAGCGCCAAGAGTTTATCGCCGAAGAAATCAAGAAGCTGGCAGCGACAGGCTTGTCAGAGGTGTACTTCATCCCACGTGGCTGGCCAACCCTGTTGTCGTGCGCAAAGCAAATGGGAAATGGAGGCTTTGTATAGACTTCACCGATGTGAATAAAGCTTGTCCCAAAGATCCGTTTCCCTTGCCGCGCATTGACCAGATCGTTGACTCAACGGCTGGATGTGAGTTGCTTTCATTCCTTGATGCATACTCTGGATACCACCAGATATTTATGGCTGAAGAAGATGAAGAGAAGACCGCGTTCATTACTCCATGTGGCACTTATTGCTTTATATGCATGCCCTTTGGATTGAAGAATGCAGGTTCAACGTTTGCGAGGGTAGTCCACACTGCTTTTGAACCACAGATACACAGGAATGTAGAAGCTTACATGGATGATATAGTGGTCAAGAGCAAGGACAAGGATACCCTGATTCAAGATCTAGATGAAACTTTTGCGAATCTGCGCAAGATACAGCTCAAGCTTAACCCCAAGAAGTGCGTGTTCGGAGTCCCCTCCGGCAAGCTTCTCGGGTTCTTTGTGTCCCAGAGGAGGATTGAAGCCAATCCCGACAAGATCAAAGCCATTGAGCAGATCGAAGCTCCGAAGCGCGTCAAGGATGTACGAAGGCTTGCCGGTTGTGTGGCTGCTCTCAGCAGGTTCATTTCTAAGTCTGCAGAACGCGCCCTGCCATTTTTCAAAATCTTGAAAAGGGCAGGTCCAATGAAATGGACTCCGGAAGCGGAGGCAGCGCTGCAAGATTTGAAAGGGTACCTGTCCTCCACTCCAATACTTGTCGCACCTAGGCCACAAGAGAAGTTGCTGCTGTACTTAGCAGCAACCAATGAAGTGGTTAGTGCTGCGTTAGTAGCGGAAAGGGAGGCAGATGAGGAGCCCATAGCCCCGGCAAGCACATCCAGCGACAAGCAGGGGGCTTCCCCGACAAGCTCTGGCCCCGACAAGGATGAGTCTGCGCAGATGCAAGAAGAGGTGCGGAAGAAGATGGTGCAGCGCCCAGTTTATTTTGTTAGCTCCCTTCTCCAGGGGGCTAGGTCAAGATACTCTGGGGTGCAGAAGCTGCTTTTCGGCCTCCTCATGGCCTCGAGAAAGCTGTGCCACTACTTCCAAGCACATGAGATAACAGTGGTCACTCACTTTCCGCTGAAGAGGATATTGCAAAATCCAGAAGCAACAGGCAGGATTGTCGAGTGGGCACTGGAGCTGTCAAGCTTTGGCCTCAAGTATGAAAGTACTTCTACTATCCAGAGCAGAGCATTGGCGGAGTTCATAGCAGAATGGACACCAACGCCAGACGAAGAAATTCCAGAGACAAGCATCCCCGACAAAGAAGCGAGCAAAGAATGGATAATGTACTTCGATGGTGCCTTCTCGCTGCAAGGCGCCGGCGCTGGCGTGCTGCTTGTCGCGCCCACCGGTGAGCACCTCAAGTACGTCGTCCAGATGCACTTTCCCAAGGAGCAAGCAACGAATAATACTGCAGAGTATGAAGGTTTGCTTGCCGGCCTCAGAATCGCAGCAGAGCTTGGGATCAAAAAGCTGATTGTACGGGGTGATTCGCAGTTGGTTGTCCGCCAAGTGAACAAGAGCTACCAGAGTCCATTGATGGAAGCTTACGTCGATGAAGTGAGAAAGCTTGAAGAGCACTTTGAAGGCCTACAGATGGAGCACGTTCTAAGAGCTCAAAACAACATCGCAGACGGCCTGTCAAAGTGTGCTGCACTGAAGCTACCTGTGGAACCAGGGATCTTTGTGCTCAAGTTAACTCAACCATCCGTTACACCATCAGTTGGACAAAGTAAGAAGAGGAAGCTGATCTCCGGTGACTACTTGCCGGCGGAACTTCCCGAAGCAGCTGCCAACAAGGTCCCCAAGATCAGCGATAAAGTTGTTGACGAACAGTCTGCTCCTGCAGACCCTAGGGTTTGTACAATTGAAGCAGGCGTTCCCGACAAGCTTTGCCCCGGCAAGCTTGCCGGGGAACGTCAAGCTCCGGCCGAACCACAGGTTCTGGCCGTGGAAGCTGACGTTCCCGCAGCAGCACTGATGCCTTTAGTCCTTGTTGTTGAGCCTGAGGCTCCAGCATGGGCGCAGCAGATTGTCCGCTTCCTTCAAACTGGAGAACTTCTCGAAGAGCCAGAAGAAGCAGAAAGAATAACCCGGCAGTCAAGTATGTATCAGTTTATCGACGATGAACTGTACAGAAGAAGGCTCAACGGTGTCAGATTGAAGTGCATTCCCCGGGAAGATGGGCAAAAGCTGTTGGCAGAGATACACGGAGGCATATGTGGCCACCACATTGGCGCAAGAGCACTTGCCGGCAAGGCGTTCCGGCAAGGTTTCTTTTGGCCAGAAGCCCTCCAGGATGCAACTGCACAAGTAACCAAATGTGAAGCGTGCCAGTTCCATGCCAAGCAAATACATCAGCCAGCTCAAGCTCTCCAGACAATGCCTTTGTCCTGGCCATTCTCGGTCTGGGGGCTCGACATCCTCGGCCCTTTTCCCCGCGCAGCCGGGGGCTTTGAGTACTTGTACGTCGCCATAGACAAGTTGACAAAGTGGCCGGAAGTGGAACCAGTGAGAAAGGTGACCGCACAGTCAGCAGTCAAGTTCTTCAGGTCAATTGTTTGCCGTTTCGGAATCCCTAACAGGATCATAACCGACAACGGCACACAATTCACAAGTCGCACCTTCATGCAATACGTCCAAGACCTTGGCGCCAAGGTCTGCTTCGCTTCTGTTGCTCACCCGAGGAGCAATGGTCAAGCGGAGAGGGCAAACGCTGAAGTGCTGCGCGGACTCAAGACAAGTACTTTCGACAGGCTGCATAACTACGGAAGAAACTAGATTGAAGAGTTGCCGGCGGCTCTTTGGTCAATCAGAACGACACCGAATCGAGCCACTGGACAGACACCCTTTGCTCTTGTCTATGGAGCAGAGGCAGTTCTCCCCACGGAACTCGTATACGGCTCGCCTCGAGTGCTCGCTTACGATGAGCTCGAGCAAGAGCAGCTGCGGCAAGATGACGCACTGCTCCTTGAGGAGAACCGTCTCCAGGCTGCTGTACGAGCTGCTCGATACCAGCAAGCTTTGCGCCGCTACCATAGCCGCAAAGTTAGGGCCAGGAGTCTCGAGGAAGGCGATCTTGTTCTTCGGCGCGTTCAGTCCGCCAAGAATTCCAACAAGTTGACGCCGAAGTGGGAAGGCCCTTATCGGGTGAGACAAGTCACAAGGCCCGGCGCTGTCCGCCTTGAGACCGAAGAGGGCTTATCGGTGAGCAACTTCTGGAACATTGAGCACCTTCGCAAGTTTTACCCATGAGGCGCGGTTGCCGTGATCCGCTCCGGCAACCACCTTTTGTACAAGTCTTGCCGCTGTTGCATGTAAACCTTTGTACAAAGCCGGGCGCAGACCCCGTGCATCAGTAAAACTTTTGTGCCTCGCACAACTTGTCGTTTCATGCCTTTTCGTTTTTCTTGCATGTACTATCTGACACTTTGTGCAGCACGCACCCCCGGTAAGCAATAACGAGCCGCAAGGCTCCATATCTATGTTTCCTCCCTTTTCCTTTTTTTCTCTCAAGCAGAAGAAGTTTTCCTCGCACACAAGTTTGCCGGGGGGGGGGGAGGAGACAGTGGTATGGACCAAGTGCCGTTCAAGAAAGCATTGCCTTTGCCGGGGAGCAAACGACACACAAAAGCTAAGTCGCCAAAGTTTGAGCATTCAAATTTTTAAATTTTAAAGTTATCTTCCTTGAACGACCGCACTTTGTATGGAAAACCTGTGCGCGGAGGAACCTACTCGTGGCTAGCCGCGCCCTTACTTTGTTTCGAGCATGCTCAACGGCTTAAGTGTGCTGCGACAAGTGTCGCGCCCTTATTTCGTTTTCGAGTTCGCTCAACAACCTAAGTGTGCTGCGACTAGCTGCGATGAGGTTTCTTGCCGGTAGCGGCGTTGCCAGCAGACTGCTGAAGTTCCGCACTCAGCGCCCGCGGCAAGGGTCCCTTTGCCGGCAAGTTCCCTAAAGGCGTAGGGTAAAAGCATACAAAGCAAAGAAGTCAAGTAAAGGAAATAACACTACATTAACTACCCAAAATAAAGTTATGATACAAAATGACTTGTCGCTGTTCTAATATACTATTGTTTGTAACATGGCTGGCAGCGACAAAGGAAGCAAAAAGGTAAATAGCCTAGTCCGCGCGGTCGCCGTCGACTCTCTTGATCTTGCCCACCTTGGCCACGATGGGTGCGACAAGGGTCTTGAGCGCCTCCTGGTCGGCGTCGGGCGGCAAGGTCCTGAGGACTTTTTCGAGGTTGAGTCCTGGGTTGCGGTAGGCTATCTTCATCAGCACCCTCTCCATGACTCCTGTGCAAAGCCTGCGCGCCTCGTTCGCCAACTGCGTGGGGATCCTCTCCCGGAGCTGCTGGAGGGCCGGCGCCACTCCCCTGAAGAACATGCTAAGCTTGGCGCTGTGAGGGAGGTTCTCGTCGGTGGAGTAGCCGAGGTGCTCCGTCCCCAGTCCCGCCAACTCCCTGTCAATATCAGCGGCGGCAGCAACAAGCCCCTCGGTCCAGTCCTCCACCGTCAGCCTGAAGTTATTTTGGGAGAGGGCGGCGCTGTCCAACAGTGCCCTCTCAGCCCTGAGGTCCTCCTTCAGCTTCGTCTCCCGATTTCTGGCACTGTCAAGTGATGCGATGAGGGTGGACAGCTTCAACTCCAAGTCTGCAACGGAATCCTTGGCGATGGCGAGCTCCTTGCCCTTGTCGGAGAGACGGACCTGCAGCTCGGAGTGGCTGTGGGCGTCCTTCTCCCTCTCCGAAACGAGCGCAGCAACATTCTCCTCGCTCGTTTTCAAGTGGATCTCCAGTTGCGCCACCCTTGCCTCCAAGTCTCTCTTGGCAGTCTCAGCAGCTGCAGCGGCGTCCTTCGCCTCCTGCAGAGCTCCGCCAAGGGACTGTTCGCGCGCAGCAAGGTCATCCTCGTGGCTGTCGAGGTCGACTTTCCGCTGCGTTAGTTCACCTTTCCGCCGAGACAGCTCTTCGGTGGGGAGCCGTTGCTGCTCTTCTGCTTCGGCCTTCTCGAGAATGAACGCCTGATGCACCTCGGCGAGCTCCTCCCGCTCCTCCGCCAAGGATCGGAGGGCCGCCTGGTTGGCGGCCCGGAGCTCTTCAGCGCGCTTCTCCAAATCGACGCCCGCCTTGGCGGCCAGAGCCTCTCGGGACTCCAGCTTGGCCTGCCTGGCTCGGTACAGGGCCAGAAGCCTCCGCAGAAGCTGCTCCTCCTCGGGCTCGCTACTGCTGCCGGGCGCGTCGACAAACTTCAGCCCGGCGGAGGCGAGGACTTCTCCATCGAAGACCTCTCCTTCCGCGGGCGCCCTTGACGTAGATGCCCACGGGAGCTGAATGAAGACCCCGTTTCCAGCCTCCAGGTAGGCACCAGTTTCGGCCGCGGCAGCAGCAGGGTCGATGGTCGGCGCAGCGTCGGACGCTCCTGCGGCCTCAGGGCCGTCAGTGCGACCGCCGGTTCCCTCCTCAGCTGCCGCGTCGGCGGCCTTGGCTGCCTCTTCGACGGCAGGCTCGTCAGTACCGATCGCCTCTTCGGTAGCCCCGACGTCACCAATATTGCCGCGCGCGTCCTCGTCGGTGGCGGCCTCCGTCTCCATAGGCTCTGGAGCGGACGAGTCTGAAGACAAGAAAAGAAGAAGAAAGAAGGAAATAATTGTCAAGCAAATATCCAAAAAAGAGAAACTCAAGAGAAGAAAAGTACAAAGGTTACCTGCGCGGGCCTCTTCTTCGACAGGGTTCCTTGCCGGGGAGTCCTCCCTCGGCGGCGTGGTGGTAGCCCCCGCCGGCGGAGGGCCGCTGGCGCCTTCCCTTGGCGGGGTGCTCGCCCTTGGCGGGGTACTCGCCCTTGGCGGAGTACCCTCCCTCGCCGGGGAGCTCCTCCTTGGCGGAGAGGTCGAGACATGCGGCTCGTCGGGAGCGATCTCTTGGCGCTCCTCAGGCTGCTGCTCTGCTTCTGCACAAGTCAACGAACAAGCAAAACATTAACAAGGATAAGAAGCTCACGCGCGCCCGACAAGCAGAGAGTGGTCAGAAGACTTACGCTGGGGGCTGCGCCGCGGAGCAGCTGCCTGGTCCGGCAAGCCTGTCGCAGGCGCATCCCCTGCTGCTGCGACGGGCTCGTCCTCAAGGTCGACCACTGGGATCTTGGCCCTCTTCGCCGCCCTCTGGGCCATGGTCCTGGAAGACAGACAAAATCAGAATCAGGCGAAGAAATTTCAAGACAAGAGCAACAAAAATCGAAGGAAACAAGAGTTGCCAGTACTTACTCTTCCTCCTCCTCGTCAGAACTGAGCACAGAGAAATCAAAATACGCCTCGCGCGTCCCGGCGCGAGGAGCTGGGGGAGTAGGCTCCCTCGGCCGCTTGGCGGGAGCAGGAACAGTGGTCTGAGAAGACCCCGCTCCAGTTGTCGCCGAGGCACGAGGGGCGGCAGGAGCGTTAGCCCCAGCCCGGGAAGACCCTCCTCCAGCCGCTGTTGAAGCGCGGGGCACTCCCTTGGCGGCCTTTCCCGCCGCGGTAGCGCGTGTCGGACGGCGCTGCGGCTCCTGGCCCGCCGGCTGCCCCGCCACGTCCGCGGCTTCGCGGAGGCGCCTCCTCGCTGGAGCCGGATGACTTGCCGGTGGCGGTGAACTACCCGAGGATGAAGAAGAAGAGTCGAGATTCAGAGACCCGCCTGAGTCTTCGGCGGAATCGCTCGATCCGGCGCCCTGATCGGCTGGCCCGCTCGACTCTGTGCCTTGCTCGGCGGCCTTGCTTGTCCCAGCGGGTTGCCCGGCAGGCTTTATCACTTTGAGGAGCTCTTCCTCCTCGGCCAGACTTACTGCCTCCGCTGCATCCGCCTCCTCCAAAGTATATCCGAATTCGCCCGCAGCCCTGGCTGCAGCTGCCTCCTCCAACCTGGTGGCAATATAAGCCATCTCCTGGTCGGTGGTGTCGCGGGTGAGGCCTCTCTTCTCGTCGGGATTGATTGGCTGCTCCACCAAGTTGTTGAAGAACTTTTGCACGGCTTCGTCAGAAGGCTCCCGCCAAGTGGGGTCAATCCCATGGGAGTCACACCACGGCATCGCCGTGCGGATAGCGCTGAGCGACGAATTGTTGCATAGCGGAACTACGCCCCACGGCAATGTGAACCACTCTGGATGTTTGGGGTCGTGCTTGAATAGCTCATGGAGCATTCCGTTGAGCTCCATGACAGTGAAATTGTAGTTGAGGCCTGGGCGCAGCCTCATAAAGTCTGCCGCGTTACCAAACTCCCAAGCTGGCCTTTTCCTCTCCTGCAAGGGAGCGATGCGGCGGCGAAGGAAATCTGCTCCGACAGCCCCTACAGTGAGCCTGGCTTGCCGGAGGCGAAGAATCCTAGTGATGGCTATCTTCAGCTTGTCGTCCTCAGGGGCCAGGTCACTCCAGTCATTGCCGCGCACTATTGCAACTTGGCGCAGGGAAGTGAACTGTTGTGGTTCATCCTCCATGATCCAGCACCAGTTGGCCCTCCACTCCTCCCACTTGCCGCGGAGCTCCCCAGTCAAGTAGGCCTCTTTCTTATGGAGCCTGAAGATCCAAGAAATTCCGCCGGACAAAGGAGACCCAGACTCGACTCGAGGCGTAAAATAATGGCGGAAGAGAGCTACATTGGGGTAGACTCCGACAAAGTTCTCGCACAGATGTGCGAAAACGGCCATGGTCAAGACAACGTTTGGGGTGAAATCAAGGAGATGAAACCCGTATCACAGAAGAACTCCGAGTATGGTGGGCAGAGTCCACAATAGAAGAACAGAGCAAAAAAGACGTATCCTCCCGGAAACATGTCGCTGGCCTCAGCGGGGAGTACCTTGGTGCGCGGGTGCGCTTTTGTCTCCCTCGACCAGAAGAGGTAGAAGGAGTCCTTCAGCTCCTCCGCGCTGAGCCTCGGCGGGAAGACCGCCATCTTCTTCCGCATTGACGCTAGCTTCAGCGCCCTGGCAGTCTTCGCGGCTTTCTCCTTGTCGCCCTTCGGGGCCATGGCGGAGACGGCGAGGGAAGTCGACGGCGCTGGGGAGGCTGGCGGCGGCAGAGGAAGGGCGGAGCGCTGCTCTCTTTCAACCTTCGGGGAGGAGGGGAGCAGCGGGGGTTTCTGGAGGATGAAGAAGAAGCGGGCGAATGGAGGGAACTGCCCCTGTTTCCCCTGCTTTTAAGGGGGAGAGGGGGACGTTCCGCATTTTCCCCATTAAAGAAACAGGCCACGATCTCTCCCACGACGCCGCAATCGACGCGTGCCGTTAGGGAGGGGCGCGGTGGATACGGAGTGGGCTGCGGCGCGCCGTGGGCAGCACGTGCCCGTGCACTGTTTTGGGCCTGGCCCAACAGCGCTCGGCACCGTGTGTGGCCCACGCCCGGGGGCTCCTGTCGGCGTACTAAGGTAGGGGTACTTTAGTATCCCGAACTTGTGCACGGGCAGTAGCAGCGTCCCATGGCAGGGCTTGCAGCGCGTCCGCCAAGGCCCACCGAGGTTCCCTTGGAGCCATTCAGGAACAAAGTATTCGAGTTAAAGAAACAAGGCCCCGGCAAGAGGAGCTTGCTGGGAGGGTCACTCAAGGCTCAAGACCACCTATTTGGTACAAGACCCTGGCAAGAGGCGCTTCCCAACAGGCCAAAACATGGCATTTCAGGAGACTTGCCGCAACGCGCCATGCGTCCCGGCAAGGCCCGGTGAGCGACAAGCTCCCGGGCGCGACAAGTTAACAAACGCGGCAAGATACAAGCCGGCAAGCTTCCACTACGTGCCCGCGCTCCAGCTCATCCGGCCACGCGTCGCCCTAGGGCCCTTCCAGGTGCACGTGGCGGAAGGCTGTGCAGCCTGGGGTACACGGTGGCGAGCTGCGATGACGAGGCTACCATCGTGGCGAACGGAGACGCCCTGACGGACGCTTTTTTGCACTGTTTGGGGCGACGGCGACGGGCATTTAATGCCCTTGTCCCCTGTCATCAGGGTTAGGTATGGAGCACTATGCATACACTGTTCCAACTACCATCATTTTTACATTTTTACCCTCATCTGCGTTGCCACCTGTCGGTGACCACTTCGACTTATAAAAGGAGGCCCATGCGCAACGTAGAGGGGGTTCCGATCTTCGATCACTCTCAAGCTCAGTGTTGCTAGCGATAAGCACTGTAGCCCTTCTCGCTCCCGAGCCAAGAACACAATACAAACCAAGGCAGGAGTAGGGTTTTACGCATCCGTGCGGCCCGAACCTGGGTAAACTGCTCACGTGCACGCTTCGATCCGCTCTTTGTGCATCCTCCGCCCCCCTTGCCGTACCGAAAAGGGGCTCCGGTCCCATAGGTGTTTGTGGGCGATCAGTTTCCCCGAAAGTTGGCCTTTGCCCTTTTCCTAGGCTTAGGCTTGCTGAAAGGAATTAGAAAGAAAAATCAGTGCCACAGAAGCAAAAGCTGTCATAAACCGGATAAGATAAAGGACTTACCCAGGGACAGTCTTCAAAATTGGGACTTGTGTGGCAGTGGATTCGCCAGAGGAAGATAAAGTAGTCTCCTGATAATCAGGGTCAGACGGTTTAAGCGGTTTGCGTATAAGCCCGGCCTTGGGATGAAGAAGAGTTCGAGAGAGTATAACCTCAGAGCGGCGCCTCCGAGCCGGAGTAAGGGATATTCCGGACGATTCAACTGCAAGGCCGCTATGGCGTGTAGTCCGGCGAAGAGCTTCATGTTGCTGTTTCTTCAAAAGAAAATTGGGGTCCAGTTGAGCATAAGGGTGAGAAAACTGATATTTCCGGACTGTCCGACTAATTTTTGGTGGAGGAGGTTCTGATATGAAGAAAGAATAGTTACCTCAATTTCTGCCGGCTTATCTCCTTCAGCCAAATCCTGTGAAAAGACACCGTTAAACACAAGTCTGGATAAAAGTAAAACAAATTATAGCCGGATTAACTCATACCTCAGAGTCTGGATCGTCATCTTCAGCATGTGAATCGGAGCCAGTAGCAACCTTTTTCTTCTTGATAGCGTAAGCTTTCCGGCATGGCTGTTTGTCTGTTTTCTCCTGAGGTTTCCTTTTCCCGAAAGGATCGTCGGCCTGTTCAAAAAAGAGAGTTAATTGGAAAATGGTTTATATGAACGGATTAAAAACATACAGAAGAGAGTGAGACTTACTGCAGACAGCTTGTTCTTCTTATAATATGGAGCCAGTCCGGTTTTGCTACATTCTTCTAAGGAGACATTGAGCATTTTCTTAGCAGACTCAATAACTTCTGATTCAGAAAGTTTTTCTTTGGAAAACCATTGAGGATCATCCGGTTTACCAGAATATTTGTACATCAGACTCGGGCGCGGAATCAGAGGAAGGATACTCCAAGAAAGCCAACAGCGCATAAAATCAATTCTGGTTAAACCGTTGGCCATAAAGGCTTTTAGCCTGGCAAGTTGAGAAGCAAACCGGGGTCGTTCTGAGGAGCTGAGAAGCTGTGGCAAAGGATGATCCTCAGGAAGACGATGCTCACAATAACCCGGCAGTGGATTTTCCCCTTCAGGTGAAGTGTCAACGCAATAGAACGAAGACTTGTTCCAATCCTTCGGGTGTGTGTGGATAGCGGCATGAGGAAAGACTGCATCTCTTCTCTTTTGGATGCTGACCCCTCCCAATTCTTGATGAGGTCCGCCAGTAAATTCAGTGCGCCGGTTCAAATGGAAAAAATCCCGGAACAAATCGACTGACGGTTCCTCTTGCAGATACACCTCTGAGAAAACTTGAAAGTCGCAGATGTTGGAAATAGAATTTGGACCTATGTCTTGAGGGTGAATTTGAAAAGCGGCAAGCACGTCTCGGATGAATTTTGAACCGGTAGGAGTAAAACCTCGGGCCATGTGATAAAAAAAGACAATAACCTCCCCTTCTTTTGGAGCAGGGGGGCATTCATTTCCTGGGGCCCGCCATTTTAAAACTGACCGAGGGCCCAGAGTGCCGATTGATGCAGCATTGATTAAATCTTCTTCCGTAACGACGGAACGGACCCAATCACAAGCAACAAACTGTTTGGCAGACATAGTAGCAAAATGGAAGCGCTGAAAGGATAAACTATAAAATCCGGATTATTCAAGTACAGATATATAAACCGGATTGCATATGTGAAGTCACACCGACGGTTTAGGCAAGGGACTAATGACATAGCTAACCCGGCAGTAAGCAGGAAATGCATTACCGCCGGTTCAGAAATAACAAAAGAGAGGAGCTAAACCGTCGTGTTCATTATCGATGCATTACAGAAGTAATATTTGACTGGTTAAACCGGAGAATATTTTACAGATCTACAAGGGTGAAGAAACAAGTTTTTACAGATAGCTAAAGTAAAACAGATCTGAGCGCCCAAGAAAAAGAAAAAGAAATGCAAGACTATTACAGGAAGAACTGCAAGGATCCTATATAGAGCGGACAAATCTAAAAGATTGAATCTAAAACGCTGAGATCTAAGCATACGGCAGCGGAGCAGAGGCAAGTTTTAAGGGCAAGATCTAAAGGCTGAAACTACTTCGAACTTGGTGCCTAGGACGAACAGATGAAGCTTTCTCCGAGGTTTAATGGCGGAGGCGCGAGAAGAACCCTAAAGCTATAGATATACAGTAAGGAAGATGGAATACCTGAAACAACAAGAAGCGGCGGCGGAGTTTTCTGGTCGCACTCAGGTCGATGCAGCGGCCGGCGAAGGAGAGCTTGACGGACGACGGCGGAGGTTTGAGCTCGGGCGACGGAAGAAGAGGACGAGCGGAAGTAAAATGAGGAAGAGAGGTAGCAGTATTTATAAAGGGGCAAAGTCGAAACGGCAGGCGTGAGATTTGAGGAGGCAAGAGATTGGATAAAGATTCCCTGTCGCCTCGATTCTCGGGATGGCCTTTAAACAAAGGTGATAAACAGCTGAGCGCGTTAAATGCGGAAGTGATGTCACGGTCAAATTAAGTGATTTTCAAGGATGACGTCATGGACGGTTTACAAAAATGAGAAGACACAAGAAAAGAAGATCATGCAAAGACTGAGAAGATTGATGTGAACAAGTTCAAATCATTCTGGGGCCTAATGTCAGGGATATTACTAGCAGGTATAAACCGGCTAGTATAAACCGGATTATGGTAATTAAGTTGTATAATTGTAATACCCAGTGGAGGTCACGGCCCATGAAAGGCTTAGGGCCCATGTGTAGAGTTATGATTTTGTAAACCGCCCGATCATGTAACTTGAGAGACAAGGAAGAAAGGGCAGAGACCGAGGCGGACACAAGTATGAGCCGGCCTTGGGACTCTGTGAACCGGACCGGGCGTCGCCTCTATATAAAGGGACGACCCAGCAACAGTTCAAGGACAAGCAAGAAACAACCCGTCGAGACACAGGCAAGCGATCCGCTCCCTGTTCATCGACGCCCAAGCAATAGCAAATCAAACTAGACGTAGGCTTTTACCTTCATCGAAGGGGCCGAACTAGTATAAACCCCCTGTGTCCTTTGTGTGCTTTTAACCCCTTCAAGCTAACCTATGCAATGGTTCCATCACTAAGTCCGTTAAACCGGACACCTGCCGTGTTAATTCCACGACACTTAGTGTGATTTTTTTACTACATTGATATTGGATGTCTATCATGTGACGACTAGTTTAATAGCCTAAGCACAATACCATGATGTTTTAATAGACTCTAAAAAGGGTATAAGTGAAGCATGAGAGTTCAACAATTTCTTCAAAATATTATCACCACCGTGCTCTAAAAGATATAAGTGAAGCACTAGAGCAAAAACTGTTCATCTCAAAAGATATAAGTGAAGCACATAGAGTGTTCTATCAATTCTTTGGCCATATTTAACTCTCTCAAATAGGTGTGTCCAGCAAGGATAATTGTGGCAAACTAACAAGCGGCGTCAAGTACCCTTTGCAGTCTTGCATTCCAAACTAATTAAGGCAGTCTTTAAGATACTTCTCTTGAGATATGAAGATGTCGTTGCTTTGCTGATGAATTTGAAGACCAAGGAAGAACTTCAGCTCATCCATCATAGACATTTGATATTGTTCTTGCATCATGTGACCAAACTCATCACTGTATTTCTTGTCCGTGCAGCCGAAGATAATGTCGTCCACATAGATTTGGTAGACAAATAGCACATCATCATATGTCTTCGTGAAGAGTGTGGGATCTAGGGATCCAGGTTTGAAGCCTTTGCTCTTCAGGAAGTCTTTGAGGGTGTCATACCAAGCACGAGGCTCTTGTTTGAGGCCATACAGTGCCTTGTTGAGCTTGTATACCATATCAGGACGTTTTGGGTCGTCAAAGCCAGGTGGTTGTGCAACATACACTTCTTCTTCAATTCTTCCATTGAGAAAGGCACTCTTTAGATCCATTTGATATAGAAGTATGTTGTGATGATTTGCATAGGCTAGCAGTATGCGAATAGCTTCAAGTCTAGCCACAGGAGCAAATGTTTCATCGAAGTCAATCCCTTCAACTTGAGTGTATCCTTGAGCAACGAGACGAGCTTTGTTTCTGACCACTTGACCATGCTCATCTTGCTTGTTGCGATATATCCATTTTGTGCCTATTATGTTGTGCTTTCGAGGATCAGGACGCTTGACAAGTTCCCACACATTGTTCAGCTCA
Source organism: Secale cereale (assembly GCA_902687465.1). Taxonomy (NCBI): domain Eukaryota; kingdom Viridiplantae; phylum Streptophyta; class Magnoliopsida; order Poales; family Poaceae; genus Secale; species Secale cereale. The sequence goes on along the minus strand of LR738714.1, from coordinate 854,599,446 downwards.
AACTGTTGAAGCTCTTCTTGCATTGCTTGAATCCATTCAGGCTCCATAAAAGCTTCAGCAACTTTCTTAGGTTCAGATATTGAAACAAAAGCAAAATGCCCACAGAAATTTGCAAGCTGTGTTGCTCTTGAGCGAGTGAGTGGACCAGGAGCATTTATGCTATCAATTATCTTCTCAACTTGTACTTCATTTGCAACACGAGGATGAGCTGGACGAAGATTTTGCTCTTGTTGTGCATTGTCTTCATCAAGAGGATTGTCTTCGGGCTGAGCATTGTCGTCAGGTTGATTTAGAGCAGAGATGATGAGTTCCTCGTCAGGTTGTGTTTCAGAAGGCATGATCTCACCAGTTCCCATTAGCTTGATGGATTCATTTGGTGAAGCTTCATCTAGCGCATTTGATAGGGATTCTCTTTGTGATCCATTTGTCTCATCAAACCTCACATCCATAGTCTCAACAGTTTTATAGAGAAAAATGTTGAAGACTCTATAGGAGTGTGAGTCCTTTCCATATCCGAGCATGAAGCCTTCATGAGCTTTGGGTGCAAATTTTGATTTATGATGAGGATCCTTGATCCAGCACTTAGCTCCAAATACTCTGAAGTAGCTTACATTTGGCTTCTTTCCAGTGAGGAGTTCATAGGATGTTTTATTCAGAAGCTTGTGAAGATAAACACGGTTGATGATATGGCATGCAGTGTCAATAGCTTCGGGCCAGAATCTTCTTGGTGTTTTGTACTCATCGAGCATCGTTCGAGCCATCTCAATTAGAGTTCTGTTCTTGCGCTCAACGATCCCATTTTGCTGAGGTGTATATGGGGCTGAAAATTCATGAGTGATTCCCATCACATCCAGATAAAGATCGAGGCCAGTGTTCTTGAATTCAGTGCCATTGTCACTTCTGATATGTTTGATCTTGATGCCATAATTGTTCATGGCACGGTTGGCGAAGCGTCTAAAGACATCTTGCACTTCAGTCTTGTAGAGTATTATGTGTACCCATGTGTATCTTGAGTAATCATCAACAATGACGAAGCCATACAGACATGCTGTGGTAGAGAATGTGGAGTAGTGAGTAGGGCCAAATAAGTCCATGTGAAGCAGCTCGAAGGGTTTGGATGTCGTCATGATTATCTTCGAGGGGTGCTTGGCTCTAGTCATCTTCCCAGCTTCACAGGCACCACATAGATGATCTTTCTTGAACTTGATTTCCTCGATGCCTATGACATGCTTCTTCTTTGCGAGTGTATGCAAGTTCCTCATGCCAGCATGTCCTAGCCTCCGATGCCAGAGCCAGCACTCTGAAGCTTTTGCTAGAAGACATACCGCCATCTGTGGTCCAGCTGAGAAATCTACCATATACAGATCACCTTTTATGTATCCTTCAAATACTAAAGACTTGTCAGATTCCATTAGTACAATGCAACGAAATTTACCGAAGATCACAATCATGTTTAAGTCACAAAGCATTGAGACAGACATGAAGTTGAAGCCAAGAGATTCAACAAGCATGACTTTGTCCATGTGCTGATCTCTTGAGATTGCAACTCTACCTAGACCCAACACTTTTCTTTTACCAGTATCAGCAAATGTGATGTGACTCTTGTTGGATGGACGTAAAGTTGAGTCCATGAGAAGATTTCGATCACCAGTCATATGATTTGTGCATCCGCTATCCATAATCCATTCTGAAGACTTTGGTGTCACTCCCTACAATGCAGTTAGGAGGATAGGCTTCACCAAAAGCCATTATGAAGCATAAACAATTGATGCATAAGTGGATTGTGAAAGCTTTAGATGTAAGTTAGGACTGATAAGATCTTCACCAAGTGATTTATGGATAGTATGAGCAGTAAGTCATTTGGGCATTTGTTCTTGTGCCCTACAAGTGTTTTAGGTCCCTAGCAATAGCATCAGAAGCCTTTGATTATAGGCTGGAGACCTTTCCCTGCAAGAGAAAGTTAGTTCTGCTTAACCACCCACATTTCAGGGGTGGCTTAGAAGCAATGAGTCTAAGTGCAGCATCTGAGAATTTTGGCTTTGGGGCCCTAGCAAACAGTCTTGCAGGAGGAGAATAATACTCATAAGAATAGGCAGAAAAGTTTTTTGATATATGAACATAGCGGTTTGAAGAAACACGCTCATATTCATGGGTCTGAGTATGATTTCCCTGCAAAACATCTGTGTTAGGGTGACTCAGGTGAGTCCTTTGTCTGTATGAAGCCTTAGGACCATATGAAGCCTTTGGTCTGGGTTTGTCCTCATCCCAGGAGGTGTCATGATAGCATTTGCTGGAAGCTTCTCAAGACAACCTTTGGGTACCCAGATCTTCTTCATAGGTGGTCTATTCCTGCAGTTAGTACCAATATACCTGGCAAACACTTCACCATTTTGATTCTTAAACAGTTTATAGTTTGCATCAAAGGATTCATCAATGATAACAGGACTAGCACAAGTGAAGCCAGGTAAGGTAGATGGATCCACTGAAGGTTTCTTTGCAGCAACCCATGTGGTTTTGGGATACTGCTCATGCTTCTAGTATGAACCATCAACATTCATCTTCCTGTCAAACCCAACACCCTATTTCCTAGGGTTTTGGTTCAGTATCTGCTTTTTGAGGACATCACATAGAGTCTGATGCCCTTTGAGGACATCACATAAATCTCTTCAAGTTCTTTGTAATTAACATGAAGGTTTTTTATGTCTTTAATTAAGGACTGAGAACGGGTCATTTCCGCGTCCAACAGGTCATCGATTTTGTCTAACAGTTTTTGAATATGTTCAATGGCTTTCTGCTGTTCAGTGGCAATTTTAGCAAGTGTTTTGTAGCTAGGTTTTGATTCACAATCAGAGTCATCTTCACTAGATGTTTGAAAGTAAGCATCGCGTGATTTTACCTTGGCACCGCGTGCCATGAAGCAGAAGGTGGGTGCAGAGTCGTTGTCCTCATCATTATTGTTGGGGACGGGGCCATTGTCTTCAGTGTTGAAGATAGACTTGCCCATGTAGGCAGTGGCTAAAGCCAGACTTGCAGCACCTGAATCAGACTCTTCCTCCGACTCCACCTCTACCTCTTCAGAAGCAGACTCTTCCTTAGAATCCATCTCCTTGCCAACAAAAGCACGAGCCTTGCCAGATAAATTCCTCTTGTGTGATGAATACTTTGATGAAGACTTTGAAGAAGACTTTGAGTATTTCTTCTTTTTCTTGTCATGAGAATCATATTCCTTGCTCTTCTTCTTCTTCTTCTTCTTGTTGTCCCACTAAGCACACTCAGAGATGTAGTGACCAGGTTTCTTGCACTTATGACATGTTCTTTTCTTGTAGTCATGAGCAGATGCTTCATCATTTCTTGAGCTGGATCTTGAAGACTTTCTGAAGCCTTTCTTCCTAGTGAATTTCTGGAACTTCTTCACAAGCATGGCAAGCTCCTTTCCAATGTCTTCAGGATCATCAGAAGTGCAGTCAGATTCTTCTTCAGATGAGGAAACAGCTTTTGCCTTCAACGCGCGAGATCGGCCATAGTTGGGACCATAGATGTCACGCTTCTTAGATAGCTGAAACTCATGTGTGTTGAGCCTCTCAAGTATATCAGACAGATCGAGAGTCTTGAAGTCAGGGCGTTCTTGAATCATCAATGCAAGGATATCAAATGAGCTGTCGAGTGATCTTAGAAGAGTCTTGACGATTTCATGCTTGGTGATCTTAGTGGCGCCAAGTGCTTGAAGCTCATTTGTGATGTCAGTGAGACGATCAAAAGTGTGCTGGACATTCTCATTGTCATGTCTCTTGAAGCGATTGAAGAGATTGCAAAGAACGCTGATCATTTGATCTCTTTGAGTAGAGACTCCTTCATTGACCTTTGAGAGCCAGTCCCAAACTTCCTTTGACGTGTCCAGAGCACTGACACGACCGTACTGTCCTTTGGTCAGATGACCACAGATGATGTTCTTGGCCGTTGAATCCAATTGAACGAGCCTGTTGACATCAGCAGCGGTGACGCCTTCACTAGTCTCGGGAATGCCGTGCTTGACGACAAACTAGAGGTCCACGTCAATGGCTTCAAGATGAATGCGCATCTTGTTCTTCCAGTAGGGATATTTGGTGCCATCAAAGACAGGGTACACAGCGGATACTTTGATTATCCCTGCAGTCGACATAGCTAAAACTACAGGTGGTTAACCCGAATCACACAGAACAAGGGAGTACCTTGCTCTGATACCAATTGAAAGTGCAGTATATCGACTAGAGGGGGGTGAATAGGCGATTTTTATGAAATGCTTCAAAACATGATAGTTTTGAAGACAAACGATAAGCTTGAGCCTATTTGTATGCAGCGGAAAGTGGACTACACTAGGTAAGCCATAGTCATGTATTCAATGAAGTGAAAGCATGAAGACTAATAGCAACTAGGCAGTAGTGATCATAAAGGAAGAAGGAATGAAGCCGATCACAACAAGTAGATACTCAGTGAAGACAATCAGATAGGGCAAGCATGCAATGTCTTCACAACATAGAGCAGTAAGTAAATGGAAGAAAAGGATAGAACTAGTAGCTCGGGGAAGACAGTGATTTGTTAGACCAGTTCCAGTTGCTGTGACAACTGTACGTCTGGTTATGGAGGCTGAGATTTAACTCAAAAGACCGCGTCTTCACCTTGTTCCCCTTGAGCTAAGAACACCTAGTCCTCGCCCAATCACTCTGGTAAGTCTTCAAGGTAGACTTCCAAACCTTCACAGACTTCGTTCACCGGCGATCCACAATTACTCTTGGATGCTCACAACGTGACGCCTAACCGGCTGGAGGAAACACAGTCCTCAAGTGTAATAAGTCTTCAGGTCAGACATACAGAAAGACTTCAGTGATGCCTAACACTCTTTGGCTCTGGGTGTTTGGGCTTTGTCCTCGCAAGGATTTCTCTCTCAAATGCTTCGGAGGTGGGTTCCTCTCAAACGACAAAAGCCATGCAATAACTCTGAGTAGCCACCAATTTATGGTGTAGGGGGTGGGCTATTTATAGCCACTAGGCAACCCGACCTGATTTGTTCGAAGTGACCCAGGGTCACTATGGAACTGACACGTGTATCAATGGTCAGATTTCAAACACACACGGCAACTTTAATTGAGCTCCAAGTAAAGCTGACTTATCCGCCTCTGGATAAGATTTGCTCTCATAGTCTTCGCTCGAAGACATAGGATTTGGTTGAGCATCACATCAGTCACTCTGACTTATTTCACTTGGACCCCACTTAACAGTGTGGTGGTTCCTATGACTCAACAAAGAAGAAAAGGAAACAGCGATAAATCTACGTCTTCGCTTTCCATAGTCTTCACTCAATGTCTTCTCATGGCATAGTCTTCAATATGATTATCTTCACATATACCACCACTGATATCAATGTCTTCATACATTTTTAGGGGTCATCTCCGGTAGGTTAACCGAATCAATGAGGGACTACTACATGTGTTATCCTGCAATTCTCACAAACACATTAGTCCCTCAACCAGATTTGTCATCAATACTCCAAAACCACTAGGGGTGGCACTAGATGCACTTACAAAGATGACCCTGGTGATGTTGACGGCGTAGCCGTCTATTATTCGTCTTGCAGTGGTCTTGAAGAAGGTCGATTAATCTTGTTGTGAGCGTCCCTTTGACATGGAAATGCTTGGTTCCTTCGAGAGGAGTGGTTTGCATATACGCCCGGTCATCGACGCGGAAGTTTATTTCTTGATGATGGTGGTTGGTGTGGTTCTTCCTTCTTGACATGTCGGTCTTCGAATGTCTTCTAACCAGCTGCACAGCTCTTCCTCCATCTTCGGGTAGTCAAGTATGTTGCCAAATAAATATGACAACTAACTTGTCCAAGTACTCCATGAAGTCTAGGAAGAGGGTTCCTGCGAAGGTGATGTGGTATGCTCCTGTAATACCAAAGTTGAAACGTCTGTTCAGAAACGGAGAGCATGCCAAGTTGATGCGATGGCACAGTGAGGACCGTAAGAAAGACGAGAAGTTGAGAGCACCCGCTGACGGGTCACAGTGGAGAAAAATCGAGAGGAAGTACTGGGAGGAGTTTGCAAAGGACCCAAGGAACGTATGGTTTGCTTTAAGCGCGGATGGCATTAATCCTTTCGGGGAGCAGAGCAGCATTCACAGCACCTGGCCCGTGACTCTATGTATGTATAACCTTCCTCCTTGGATGTGCATGAAGCGGAAGTTCATTATGATGCCAGTTCTCATCCAAGGCCCTAAGCAACCCGGCAACGACATTGATGTGTACCTAAGGCCATTAGTTGAAGAACTTTTACATCGGTGGAATGGAAACGGTGTACGTGCATGGGATGAGCACAGACAGGAGGAATTTAATCTAAAGGCGTTGCTGTTCGTGACCATCAACGATTGGCCCGCTCTCAGTAACCTTTCAGGACAGTCAAACACACTACAAGAAATATGTCAACTTGTGACCACCACTATTGGTCACTGAATGGTCACAAATTTCCATTTGTGACCTTTTTGTGACCAAAAACATAAGGTCAAAAGCTGGCCGTCATAAACTGACTATAGCGACCTTTCTTCTGGAATGGTCGCAAACATTTACGACCAAAAAAAAGGTCGTAGATTTAACGACCAACTGTTTTGGTCACTAGCAATCCGACCACACCACGTCAGATCCACCGTGGCAAGCTGACGTGGCAGACTTACGACCAAATGAAAAGGTCGTAAAATGGAATCAGCCCGGTCCATTTCAGCCGTCTTGATGGGCGAAGCCCAATAATTCAGCACATTTAATTTTAATTTTTTTCTCTTTATTTTGTTTATCTGCATGGGCCTGGCCCAATAATTTGGCCTTTTAATTTCTGGGAATGGAGCCTTTTTCTGACGAATTTTTTTTATTCCACTATTGTTTTGGGCCACAGCCTTTTTAGTCTAGTTCGAATTTGGGCCTTGGCCTTTTTATTTTCTGTTATGCAGCCTTTTTATAATTTTTTTCTTACAGTCATTTTTTTAGGCCCAAGCCTTTTTGGTGTAATTCTTGTTTGGGCCTTGGCCTTTTTAGAGCCCAGGTTCTCATTTTGCATAACTATAGACAGAAAGGCCCAGGTGCACAAGTGATCCACAAGTGATCCACAAGCCTAGGTGCACTAGTGATCCACATAACTTCACAGAAAATAAACAAAATGATCCACAAGTGATCCAGGTTCACAAGATCACATAACTTCACAGAAAGGCCCAGGTTTACAAGTGATCACATAACTTCACAGAAAGATGCAACAAAATGCAAAATGCAACAAAATGCAACAGCTCTCAGTTCACAGGTTCAAAATGCCCTTGAGACTACCTTAGCTCTCAACAAAATGCAACAGCTCCAAACAAAATGCAACAGCTCTCAGCTTAGCTCCCAGCTCAAAGAAAAAGAGGTTCATAGCACATCCATCAAACTACCTTAGCTCGAAAGAGAGCCATCAAGTGGGCTAACTGCTCTTCCTGCTCTTGAGACTTCTTGCACAGCAGCTCAAGTTCCTTGTCGCGTGCAACTTCAGATTCTTACGCCTTCATCTTCATTGCCGCCAATTCTTCTTGCATCACTTCAGCTTGAAGCTCAGACCTTTCCAGCTTCTGCTCAAGCTCACGAACATGAACAGCAACTTTAGTTGTTGCTTTGCCGGAGTAGTGCCTAGATGACTGGAGCCCAACATTCCTGAGGAATGTGCTTTGCTTGACTTCGGTCTTGAGGACTTGTTCGACAATTTCAACAGCAGACTTTGGCTCTTCACCTTCTGGTACCGACGGGTCCTTCATTTTTTCCATCTCAAGCTAGCATATGGAGGAAAATGATAGGCATTAGTGGGAGATCTATTTCACATTTTGCAAACCAAACCAAGCAGGAGAAACCAAACCAGCACACGAATGGATTATTTGAAATAACCAAACCAGCACACAAAATCTATACAAGAAGATGATGACTAGTGACTTGGAGACATGCAATTGGAACAATATGATCACTTCATTAAGCCTAGAATGGTGGTTCTATATAAGATGGCTTCCCGAGTGAGCCGATCATCAAACTAACATTCAGATCAAATTTCATCATATCATAAAAAATGCATCAAATAGCTACAGCAAGTTCTGATATATTTGTTGAACTATCAAACAACATCAAAGCATGGAACATAGCATGTGTTCTTGACTGGCTCCGAATCAAACAACATCAAATCATCAAAGCATCAAAGCTGGCTGTGAATCAAACAGGGCAAAGCATGGAGTGACTTACTATAGCAGTCTTGACTGGCTCCGAAAACCCGTGCTTCTTGCTGTTGTGGGTGGCCTTAAACAAGTCAATCGCAGACAACTCCTCACCCTAACGCTCTTCTTTCTGAAATGTTTTTCAACAAAAATCAAAATGTTATTCAGCAAGAATCATAAATGTTATTCAATGAGGATCAAACGGTAAGGTCTCTAGAGAAGAGTTCTCACAGTGGCAAAAATGTGTGTTGTGTAGTGCCTGGAACCAGTTCTGTGATTGTACACGACTTTTTCTCGATTCATCTTGTTCGACACACAGGTTTCCTACAAAAAAGCACACTGTCAGCATGATCTAGCACTAGCATATCATGTGTAGAACATAAAGCATCAAACAAAGCTGAGACAAACCTTGTGTCTTGGGGTAGACCACATCTCCACCAGAGCTTGCCATTCACCATCCGTTAGATCAGGCACCGGAGACTTAATGCTGACTTTATTTGCGGCTACGGTATCAAAATACTTCTTCTTGATCTGATGGCTTATGTTCTTTGAATATTTCTGCAGAATATCTTTGCACGACGTCTTGATGGTCTCCGAGTCCGTGTTCATCTCAAAATTTGCCTACCAAGATAGCAAACAAGGTAGGAACAATATTAGTGATCATGCATAGGTGTAACAGAAAATAGATAGCACATTAACTATGAAACAAGTAGCTTACAGCAACTTTCCCAATGTAGTTCTCCAATAGACCAGCATTTTTTTGTATAGCTTGAAGTGAGGAAGAACCGGAAGATGGCTTTTTGCAATGAGTCCACACTCAGAAGCAAGCTTTGCTGCCTGCAGAGGCTTCTCTGGACGAATCATCCCTTCGACAATTTGGATAGGCACCTTGCTACCAAGCGATTTGGTGATCCTCTCTAGCCCTCTGCCCTTTCTAAGTCTAGTCTTGGGATTCATTGCATCTGAAAATGAATCTGAACTCATAAATTAGAATAGAAATCGACAAATGCATGAATCGACAAAAGCATACATGATCATTCCATTTGGAAAATGCACTAGTAAGATAGCATTGCAAAGGTCAACTTGCTTGATTGAAGCACAAGCTGTTGTTCTTCTTCATTGATGACAGCGTTCCTGTCAATAGAAGGTGCAACAGGGCTGAGGTCTATGTGGAAAGTGCCTGCTTCATCAATGCAGATGGTTCCTGCTTCATGTAGGCAGACAGGGCCACTTCCATCCATGCTGAGAGTGGTTCCTTCATCCATGGGCGGCAACTCATCAGCCGTTTGCACCGAGGTCTGAGAGTCCATGCGCAGCATACTTTCCTGATGGTCCGTCGCAGTCACCATCATTGCTTTCTGCCTTGTGACTCTATCAAGGGCAGGTTCATCAGGTTTCAGGATCCTCTTTTTTTGTCCTGGAGCTGGGTCCATCACCCTTCCTGGAGGCTTTGCGGCAGATGTTTCTAAGCTCTTGTTCTTCTTGCTGACTGTCTTCTTAACACCAGGCCTCTTCGTCCTAGATTCCTTCAGTGCCTCGTATGAACAGCACGGAAAAAAGCATTAGATCACAAGAGAAATATGTGAGCACAAGGAATAACATAGAATAACAGAACCCCAACCCTCCAAGCAAGACAGAGTTTGCACCTTAACAATCTTGTTGACTACAACATCATCCACTTCCTCTCCATCAATAACTTCATCCTCCTTAGGATTGTACTCTGGGTCATCATTGATAACTCCACTACCCTCTTGAACCTCATCACTTCTACCTTCTTGTACACCATTTATTTTCCTAATCATTGACGCTATTGCACCGATGCCAAGGGACTGGAACATCCGATTGTTCCTCATGATATTTCTAGCCCTAACCTTCTCGTACTCGTTGAGAGGCTCTTCTTTGCATGATAAAGGAAACGTAACTATTAGGTGAATGTTTGGAATGCATGGACAGGCAGCCAAACATATCTTATGAAATTTTATTATCATTTAATCCTAGTTATTCAGGTAAGGAAGACTAACATCACACAGGCACAATTAAGCCAGCTTATTCAGATTGCAGCAATACATTTCACTTAGCATATTAAGACATAGATTTGATGAAACTGACAGTATAACCACAAGGAGCAAGTTGCATACCAACGGTTGGCCTCATGCTTGACCTTGTCATCCTTGCCATGGATGATCTTGAGGTGGTGCTTGCAAAATAGAATAAACAACAAACATATACAACAGGGATAAAGTAAAATGATGCACTTGTAACAATAAAGGAAAGCATTTGGACTATCATGCACATACAGTGATGTACTGTTATTAATTAAGCAAACATGTAAGTGCACTAAACAAGCATGCATGTACAGTGGAAATATATGTACACTAAACAAGCAAGCAAGCAAAGTGCTACTAATAGAAACAAGCAAGCATTGAAGGAAATTGAAAAGAAGCAAGCAAATACTATTGATACAAACCCTAATTAATAAGAAAGCAAGTAGCTTCTTCTCCATGTGCTACTGATACAAGCAAGTACTGCTAATGGAAACCCTAATTAAGCATGTATGCTTGCAAGCAACATGTATGTTAGCAAGCAAGCAACATGAACTAGTGAATTAGTGTCATGTACACATGCTTAGACAGTCTGACAGCAAGCTAGACGAGTATATCATGAGGACCTTCAAAACAACTAGATGTTTCCACTAGTAAAGCATGAAACAACAGTACTTGCAGAAGTACAAAAGCAGATGAAAAAAATACTCTCAACTGCTCAATAAAATTCCCGGTCTTTGCAACAACAACAACAAAAAAAGGCGAGAGGGCCACACGGGACGGCCTCTATGCTGATAAAGAAATGCTCATCTCAATCATGTAATTCCACTATAGCTTGGTGAGTAACACATCACCTTCTACTTAACACAAATTGCTTTTGTTTTTTAGTACAGAAAGAACACCATACCCGCAAAATAAGGACAGATCATGGGCAGCCATAGAACGATATTACAACATCTTGGGCCAGCACAAGGCATCATTTTCGATGAAATCAAAGGGAAATAAACTACTGGTTTCATAGGGGTCAAGTAATTCAATCATACACAAGCAACATGAACCATGAACCAGAGGGAGGTCTTCCTCAAACCTCATCCACCTCCTCATCCATCCCCATCCCCTAAAATCATACACTTCCTCTCCATCAACATGAACCCTAAACCATGAGGGGGATCAAACACTACAAGTGCACAAGGACACGCATGCAACATAACCAACTGTGACCCAACATAACCAACTGTGACCCAAGACAACATAATCAGTAGGGTTCGAGCAGGGAGGGAGGAGCCGACGCGCGAATCCTAACTCAATCCTAACCCTAGATCGACAAGAAACGAATCCTAGCCCTAGATCGACATGAACAAGAACAAGAACCACCAGGAGCTCGTAGATCAACCGAATCCTAACCCTAGATTGACCGAATCCTAACCCTAGATCGACCGAATCCTAACCCTAGGTCGACCAGGAGGGGGATCTACCGAACCCTAGGGGGAGAGGGGAGAGGAGAGGGGTACCTGTCGCCGTCGTCGATCGTTCATGATGTGGATGATGTAGCCACCGTCGCTGATGGGTGGATTCGTCATTGATGTAGAACCGTCGTCGATTGGACGGAGTGGATTCATCGTCGAAGAGTGGATTCGTCGTCGGAGGGAGAGGAGAAGGGAGTGGATTCGTCGTCGGGGCGGCTCGTGGCGGTGCGGTGCGGCGTGGCGGTGCGGCGTGGCGTGGCGGAGCAGGGGAGGGACTGGTCGTCGGCGGGGCGGCTCGGGGAGAGGGGAGAGGAATGGGGAAATTTTGGGAGGGGAGGGGAGGGGATCCCGCGTGTTAGTGGAGAGGTAGTGGTGGGTCCCGCCTGGTAGTGGGAGAGGGAGTGGAGGGTGTGGAGGGAAATTTTGGGAGAGGGAAATTTTGGTGGAGGGAAAATTTTGGTGTGGGAGGGAAATCCTTTTGGGTTTGGGTTTAGAAAAAAATAGGGTTTTTTTTGTAAACTTTGTAGCAATCATGGTTAAAATCATACCGAGTAGCTCAAGAAAACGCCGGTATTGCAAGTTTGGTATTTTTGCTAGTTGGTAGGCCACATTTGATGATGTGACGCGGAGGTCTCCCATTTTTTTAATTTTTTTGAGTTTTTTACGGTGTTTTAAAAAACCGGCCGATTTCGTTGCGGCGGCCGTCCGTGGCTAGGGTTTGAGTCATGTTTTTAAACAACAACAACAACGACAACAAAGCCTTTAGTCCCAAACAAGTTGGGGTAGGCTAGAGGTGAAACCCATAAGATCTCGTGACCAACTCATGGCTCCGGCACATGGATAGCAAGCTTCCACGCACCCCTGCCCATAGCTAGTTCTCTGGTGATACTCCAATCCTTCAGGTCTCTCTTAACTGACTCCTCCCATGTCAAATTCGGCCTACCCCGACCTCTCTTGACATTCTCCGCACGCTTTAGCCATCCGCTATGCACTGGGACTTCTGGAGGCCTGCGCTCAATATGCCCAAACCATCTCAGACGATGTTGGACAAGCTTCTCATCAATAGGTGCTACCCCAACTCTATCTCGTATATCATCATTCCGGACTCGATCCTTCCTCATGTGGCCACACATCCATCTCAACATACGCATCTCCGCCACATCTAACTGTTGAACATGTCGCCTTTTAGTCGGCCAACACTCGGCGCCATACAGTATTGCGGGTCGAACCGCCGTCCTGTAGAACTTGCATTTTAGCTTTTGTGGCACTCTCTTGTCACAGAGAATGCCAGAAGCTTGGCGCCACTTCATCCATCCAGCTTTGATTCGATGGTTCACATCTTCATCAATACCCCCATCCTCCTGCAACATTGACCCCAAATATCGAAAGGTGTTCTTCTGAGGCACCACCTGTCCACCAGCTTCAAAATGTTGAGGTTGTCTGTCTAAAGGTTCTCCATGATATATCCATCTATCATATGTGCTGGACATCCCATTAAGGAGCAGATGATCTTCCACTCTTCCTTGAGCCATTCTTGGACGGTTGAGGCATTCACAACATGGGCAAAGAATGTGAGCATCGTTGGCAAAATTTGCCCGAACAAATGCCATGAAATCATCAACTCCTTTCATATGTTCTTTCGAAAACTTTCTAACTCCTTGTCTAATCCAGCTTCTATCCATCTGCCAAAGACAACAAATTGTTGCAACTTAGCAAATCAATCTAAGTGCATCAACATTAATTAATGAAAATGGATGGAAGTAATGGAAGCTAAAATTCCAGAAAATAAGGTAGGCACCCAAGTTTATATGCTAACTGCCTAAGCACAACATTCAGCTATTTCCAATTCCTCACTACTTTAGTCCAGTTCACATGGTTTACAGATTTCACATGGGAGCAATAAAAAGTAGTTCAAATGGAAATACAGATTTCACATGGGAGAAAAGAAAAGCTAACTAAAACATGATGGTTCACAAAAAACAGAGGTGGTTAAACAACCAACAATAACAATATATGCTGCCACTAAGAACTATTTTGGTTAAACCATCAACAGAAATTCTCTTCACAATTTCTACCAAATTCATCAATGACATTTCCAAGAGATTTTTCCAAGCTTACAACAAACCTACATCAAATCACTCTGAAGATTCTCCTAACAAATCTACATCAACAGAGAGGAGAGGGGGAAGAGGAGGGGGAAGGAGAGGGGTGCATACGTGGGCGAGGTCTGCTTGCGGCGGTGGCGACTCCCCCATGCTCGGCGGCGGCGAGTCCCCCATGCGTGGGCGACGCGAGCGGCGAGGTCGCCGTTCCTGTCCCCGCCCCTGCTGGTTGCTTCCGCCGCGAGGCCGTGGGCGAGGTCACCTGCAGCGAGGTCGTGGGCAAGGCGAGCGGCCCCTACTGGTTGCTTCGGCTGCCAGCCGCCGGCCGCCGCCCCGCCCTCGTCCGAGCGATGCTTGCTGGTTGCTTCCGCCGCCGCCCGCCGCCACCTTGTCGGAAGACCTAGAAAAACGATAAGTGTTGCTCTGTTCGATGCCACCCGCCGCCACCTGGTCAGAAGGCCCCACTTGTCACTGATACGAGAGAGCCCTGGTTTTGTATAGTATATAGAAAATTACCCACACATTAGCAACAATCCCTCTCTAGCCCAGCGGTACCGAACGAGCGAGCGAGCGCTAGGTCGTGGGTTCGAGTCCCCGCTAGAGCACATTTTTTAGGAATTAAAGCGCACATTTTTAGTTCTATATAATGTATAGATAAACTCCCAGATGTGAGCAACTGTCCCTCTCTAGCCTAGCGGTAGCATGCGAGCGAAGCAAGCGCGAGGTCGTGGGTTCGAGTCCCGCCTCGTGCATCTTTTTTGGGCAAATTAAGCGCTCGGCCCCACCTGTCAAATGGGTCCCGCCTGTAAGTGTGTGCCCCGTCTATCTGTTGAATATTAAAACTCAAGCAAAAATGACACCTAGACAGTGACACATAAGAGATGTTGCTGAGGTGGCTGCCTAATCATCCTAATTCATTCAAACTAAAGTGTAGTGACCATTTTATATTGGTCGTTATCAGGTAGGCATGAGGCAGTGGACAATTCTACTAGCTTTACGACCATTTCCTCTAATGAAATTATGACCTTTCTGACCAAAATGGTCGTTATGGTTTAGGGTTTAGAGCCCACCAGGCAGCTTTTGACCAATTGGTCTAAAATGGTCATAAATTTATGACCAATTCTTCCAGGGTCACTAACAAAATGTCATAAGTTGACATATTTCTTGTAGTGACAAAGGATACCACGCATGCACGCACTGTTTAGATGACACTGAAAGTATATACCTAGACAAATGCAGGAAGAATGTGTACCTGGGCCATCATCGATTTCTTCCGACCAACCATCAATGTCGAAAGAAAGGCAAGCATTTCAAAGGCGAGGCAGATCACCGGAAGAAGCCCGCTATGCGTACCAGTGATCACGTACTTGCTATGGTCAATGATTTACACGTAATCTTTGGAAAGGGCCCCGACGCACTAGCTGTTCCGAATGACGCTGAGGGACACGCATCCATGTGGAAGAAGAAATCTATATTTTGGGACCTACCCTACTGGAAATACTTAGAGGTCCGCTCTTCAATCGACGTGATGCACATGACGAAGAACCTTTGCGTGAACCTGCTAGGCTTCTTGGGCGTGTATGGAAAGACAAAAGATACACCTGAGGCACAGGAGGACCTACAACGTTTGCATGAAAAAGACGGCATGCCTCCGAAGCAGTATGAAGGTCCTGCCAGCTACGCTCTTACGAAAGAAGAGAAAGAAATCTTCTTTGAATGCCTGCTCAGTATGAAGGTCCCGACTGGCTTCTCGTCGAATATAAAGGGAATAATAAATATGACAGAGAAAAAGTTCCAGAACCTAAAGTCTCATGACTGCCACGTGATTATGACGCAAATGCTTCCGGTTGCATTGAGGGGGCTTCTACCGGAAAACGTCCGATTAGCCATTGTGAAGCTATGTGCATTCCTCAATGCAATCTCTCAGAAGGTGATCGATCCAGAAATCGTACCAAGGCTAAGGAGTGATGTGGCGCAATGTCTTGTCAGTTCCTAGCTAGTGTTCCCACCATCCTTCTTCAATATCATGACGCGCGTCCTAGTTCATCTAGTCGACGAGATTGTCATTCTGGGGCCCGTATTTCTACACAATATGTTCCCCTTTGAGAGGTTCATGGGAGTCCTAAAGAAATATGTCCATAACCTCGCTAGGCCAGAAGGAGGCATCTCCATGGGCCATCAAACAGAGGATGTCATCGGGTTTTGTGTTGACTTCATTCATGGCCTTAATAAGATAGGTCTCCCTAAATCGTGGTATGAGGGGAGACTGACTGGAAAAGGCACGCTTGGAAGGGACTCAATAATATGCAGGGACGGATATTCTTGGTCTCAAGCACACTACACAGTTCTACAGAACTCTACCTTGGTGACCCCGTATATCGATGAACACAAGAACAGTCTGCGCTCCAAACACCCGGAGTAGTGCGACGACTGTATTACATGTGAACACATCAGGACTTTCAACAGTTGGTTGGAAACACGTCTAAGAGGTGACAACACTGTTTGTGATGAGCTGTACTTGTTGTCCAGGGGACCATCTTTGACTGTATTGATTTACAAAGGATACGAGATAAATGGGAATACAATTTACACGATTGTCCAAGATCAAAAGAGCACCAACCAAAACAGTGGTCCGCTTTGATGCAACAACCGAGAGGGAAAAGGACACATATTATGGTTACATAGTGGACATATGGGAACTTGAGTACGGACATGATTTTAAGGTCCCTTTGTTTAAGTGCAAATGGGTCAATCTGTCAGGAGGCGGGGTACAGGTAGACCCACAGTACGGAATGACCACAGTGGATCTGGAAAATATTGGGTACACTGACGAACCGTTCGTCCTAGCCAATGATGTGGCACAGGTTATCTATGTGAAGGACATGTGTACCAGACCGAGAAAAAGAAAAGATAAGAAAGCGAATACACATACGATGAGCCAAGGCGCCACATAGTTCTTTCAGGAACAAGGGACATCCTGGGAGTGGAGGGCAAGACAGACATATCTGAAGATTATGAAAAGTTTCATGAAATTCCTCCCTTCAAAGTCAAGGCTGACCCAAGCATCCTGATAAACGATGAAGATTATCCATGGTTACGTCGCAATAAGCAAATGACACAAGCGAAGAAAAAGTGAAGACTTTTTCCGCAACTATTAGGATGATACCATGCCAACTTTGTAACACACGAGTATGATACCATTGTCCGTTTTGCACATGCACATGCTATGCCATCTTTTTCAGAGTTCATTTGAAAACTATGAATTTAGGTCGAATCTAACATTCTTAAGAAGTTGATCCCCACTACTACCTATTCTCTAGCCATGCACACTGTCCACGTCAGCAATCAGCATGCAACCATCCACCTCTTTCCACCTCATCAGTCCAGCCACATCATCGATTCCATTTTCCATCCCATGATTTAATTTTCTTTCATACGCTTCCTCTTACGTTCGTAACCGATGAAGCTATGCCAAGTTCCACTCGCGTAAATACTCTGTTCGCTTGCCCTTCCGCCTTCAGGAACCGACGAGTCACCCTAATTATAAAAATCCACCACAACCTGCATCCAATACTCCGATCCTCCTCGACCCGGCGAACGCAGTGATGCTGCCATGCGAGACTGGTGAGAAACCCCCGGCGAGGCACTGGCCCAATCGACGGTGCCCTGTGTTCCCATCCATTGTGATCCCATCCGCTGCGATCCTGGGGACATCGCCCAAACACATCAGCAGTACCTCGCATCACTGTCGCCGCGGCCGCCGCATGTGGCCTCGGCGAGCCACTCCGCGAGATGCGCCCAGGCTGCCCCGCTACGATCTGTGCATCCGCTCTTCCGCTGGTTAGTATAGCTGTTCAGGTCGATGCTTCTCTAGTGGGTGCTCTGACCAGATCTAATGACAACTCAATGCGTTGTGGAGTTTGTTGTATTTCCAACCCTTGCTATCCAGCCCTTGTGGAGGAGTACCTGGGAAAGGAGGTGGAATCAATTGATGTAACTCCCTTACGCATCCATCTTTTGAAGTAAGATGTAGGACAATTATGCTAAAAAATTATCTGATGTTAAACGTTGTAGATGCAACATATAGATAGGGTCTAGCGGGGTATTTTTCTTGAAAGGTATATACTGTAGGCTTCTATTTTCGATGGAATTTGGTAATGATACGAGTCATTTTCCTTGATTTTCTTCAAAGGTATATACTGTAGGCTTCTATTTTCGATGAAATTTGATAATGATACGAGTCATTTTCCTTGATTTTCATCAAAGGTTTTGATCTGTTATCTTTGCTGACTATGTACTGTCATTTGTGCACTTCTTATGAACTGAGAACAATAAAGTATGAAATGCAGTAGTAAGTTATACAGAAAGATTCAATATGTTCAGGACTATGACCATGAGAAGTTTGTTTTTAAAGGAACAAAGAAGATTTAATATAAATCGGTATGATCGACTTCACATTGTCTAGCATTTGACCTTTTTTTTATGTTGCCTTACAGTATGCAAAATATATTTAAAGTGGTTCTTCGGATGTTGAAACAAAGTACAAGCAAATTTATAAAGATGACACAAATCATTTTGTTGCTTTCTCGAGCAAGGTAGATGTATCTGAATATATCATCAGCGGTACAGGTTATCCCTGCTATGGCATATACTTAGTTTAAATTCTGCAGTTGCCACTCATCTTTGTTCACTAAGCTTTGTTGGGTCGTTGATCTACATGTCCTTCTCTGCTCAAGTATCTATTTTATGAATCAAGACATGATGTTATTTTCAGTAAATACTTTTTCGCCACACATAGATAGATATGGCTCCTTTGCGAATCGGTTAGTATCATGTTACCGTACTATATGTAGGGATAAACTTCCTTTGGTATACAAGATCATGAAGACGATGATAGGGATATATGGGAAGTTAAGTGTCACAGCTCAAATCAGCAGAAATCGTGTAATTTTTGTGTACTATCTGATTGCCTGATTCCATGTTATTTGTGCCCAATTTTCATTTTCTGAAATACAAATTCAGAATATGCCTATTGTCTGAGGTCTTAACCTAGATGACTAAAGATTCATTATGTTAAGGACTATGATTATGAGAAGTTTGTTTCTAGAGGAAAAAGAAGGTTCAATATAAATCCTCACAATGGTCGTCGTGTTTGAGATCCTAAACCATGCCAATTGTCATTATTATTTTCATTTGTTTAATGTAGCTTATAAATTTTCGAGTTTACTATATTTGTTGCAAACAAGTTCTGACAGCAACTTGATAATTTGGATCTATTTTGTACTTATTGCGGACACTGGAGCTCCGTCACTCACTATGAAGCATATCAAGCTACTAAAATGTCCAATATTTCTGTTTAGTTTTCATTCTTTGCAGATCTGAAGTACGGATAGATGAAGATTGATTTACCTCTTGATGTCTACATTGGCATTCATTCTTCGCAGATATTAAGTACATAGTATGTCAACATGAAAATTTGTACATTTCCATTCATGGCGTCCCCATCAGGAATCCCTGTTCTTAGTGTGCTTACAGTCATTAATATTTATATAAGTCATATGAGATTACTTATGTCCTATCCTGAATGCATAATTCACATTTTTCAATCTTTATAATTATATTCCCAGTATTATGTCCATAGAAATCTTTTCACCTGAAGATCATATATCTACTATGCAAACAAAGTTTTTTGATTTATGTATTATTGTGTGCATATGACTAAGAGATCCCGCAGCAACGCGCGGGGTATCATCTAGTTTTCTCTATATGTGCATCTATGTTCATTTTTTAAGTAAAGTTAACCACAAATTTGTGATTCACACAAATTTCAAAGAATTCAAATTTTAACTATTCAAATTTGAAAACTAATGGCACTAACAGAAAGTTTATAATTTGAACCGGGACAAAAGGGCTAGGGCATTAGTACCGACCCTTTAGTCCCGGTTAAAGAACCGGGACAAGAGGCCCTTACGAACCAGGACAATAGGCCCGTTCTCTACTAGTGCTAGTGATTCACGCAATTTACAAATAATTTCAAATTTAAACTATTCAAATTTGAATACTACTGGCACTAACAGAAAGTTTGTAATTGGTTTTACCTAAATTAATAATATTCACAAAGAAACTCTAAATACAGCAAAAAACAACTCAGAAATAAATAAAGCAGAAAAGGAAAAAAACTACATTAAAAAAATTGGGCGCTGTCCAGTGAGCCTGCAAGGCCTACGACCTAGCATGCAGGACTATAAGGCCCAGCAGGCCCACAGAGCAGCGCGCAAAGTTAGGCCCAGAAGCCTGCAATAGAGAGGAGTTCAATACAGCCCTCGAAGTGGGGCTTATAAACAACTCCGAGGCCCTGTCAACTAGCGAGGTGGGACTAAAGATTTTGGCCGCGGGGCAGCACAGGGCCTTTGGTCCCGCTTGGTGGCACCAACCGGGACTAAAGGGGGGTATTGGTCCCGGTTCGTGGCACCAACCGGGACCAATGCCCCCC
>LR738714.1:854550880-854579089 GCA_902687465.1 Secale cereale | reverse complement strand
AACCGGGACCAATGGCTTTGCTATATAAACCAGCACTTAGCATTTTTCAGATTTCATCTTCAGTTGCTCCTCCTCGCCCCCAGGCTGCTCCTCCTCGCCGTCGTCGCGCCCAGCCCTGTCGTCGTCGTCGCGCAGTGTCGGTGTACTAAGGTAGGGGTACCTCAGTACCCCAACTTGTGCACGGGCAGTTGCAGCCTCCCGCGGCAAGGTTTACTGCGTGCTCGCCGGAGACCTTCCTGCCTCTTATTAAACCATTCAAAAACAAAGTATACAAGACAGAAGATCGAGACCCCGGCAAGAGGAGCTTGCCGGGAAGGCCGTACCAGGCTCAAGACTGTTCCACTAACACAAGACCCTGGCAAGAGGAGCTTGCCAGGAAGATTAGAAGGTATTACCTCGGCGCTACGCGCGCCCCGGCAAGGGGCCCGGGGAGCGGCAAGTTCCCGGGCCCGGCAAGATCAAGGCCCCGGCAAGATCAAGGCCCCGGCAAGGTGCTTGCCGGGAAGACCACGCTGTGTGCCCGCGCTCCAGCTCATCGGCCCACGCGTCGCCCTGGGGTCTAACCAGGGACGCGTGGCGGATGGCTGTGCAGCCTGGGGTACACGGTGGCACACCACGGTGATAAATCCGTCGCCGTGGCGGACGGAGATGCTAAGGCGGGAGCTTTTGGGGTCGACGGTGACGGGCATTAAACGCCCTTGTCCCCCACTGTTAAAGTAGGTATAGACCACTGTTCTGTACTGTAGCTCCACTATTCCCGCACTGTTACAACTACCACCTCTTTTACATTTTTACCCCTTACTCCTACGTTGACACCTGTCGGTGACCCCTTTGCACTATAAAAGGAGGCCCATGCACAACATGGGGGGGGTTCGAAACCTAGATTACTCTCACGCACGGTGTAGCTGCTTCTTCAAGCTCCCGAGCGCTCAACTCAATACACAACCAAGCAGGAGTAGGGTTTTACGCATCCGTGCGGCCCGAACCTGGGTAAAAACTGCCCGCGCGTCTGCCTCGATCTGCTCTTTGTGCTCCCTCCGCCCTCGTACCGCACAGACAAGGGGCTCCGGTCCCATAGGTGTTCGTGGCGGACAGTTTCCCCCGACATCTTTGGCGCGCCAGGTAGGGGGCGTCGAGGTTGTGCGAACCTGATCCGGCGTTCGCGCGGGCGCATTCTCCATCAACCTCTCCAAGCTTCATCAACAACTTCATCAGCGACAACTCCATGGCCCCGAAGAAGAAGCCTTCGGAGGTCGGGGGCCCGTCTGCGTCTCGTCCGCCGCCACCAGAGCCAACGGTGGGCGGGGGAGACGCCGTCGGAAGGGTGGTGGCCGGCGAGGACACTCACGGCGCCACCAGATCCAAGAACAAGACGGATGACCGGACCTCGGTCTCCGTGGACGCGCCGCGTCCATCACAGCACACGACGACCCCGCAGCGCCATACCACGGGAGGTGGTATCCGCTTGCTGGGGCAAGGCCAAACTGGAGGTTCGCGAGACGCCCCGGACCCTCGTCCGGGCACAAGCAAAGCGAAGGCGCCGGCGCGGGACCCCGCTCCTTCTAACGTCGTTAGAAGTCCGAGCGTATCCCGCTCCTCGCACCGCTCGCCCGCGTTCCCCACTACTCCGGCAGAAGCGCTCGCAAGGGCGCAGCTGCTCCTCGATTTTCCTCCAGCGGCCGACAAGGCCGAGGAATGGAGGGCCACTATCCGGAGCCTGATAGACTTCGCCAACAACGACTCTCCGCAGCAGCCGTCGGCCTCACGGCCGCGGCAGGCTGAGAAGACGAAGGCTATCGGCGACAAGACTGCCGGGGGCGCGACAAGCGTGCACTCCCCGCCGCAGAAGCAGAAGACGCCGCCCCGCCGGAACAATCCCGACGACGGCTCCACAGCCTCGTCGGACCCGCGGGCCCGTCGGGACCAGCGCCAGGTCCTCGACGACCGGCGAGATGAAGACGCTCGGACCACGATCGAGCGCCGCCGAGAAGCTCGGCGACAATCCGACAAGAGAGCTGGGAACACTGTCGACGCACCCGCGCCCGGTGAACCAGGCGACTTGCCGTACGCGGCAGGCTGCCCTGCGTTCACCCGCGAGCTGCGGCGCGTCCAGTGGCCCAGCATGAAGAACTTTAAGCCCGACGTACCGGAGAAGTACGACGGCAAGACGCACCCCTCGGAGTTTCTCAGCGTCTACACTATCGCAGTGCAAGCTGCCGGGGGGCGCGACGAGAAGATCCTAGCCAACTACTTCCCACTCGTGCTGAAGCCGAACGTCCGTTCGTGGCTCATGCACTTGCCGGAAGGCTCTATCTCCTCTTGGGCCGACCTCTGCCATCAGTTTGTTGGCGCCTTCACCGGCGGCCACAAACCCCATGGCCAGGAGAGCGATCTCCACATTTTGGCCCAGAAGGAAGGCGAACCCCTGCGCAAGTATATTCAACGCTTCAGCCGGGTGCAGCACAACATCCCCGACGTTCACCCTGCTGCGGTTATCAGCGCGTTCCATCAGAACGTGCGTAACCGCCGCATGCGTGAGGAGATGGCGATGACCAAGATCAGGGACGTCAGCGAGCTCTACGCTCTTGCCGACAAGTGCGCCCGTGCAGAAGAGGGGAGGAAACTCCCCGGGGAGGATGCTGGCGCAGGGAGAAGCGACAGCGACGACGCCGCCCCGGCAAAGAAGAGCCGGCGGCGGAACAACAGGAAGAAGGGCAAGAAGGAAGTGCTTGCCGTCGAGAAGTCCGGCAAGGAGGCCCCCGCCAAGCAAGCGCAGGCCGGCGGCTCCGGCAAGGAGCCTGCCCCTGCGGCGGCGGCCGACAAGCCGGGTAGCTCCGACAAGCAATACTGTAAGATTCACCGCACCAAGGGTCACGACCTCTCCAACTGCAAGCGCGTCGAGTACCTCGTCGAGCAGCAAAAAGCTGAGTACGAGAGGCGCGACAAGGAGAAGGCCCAAGGTGGCGGGGAAGAGCCCAGCAAGAAGCGGCCATTCAATGGCCGGGGAGGACGCCGCGGCAAGGCCAAGCAGCGGCAAGGAGATCGACCTCCCCGGGGCCGCGACAACGACGAAGACGACGATGAAGACATGGAGGACGACGAGAACAGCGAGCAGGAGTTCCAGAAGGCCACGGAGGTCCTGTGCGTCGACGGTGGCGCCTCCCTGCACACCTCCCACCGCCAGCTGAAACAGTGGGTGCGTGAGGTCAATGCAGCGGAGCCGCCCATGGAGTCGCGCAGGCTCCTCAAATGGTCCGGCACGCCCATCGTTTTTGATCTTGAGGATCACCCTGACCGCACCACGGCGGTCGGGTGCTTGCCGATGCTGGTTTCCCCCACCATCCGCAACCTCAAGGTCACCAAAATGTTGGTTGACGGCGGGGCCGGGCTGAACTTGATCTCCTCTGCTGTGATCAAGAAACTCCAGATTCAGGACGGCGAGCTCGAAGAGACCGGTTCATTCCAAGGAATCAACCCGGGAAGGAGCAAGCCCAAGGGAAAGATTACTCTGCCGGTGACCTTTGGCGGGGAGCTCAACTTCAGGACTGAGCGCATCACTTTTGACGTTGCCGATATTCCATTGCCCTACAATGGAATACTCGGCCGTCCCGCCCTCGCCAAGTTCATGGCGGCTTCCCACTACGCCTACAACGTGCTGAAGATGCCGGGGCCGATAAGCGTCATCACTGTCCACAGCGACAAGAAAGATGCGCTTATTTGCGCCGACAAGATTTACCGGGATGCGGCAGCTGCGGCCGAGAAGGATACTCTTGCCGCTGAAGCTCCCGGGGGGAAGAAGATGAAGACCAAGTCCGGCAAATGCTCTGGGACCCGCTCCGGCAACCGCACCTCTTCGGAGTGCTGCGCTGCCGTCGAGGACGTTCCATCGAGCTCCACCGGCAAGAGCAAGAAAGGAATGGCTGCTCCTCCGGCGACCAAGAAGGTGTCCGCAAAGGAGGATGGCACTGGTGGTACCTTCACCATCAGCGCCACCCTTGACAGCAAATAGGAAAGCGCGCTCGTCGCCTTCCTGCGGGCGAATGTCGATGTGTTTGCTTGGCAACCGTCTGACATCCCCGGTGTTCCCAGGAAGGTGATTGAGCACAAGCTTGCTGTCTGTCCTCATGCGCGGCCCATCAAGCAAAAAGTGAGGAAGCAAGCCGTGGAGCGCCAAGAGTTCATCAACGAGGAGATCAAGAAACTAGAGGCAGCAGGCCTAGTTAGAGGTGCGATCCATCCGACGTGGTTGGCAAACCCAGTCGTCGTGCGCAAGGCCAACGGGAAGTGGAGACTGTGTATAGACTTCACTGATGTCAACAAAGCATGTCCCAAGGACCCCTTCCCTTTGCCGCGCATTGACCAGATCGTTGACTCCACTGCCGGATGTGATCTACTGTGTTTTCTTGATGCATACTCAGGCTATCACCAGATTTTCATGGCCAAGGAAGATGAAGAGAAGACTGCATTTATCACTCCATGTGGCACCTATTGCTTCATCCGCATGCCATTTGGATTGAAGAATGCAGGCTCAACTTTTGCAAGGGTAGTGTACACTGCTTTTGAGCCACAGATCCACAGGAACGTAGAAGCCTACATGGATGACATCGTGGTGAAGAGCAAGAGCAAAGAAACACTGATTCAAGACTTGGAAGAAACATTTCAGAACCTGCGCAGGATACAGCTCAAGCTGAACCCCGAGAAGTGCGTCTTTGGAGTTCCCTCCGGCAAGCTTCTCGGGTTCTTTGTATCACAAAGGGGGATTGAAGCCAATCCCGACAAGATCAAAGCCATTGAGCAGATAGAAGCCCCGAAGCGCGTCAAGGATGTCAGAAGGCTTGCGGGTTGCGTTGCTGCCCTCAGTAGGTTCATTTCAAAATCCGCGGAACGCGCCCTACCTTTCTTCAAAATCTTGAAGAAGGCAGGTCCCATGAAGTGGACTCCGGAAGCGGAGGCGGCGTTGCAGGATTTGAAACGATACCTGTCCTCCACTCCTATACTTGTCGCACCTAAACCGCAGGAAAGGTTGTTGCTATATTTAGCGGCAACCAACCAGGTGGTTAGTGCTGCGTTAGTAGCGGAGAGGGAGTCCGACGAGGAGTCAGCATCGCCGGCAAGAGAATCTAGCGACAAGCAGGGGGCTGACCCGACAAGCTCTGGCCCCGACAAGGAAGACTCTGCGCAGGAACAAGGAGAGGTGCGGAAGAAGATGGTGCAGCGCCCAGTGTATTTTGTAAGTTCCCTTCTCCAGGGAGCTAGATCAAGGTACTCTGGTGTGCAAAAATTGCTTTTCGGCCTCCTCATGGCCTCGAGGAAGCTGCGCCACTACTTCCAAGCCCATGAGATAACAGTGGTCACTCGCTTTCCGTTGAAGAGGATATTACACAATCCAGAGGCAACAGGCAGGATCGTCGAGTGGGCACTGGAGCTGTCAAGCTTCGGACTCAAATTTGAAAGTACTTCAACCATTCAGAGCCGAGCTTTGGCAGAGTTCATTGCTGAGTGGACCCCAACACCAGAAGATGAAGTTCAAGAAACAAGCGTACCCGTGCAAGAAGCGACAAGTGAATGGGTAATGTATTTTGACGGTGCCTTCTCGCTGCAAGGCACCGGTGCCGGCGTGGTACTCATCGCGCCCACCGGAGAGCACCTCAAATATGTTATCCAGATGCACTTTCCCAGGGAGCAAGCGACAAACAACACTGCAGAATATGAAGGCTTGCTTGCCGGCCTCAGGATTGCGGCCGAACTTGGGATCAGGAAGCTGATTGTACGGGGAGATTCTCAGTTGGTGGTCCGACAAGTTAACAAGAGCTACCAGAGTCCTTTGATGGAAGCATATGTCGATGAAGTGAGGAAGCTTGAAGAGCACTTTGAAGGTCTGCAGATGGAGCACGTCCCAAGAGCTCAAAATGAGATTGCAGACGGCCTGTCAAAGTGCGCCGCGATGAAGTTACCTGTGGAACCAGGGACCTTTTTGCTCAAGCTGACTCAGCCATCAGTTACACCATCAATTGGGCAGTCCAAGAAGAGAAAGTTGGTCTCCGGCGACTACTTGCCGGCGGGTCTTCCTGAACCCGCCGCCAAAGTTCCCAAGATCAACAACAACGCTGAGGAACAGTTTGCTCCTGCGAGCCCTCGGGCTTGTGCAGTTGAAGCAAGTGTTCCCGACAAGCTTCGCTCCGGCGAGCTTGCCGGGGGACCGTCAGCTCCGACAGGACCAGAGGTCTTTGCCGTAGAAGCTGAGGTTCCCGCAGCGGCCCTCGAGCCTTTAGTCCTTGCCGTCGAGCCTCGAGCTCCGGCGTGGGCGCAGCAGATCGTCCGTTTTCTGCAAACTGGAGAACTTCCCGACGACCCTCAAGAGATAGAGAAGATAACCAGGCAATCAAGTATGTATCAGTTTGTGGATAACGAGCTGTACAGAAGAAGACTCAACGGTGTCAGGTTGAAGTGCATCTCCAGGGAAGATGGACAGAAGCTGTTAGCAGAAATACACGGAGGCATATGCGGCCACCACATTGGCGCAAGGGCGCTTGCCGGGAAAGCTTTCCGGCAAGGGTTCTTTTGGCAAGAAGCCCTCCAAGATGCAACTGCACTAGTAACCAAGTGTGAAGCGTGCCAGTTCCATGCGAAACAAATTCATCAGCCAGCTCAAGCTCTCCAAACAATCCCTTTGTCCTGGCCCTTCTCGGTCTGGGGGCTCGATATCCTCGGCCCTTTCCCTCGCGCTGTCGGGGGCTTTGAGTACTTGTACGTTGCAATCGACAAGTTCACAAAGTGGCCAGAAGTGGAGCCAGTGAGAAAGGTGACAGCACAGTCGGCAGTCAGGTTCTTCAGGTCGATTGTTTGCCGTTTCGGGATCCCTAACAGGATCATCACCGACAACGGTACGCAATTCACTAGTCGCACCTTCATGCAGTACGTCCAAGACCTTGGCACCAAGGTCTGTTTCGCTTCTGTTGCTCACCCGAGGAGCAACGGCCAAGCGGAGAGGGCAAATGCTGAAGTGCTGCGCGGACTCAAGACAAGGACCTTTGACAGGCTGCGCAAGTGCGGAAAGAATTGGATAGAGGAGCTCCCAGCGGCTCTTTGGTCAATCAGAACGACACCAAATCGAGCCATCGGACAGACACCTTTTGCTCTAGTCTATGGAGCAGAAGCAGTTCTCCCCACGGAACTCGTATACGGATCTCCTCGAGTGCTCGCTTATGATGAGCTCGAGCAAGAGCAACTGCGGCAAGATGACGCATTGCTCCTTGAGGAGGGACGTCTCCAGGCTGCTGTACGAGCTGCTCGATACCAGCAAGCTTTGCGCCGCTACCATAGCCGCAAAGTCAAGGCCAGGAGTCTCGAGGAAGGCGACCTTGTTCTTCGGCGTGTTCAGTCCGCCAAGAATTCCAACAAGTTGACGCCGAAGTGGGAAGGCCCTTATCGGGTGAGACAAGTTACGAGGCCCGGCGCTGTCCGCCTCGAGACCGAAGAAGGCTTACCGGTGAGCAACTCCTGGAACATAGAGCATCTTCGCAAGTTTCACCCCTAAGGCGCGGTTGCCGTGATCCGTTCCGGCAACCAACTTTTGTACAAGCCTTGCCGCTGTTGAATGTAACCCTTTGTACAAAGCCGGGCGCAGACCCCGTGCGTCAGTAAAGATTTCGTGTTTTCGCATCGATTGCCTTTCGCATGCTTCTCTTTGCTATTTGCATGTTTTATTTGGCATTTGATGCAACACTTAGACATTCGGTAAGCACTATTACGCCGGAAGGCAATATGCTTGTTTCCCTCTCCTTTTCCTTTTTCTCTTAAGCAGAAGGAACGTTCCTCGCGCACAAGTTTGCCGGGGGGGAAGGAGATGGAGGAGGAACTAAGTGCCGTTCAAGAAAGAAGAGCCTTACCGGAAAGCAAACAACATGAGCAAGCAGCATATGAAAGATAAGTTGTTAGAATTTGACCAGTTCAAATTTTAAATTTTGGTTGTCTTCCTTGAACGATCACACTTTGTATGGAAAACCTGTGCGCGGAGGAACCTACCCGTAGCCTGCCGCACCCTTATCTTGTTTTCGAGTCCACTCAACGATTTAAGTGAGCTGCGACAAGTGTCGCGCCCTTGCCTCGTTTCCGAGTACACTCAGCAAGCTAAGCGCGTTGCGACCTGCTGCGGCAAGGTTGCTTGCCGGCGAGGACCTTGGCCAGCAGGCCGCTCAGAGTCCAGCACTCAGCGCTCGCGGCAAGGGCCCCTTTCCGGCAAGCTCCCCGGGAGCGTAGGGTGAAGAACATACAAAGTCAAAGATTGGAACAAGGAAGATAACATTGCACTGATTGATTGAAGTAAAGCAAATATCTTACAAGGATAACTTGTCGCAATGGACTAATGAGTTCGTAACATAACGTGCAGCAACAAAAAGATAAAGATAAATGGGGCCCTAGTCTACGCGGTCGCCCTCCTTCCTGCCAAGCTTTGCCACCTTGGCGATGATATGGCCGACCTGCTCCTTCAGGGCCTCCGTGTCTGCATCTGCCGGCAAGCTGCAAAGAACGTTCCTGAGGTTGATCCCCGGGTTGCGGTACACGATCTTCGTCAAGACCCGCTCCAGAGTTCCCGCGCAGAGACGGCGCGACTCCTCGGCCAGCTGCGCGGGGATGCGGTTCCGGAGACCTGCAAGGGCCGGAGCGACGCCTCTGAAGAAGAGGCTGAGCTTGGCGCTGTGCGGGAGATCTAGATCCGGCGAGTAGATAAGATGTTCGACCTTCAAAGCAAGCAACTCCTGGTCAATGTTGGACGCAGAAGAAACCAGCTCTTCGGTCCACACCTCGATAGTCTGCCGGAAGAGCTCGGAGGCCTTGTTGACGTTCTCCATCAAGGTTCGCTCCTTGCGGAGCTCATCCTTCAGCTTGGTCTCCTGGGCCCGGGCAGCATCAAGCGATTCCTTCAGGGTGGTGACCTTCAGCTCCAAGTCTTCAATGGAATCCTTGGCGGCCTTCAGCTCGTCACCCCTCTGGGACAAACTCACCTGGAGCTCTGAGTTGGTGTGAGCATCCTTCTCGCGCTCCAGGATGAGCGCGGCAACCTTCTCGGCGCTCACCTTCATCGCCTTCTCCAGTTGTTCAACCTTGGCGGCGAGCTCTTTCTTGGCGTCCTCCGCGGCAGCCGCGGCGGCCTTCGCCTCTGTCGATCCGCCGGAGTCTTCGGCCTCCTCCTCCTCCTCCTCCTCTTGCGCCAATGTGGTGGCCACATATGCCTCCATGTATCTCTGCCAATAGCTTCTGTCCATCTTCCCGGGGAATACACTTCAATTTCACTCCGTTGAGCCTTCTTCTGTACAGTTCGTTGCCGACAAACTGGTACATACTTGACTACCGGGCTACTCTTTCAGCTTCTTCTTGCTCTTCGGTAAGTTCTCCTGTCTGCGATGTCGGGGAAACTGATCGCCCACGAACACCTATGGGACCGGAGCCCCTTTTCGGTACGGCAAGGGGGCGGAGGATGCACAAAGAGCGGATCGAGGCGCACACGCGAGCAGTTTACCCAGGTTCGGGCCGCACGGATGCGTAAAACCCTACTCCTGCTTTGGTTTGTTATTGAGTTCTTGGCTCGGGAGCGAGGAGAGCAACAGCACACTCTAACCGCTGGCTGGACCGAGCGTGGAGAGTGATCGATGATCGGAACCCCTTCTACGTTGCGCATGGGCCTCCTTTTATAGGTCAAAGGGGTAACCGACAGGTGGCAACGCGGATGGTGGTAAAAAAATAAAAATGGTCGTAGTTGGAACAGTGTTTGCATAGTGCTCTATACCTAACTCTGACGGCAGGGGACAAGGGCATTGAATGCCCGTCGCCGTCACCCCAAACAGTGCAAAAAGTGACCGTCAGGGCCCCTCCGTTCGCCACGATGGTGGCCATGTCATCGCCGCTTGCCACCGTGTTCCCCTGGCTGCACAGCCTTCCGCCATGTGCGCCTGGAAGGGCCCCAGGGCGACACGTGGGTGGATGCGCTGGAGCGTAGGAACTGTGTGGAAGCTTGTCGCGGCAAGTGCCTTGCCGCGGTCGCTATCTTGTCGCGCCTTGGAGCTTGTCGCTCATCGGGCCTTGCCGGGATGCGTGGCGCGTCGCGGCAAGCTCTCTTGAGGAGCCTTGGTTGGCCTTCCCGGCAAGCTCCTCTTGCCTGGGTCTCGTGCCTTTAAGCGATTTTGTGCCTTGGGTGGCCTTCCCGACAAGCTCCTCTTGCCGGGGCCTTGTCTCTTTGACTCAAATACTTTGTTCTTGAATGGCTCCAGTGGAACCACGAGGGGTCTTGGCGGTCGCCTAGCGAGCCTTGACGCGGGACACTGCAACTGCCCGTGCACAAGTTCGGGATACTAAGGTACCCTACTTTAGTACACCGACATAGGTTAGTCCCAAAAATGATATAAAAGTGAATGATAAAGCCCATTAAACATCCAAGACTTCATAAATAATAGCAAGGAACAATAAAAAATTATAGTTATGTTGGAGACGTATCAGCTACCGATTTGTTAACAAACTCGGTGATACCGAACAAACTTTGGAACCTAACTAGTGAACTCGGTCAGACCGAGTCATAGTTCGGTGGCACCGAGATTGCTAGGGTTTCACAGAGAGTCTAACTCGGTCGCACCGATTTGCAATTTTCGGTCAGACCAAAAAGCGAAAGTGTGATGGCCTAAGCAAAATAGGTGAGACCGATTTTTACAACTTGGTTGGTCCGAGAAGAGTTCGGCGGAGACCTAACCCTAAATTTTCGAATCAAAACTAATCTATAGATTTTTTCAGTGGATAGATAGTTTGCATACGTGGTAAAGATCATGGAAAAGTAATGTGCTATGAACCAGAGTTAAAGGAATAGCACATAGAGTCGAACCCACACCCTAATTTGGCGGGAGTTTGCTACGGCGATAATGGCGGAGAAGATTTCCGTTGATGGCGATGGAAACCAACGACGAGAGGTCGCTGGCGGCGAGGAGACGATCCGGAGACCCAAGACGGCAGAGCAGGTCACGCGCGGGCGAGAGGTTTTGAAAAGTTTTCCAAAACTTGACCCGTCGGTATATATAACCTGACCCTGTTGGTGTGACCGAGTGGAACAACTCGGTGGCACCGAGATGCAAAACTGCTAGCATTTATTGCAACTCGGTGTGACTGAAAAGGTCAAATCAGTTGCACCGAGATTGAAAACATAGATCAACTTAGTGAACTCGGTGTGACCAAAGTGGATGACTCGGTCATACCGAAATACACAAAGAGGTTTTGGAAGTTTAAGTCTATGACGAATCGGGGACACCGTGTGCTCCTCACACAGAGTGGTTCAAATCTGCCTTGATCAAACTTTGTGATGTAGCATGAATGGAGTTTTAGACGAGAAAAGCATAGATAGCTAGAGGGGGTTCTTAGGCATTCTTGTCCATCCATTTGGCAAAAGAGAAAGAGCCAAACAATCAAAGCAACAAATGGATGTCCTCAAATGAGAAAAATATGCATTCAACATGCTCACACAATAAGATAGCAAATGAAACATGTGGCAAAGCATGCACAACCATTCTAGCATCTATCAAGCAATTGGCGATGACTAGGTCATCTATATATGAGTATATTGACTTAGGAGTCAAATGAGAATATTTGATCGTAGGCCATACTCATCGTTTAAGCACGAGTGGGGTTACCACTTTTACATAAAACATTGTTGTGTTCACATCATTAGAGTTGCTTTAGCTCAATTGATTAGAGTAGAGCTCCCCTAGATGTGATATCCCCCCTAAGAGGGATGAACTAACCTTGGTTTTTGTCGATGATGACTTCATGTAGATGTTGAAGATGTGGATGCTCAATGTTGATGTAGATCATTTGGAGCAATCCATTGGAGTGAGTTGCACTTTCAATACCTACACGGGTTAGTCCCACAAGGAACAAACAAAGATATCCATGGACAAAGAGTGAATTGCACACAAGATGATGTCCATGAAAGCATTAGGTTACCTTGTCCCTTGTCTTACAAACAAAAGGGTTTGTGACTCCTTGAACTAGTGCAAGATAAGGAAGTTGTTTGCACTTGTCCTCGCCAAAATGATATGAGTGAAGTATGTTGGCGGAGTCACCCTCAAGAACTCTCTAGTTCCTCTTCTTCGGGATCCACACCATCTTGATGGGAATCCTTAGAGTTGTAGTCGTACTTGATGAAGTAGAACTTGAAGTAGTCTTGGGAATCCACTTGACCAAGGCCTTGGGAGCTTCTTCAATTGCATCAATCTCCTCTTGAAGCTTCTCCTTGCCCTTTAACTTGTGGTCTTCTCCAAGATTGCCAAGCCTCTTTCCAACTTCCTGCAGAAGAATGTCAAGTACTACTGGTCTCCAGATTGTGAAGTAGCATTCAGAACTCTCAAAGAAAAGCTCGTCTCTGCTCCAGTTCTTACTCCTCCAGATGAGTCCAAGCCCTACGAATTATTCTGTGATGCTTCTCTTCAAGGACTTGGTGGTGTGCTTATGCAGGACAAGAGAATTGTGGCATACACTTCTCGTCAGCTGAAGCCAAGTGAGAAGAACTACCCCAGACATGATCTTGAACTAGCAGTTGTGGTACATGCTTTGATTACGTGGAGACACCTTCTGTTGGGCAGAAAAGTCGACATCTTCACCGATCACAAGAGCTTGAAGTACATCTTCACACAGCCGAATCTGAACCTCCGCCAGACTCGTTGGGTTGAAATGATCCAAGAGTATGATCCTAGTATCGAATACACACCTGGCAAGGCGAATGTGATTGCAGATGCTTTGAGCAGAAAGGCATATTGCAACAGCCTCCTTATCAAGCCATTCCAGCCTGAGCTTTGTGAAGCATTCAGGAAGCTCAACCTCCAAGTTGTTCTGCAAGGTTTTCTTGCAAATCTTCAAGTTGCTCCTACCTTGGAAGATCAGATCCATGAGGCCCAACTCAGTGATGCTATGGTGCAGAAAGTGAAACATGGTATTGCAAAGGGTACTCCAAAATACAAGTGCTATCGCGTTGATGAGAGAGATACCTTGTTCTTTGAGGACAGACTTGTGGTTCCCAAAGGTAATCTCAGGAAGCTCATAATGGAAGAAGCACATGATTCCCTCCTTTCCATTCATCCTGACAGTTCAAAGATGTACCAAGACCTCAAGCAATCTTTCTGGTGGACACGCATGAAAAGGGAGATTGCCCAATTCGTGAATGAATGTGATGTCTGCAGAAGAGTGAAGGCAGAGCATCAACGTCTAGCTGGTCTTCTCCAACCTCTTCCTATTCCCGAGTGGAAATTCGATCACATTGAAATGGATTTCGTCACTGGTTTTCCTAAGTCCAAGAGAGGGAATGATTCTATCTTTGTGGTGATTGACAAGCTTACCAAAGTCGCTCACTTCCTTCCAGTCAAAGAATCCATCAATGCAGCTCAATTGGCAGAGTTGTACACTTCCAGAATTGTGTCCTTACATGGCATTCCTCAAGTTATCTCCTCAGACCATGGAAGTTTGTTCACTTCTAAGTTCTGGGACTCCTTTCAGTCTGTCATGGGCACTAAGATCAGGTTCAGCACTGCATTTCACCCTCAGACTAGTGGTCAAGTCGAGCGAGTGAATCAGATTCTAGAAGACATGCTCAGAGCCTGTGTCATATCTTTTGGCATGAAATGGGAAGATTGCCTTCCATTTGCCGAGTTCTCTTACAACAACAGCTTCCAAGCAAGTGCCCGCAAAGCTCCGTTTGAAATCCTCTATGGCAGAAAGTGCCGTACCCCTCTCAACTGGTCCGAGACTGGTGAACGTCAACTTCTTGGCAATGACTTGATCTCAGAAGCCGAAGAGATGTGCAAAGTCATACGTGAGAATCTCTAGGCCGCTCAGTCGCGTCAGAAGAGCTACTATGACGGCAAGCATCGTGATTTGGCCTTCAACATTGGTGATCATGTTTATCTCCGTGTTTCTCCGATGAAAGGAACCCAAAGATTCGGTATCAAAGGAAAGCTTGCTCCTAGATACGTCGGGCCTTTCAAGATCCTTGGCAAAAGAAGCAATCTAGCCTATCAACTTGAGCTCCCTTCCAACTTCGCCAATGTTCATGATGTGTTTCATGTGTCTCAACTCCGCAAGTGCTTCAAGACTCCTGAACGCATGATTCCGTTTGAAGAGATTGATCTTCAACAAGATTTGTCTTACCGAGAGCATCCCATTGCTATTCTCGAAGAAACCGAGCGCAAGACCCGCAACAAGTCCATCAAATTCTTGAAAGTCAAGTGGTCACACCATACCGAGCGAGAAGCTACGTGGGAACGAGAAGATCATCTTCGTTCCGAGTACCCTTCCTTTTTTCAGTCCTAGATCTCGGGACGAGGTCTTTTTGTAGTAGAGGAGAGTTGTAATGCCCCGGATGTAATAATTTCCCTTTTGGTCAATATATATATCTTTGGCTCCATCTATTCCATTCCGGGTTCTTTGTCTTTTGGGTTTTCGTCGTTTTGTTGTGTGCGTGTGTGGCATTCATCCATATCATGTAGTCATGTGCATCGCATTGCATTTGTGTTGTCGTTTGCATCCGGTCCCACTCGTTCCTTTCCGTTGTCCGTTTCGAGTTCCGGAGCTCCCTCACGTGTCCGTGGCATCCCCGAGGCCTACTTTGGTGTTTGGCCATGTAACGTTTCCGGTTTAGCGTGAAACTTGTCGTGTGTTGTTGTTTTGGTGTGTGTAACCCGCCTGTCAAATCTCGTCGCATTTGGAGTTCGTTTGCTACCCCAACAGTTATTCTCGTGGGCTGAAAGTACCCCCTCTTTGAGGCCCAAGACACCCCTCCAACAGCCCACCAAACCAACCCAAACCCCTCCCTTCATCTAGGCCATCCAATTCTGATCGCGTGGCCGAAAACCACACCTCATTTGGACAACCCTAGCTCCTTATGCCTATATATTTGTCCAACTTTGCCAATTTTTGCCCAAGAAACCCTTGTGTCTCCTTCCTCCATCATATCCTACCTCTAGCCACCGAAATCCGCGCCACCTCGCCGGAGTTCTCGCAGCCGCCGGACTCCTCGCCGGAGGAGCTCGCTGGAGCCCCTTCTTCCTCGCCACCGGCCACCTCCTCGCCTCCCGCCGGCCAGGGAGCTCACCGCCGCCACCTCCTCCGGCCGGCCAAGGCCCCGCCGCCGGTCACGCCTCCCGCCGGCCCTCACCACCCGCCGCCGCGGCTCCCTCCCCGCCGTGCCAGCAACCTCTGCCTACCCCAGCCGCACGTCCCCACCGCGTTCCCTTGCCCGCCGCCGCCGGCCAGGCCGCGCCGACCATCTCCGCCGATCTTCCTCCGGCTCCCCGCCGCCCCGGGCTCGAAGGGCAGCCGCGCTGCCGCGCCGGACGAGGAGCAGGAGGCTCCTCCCGATCTCCCCGTCTCCCGATCCGATCTGGAGGCCTAACGGGTCGGGCCTCCAGAGCCGCTCCACCTTCGGCCCGTTAGCGGTGGACCCAATCCGCTCGCAGGCCCGATCCGCTTCGCCCGTGGGTCCAGCCCAATCCGCCACCGCGTCCGACCCGTTTGAGTCAGCCGCCGCCGTTGACCAGCTCCGTTGACCCGTTGACTGAGGAGGTTGATTTTTTCTCTAAGTCCCTGAGATGTTAGTGTCTGATGCTGTTTTAAAATGTGGATAACTTTTTGTGTGTTGGTCCGAATTGAGCAAATGATATGTCAAAACGATCGTGGAGACTTGTACTACATTTCATTCCATTGTGCCATGCATGTTTGAGGTCATCTAGATGCTTAAATATCTGTTGGAAGAGGGAACTTGTTATAAACTGCTGTTAGTTGTTGTTTTCATGCCATCTTTGCAATGTGATAACTTGGTGCATGTTTATCCAAATGATGCAAATGATATGTCCACGTGTTCGTCATGAAATGCTCTACATGTTGATTGCTTTAGCTTGCATGATAGATATCATCTTGCCATGTTTATCTCCTTTGCAAAGTGCTATGTGGCTGTAATGTCGTTAAACTTGTTATGAGATGTCAATTTGAGGAGCTCATTGCTATCGTTGTGTTTGTCCCCTTGATGCATGCTTAGATGTTTTGGATTCACCATCATGTGTACTTTGCTGTGGTGCTTACCACTTGCCATGTTTTGCTTTGAGGTGACTTAAACTTGCTCTCAAAGATCCATGATGAAACTGCTGTTTCAACACTTAGTGAAATTTCACTAAGTCAGGAATCTGTAATTTCCAGATGCCATGTTTGCTTGTTGTTCTAGGCAAATCCATGATAGTTTTGGAGTGACTCTTGATGATTCCTTGTTGTATAAGTTGTTGGCTATCCATTCATGCTCTCACATGCTTATTTGAGTGGCTGTAGCATATTTAACTCTTGCTCCCAAGTTGCAACAAATTACTGCTGTCAGGATTTTGTTGTCAAGTTCAATATTTTATAGCTTGTTGCTATTGATCCATGGCTCCTTTGGGGATGCTCAAATGGATTTGTTTGCTGTAGGATATGTCTAGTTTATGTCCATGCTCATTGCCATGATGTTTGAGTGCTGTAGCCTATTTATCTATTGCTCCGAAGTTGCAATGTGGCTGTAATTTTCAGCTTGTGCATGTTTATTATTTCGGGTGTAACTTTTAGCCCGTAGCTCCATTTTGAGAAAGTCCTATATGAAACTTGTGTGATTTTTCATGTAGATTCATAATATCCTATTGTTATCATGTTTTGAAGCATTTTGCTTGATGCATATTTTTTGTGCTATAACACTTTGCTTCCTAAGTAGACTTTCTGTGCTTCCATAGTGCATCTGTTTTGCTTCCATAGTGCATCAGTCATGCATCCAGTAATTTTTCTGCGCATTGCATCTTGTTTGATTCATTGCCTTGTGTTCTTGTGCTTGAGTAGAGCCGGAAGCTAAGACCGAGTACGAGTACGAGCACGAGGTTACCACCGAGGTTGAGAACGAGGACCCCTCTTACGATCCCATCGACAACACTTCAGGCAAGATGACCGAACCCCGATAACATTACTATCTTTGCCTATTGCAAGTAGTCTCAATCTATAGTTTTGCCTCGATGCCCATGTTTTCCTGTCAGCCTCCTATTGTAACCAAGAACCTGTTTAACCACCCTACCTATGCAAACCATTGATTGGCTATACGTAGGCTTCGCTCAGCCCCTCTTATAGCATTGCTAGTTGCAGGTGAAGTTGAAGATGCTTGCTTCATGTTGAAGTTTGTTGGGTTATATCACACTATATTAATTATTAAATGAAATCATCTATATATTGGCAATGGGTGGAAGGCTAATCCTTTTGCTTGGTGATTTGTTCCACTCATGCCGCTAGGAACCGTATAAACCGGTGTTATGTTCCTTGATTATGCGTTCCTCACACGGTTGGGGTTATGGGGCCCCCTCGATAAACCGCTAAGAGCTAAGTCTTTTCCAGCAAGTCCCAACATTGGTACTATTTGCCTAATAACTAAAAACTTGCATAGGGAGTAATTAACCCTCTTTCTTAATCAACAACCCCGGGCCAGTGCACCACATGAGTGTTGGTCCGAAACGGGGAGCCTGCGGGGCCACCACGAGGAAACTCGAGGTTTGGTAAAAACCCGTAGCTTCACCCATCCGGTCGTGGCCTGAGACTAGATACGCGCGGCTACTGTCAGGGTATCGGCACGCCGGGAGGATTTGCTGGATTAGCCTTACCTTAGTTCGGAGTATCTTGAGCACGGGATTCCGAGAATACTCGGGCCTTCCCACCTTGGAGTTGCGACTCCATGGATCGTGGGCTTGTCATGGGCCAAGTTGGAACACCCCTGCAGGGTTATGAACTTTCGAAAGCCGTGCCCGCGGTTATGTGGCAGATGGGAGCTTGTTAATATCCGGTTGTAGAAAACTTGACACCATGTTCCAATACACTACTAGCGTGAGTACCGTGACTGTCATTTTCCGAAAGGGATTCGGGAGATGAACACGGTGGGGTTATGTTTGACTTGCTTTAGTTAGGATCACTTCGTGATCATCTCTCGATCGAGGCACCTTCTCTTCTCGCTCTCTTATACGTAAGCTAGGCTAGTGCTGCTGCAACCTCTTGTTCTTTCTTCAGCCTTGTTCCACACCCAAGGCTTAAATAGTCGTGTTACCCGGGAACGGGATTGCTGAGTCCTCTGTGGCTCACAGTTACTTCAACACCCCAGATGCAGGTATGATGGTGAGCTACACAGGCGATGGCACTGAGCTAGACTGGGAGTACGACAAGGAGCGTAGCCGTTACTATGTGAACTATCCGGCTGATCAGTAGAGCTTCTACTAGGATTCGATCTAGACATGTGGTTTAAGTTATGTTTGGTATCTTGTCATTTGGATTTTACCCTTAGATGGGATGTGATGTTTATTTGAATGATGTTTGAACATGTAATTTATTTGTGTGACGTGGCGAGTGTAAGCCAACTATCTTTTCAGTTTTCCATCCCTATTTTTACATGAGATGTGCAAAGGTACCAAACTTGCGATCATTCCAGAATGGGCTTATATCTTTAAGTCGTGCCTCGACACGTAGGAGATATAGTCCCATCCTAGGCATTACATTTTAGATCTGTACCTATTATGTTTTCACGAATATATGTGTGTTCTTGATCCTATCTTGCAAGTCTATAGTCACCTACTATGTGTTATGATCCGGCAACCCCGAAGTGACAATAATCGGGACCACTCCCGGTGATGACTGTAGTTTGAGGAGTTCATGTATTCACTAGGTGTTAATGCTTTGGTCCCGTACTCTATTAAAAGGAGGCCTTAATATCCCTTAGTTTCCACTAGGACCCCGCTGCCACGGGAGGGTAGGACAAAAGATGTCATGCAAGTTCTTTTCCATAAGCATGTATGACTATATTCCGAATACAAGCCTACATTGCATTGATGAACTGGAGCTAGTTATGTGTCACCCTAGGTTATAACTTCTACATGATGAATTGCATCCGACATAATTTCCCATCACCGATCCAATGCCTACGAGCTTTTCTTATATTGGTTGTTGCTTATTTA
Organism: Secale cereale; assembly: GCA_902687465.1. Classification (NCBI taxonomy): domain Eukaryota; kingdom Viridiplantae; phylum Streptophyta; class Magnoliopsida; order Poales; family Poaceae; genus Secale; species Secale cereale. Next base: position 854,560,064 of record LR738714.1, on the reverse strand, counting down.
CTTTTCCGCTTCTACTATTACAAAAACTACAAAAACTCTATCGTTACTTTTATTGCTGCTACTGCCAACATCATATTACTTTGCTAATAAACTATCTTGTTGCAGATACTAAGTTTCCAGGTGTGGTTGAATTGACAACTCAGCTTCTAATACTTAAGAGTATTCTTTGGCTCCCCTTGTGTCGAATCAATAAATTTGGGTTGAATACTTTACCCTCGAAAACTGTTGCGATCCCCTACACTTGTGGGTTATCAAGACTATTTTCTGGCGCCGTTTCCGGGGAGCATAGCTCTATTCTTTAAGTCACCTGGGATTTATATCTGTTGATCACTATGAAGAATTTGAAGGACTCAAAAACCAAGATCTTACCCTCAACTACGAGGGGTGGTAAGGAACTGTCATCTAGCTCTGCACTTGATTCTCCTTCTGTTATGAGTAAAATTGCGACACCTACTCCTGCTATTGAATCTAATATGTCGTATGTTCTTGATGATGCCACTTCTGCTATGTATGATGAAACTACTTCTATGCTTGATAATACTGTGCCACTAGGTGAATTTCTAGATGAACAAATTGCTAAGGTTAGGGAGAATGCAAATATTGAAACTGATGATATTTATGAAAGTGATGATGAAGCTTCTCCCAATAGATATGAATTGCCTGTTGTTCCTGAGGGTTATGTTTTGGACGAAGAAACTGCTAGAGACTTTCTTGCTTGCAATGATAGATGTGATCTTAAGAAGTTATTAGCTAAGCTGAAAGAAAAGTCCTTGAATGCTAGAATGAAACATGACCCTGCTTTTTCTACTTCACCTATGTGTGTTACTGATAAGGATTGTGAATTCTCTGTTGATCCTGAGTTAATTACTTTGGTTGAATCTGATCCTTTCCATGGCTATGAGTCTGAAACTGTTGTGGCACATCTTACTAAGTTGAATGATATAGCCACCCTGTTTACCAACGATGAAAAGATTTGTTACTACTATATCCTTAAGTTATTTCCTTTCTCGTTAACTAGCACATATGCCCGTGTGTTGCAACGGGGGAGATAATTAACTTGTCCATCGCAATGATGTGGCATAACAATATCCGAATGGTGCCATCGAAGGGTGGCAGCGAGACGCACGCTATCATGAATGCATATAAGGCATACATTAAAAAACATCACATATGATATTTTTGGTATGATGTTTGTATGAATGCTATGTTATTTAAAAGGCCTAATTTTCAAATCCTACATACCAAGGCAATATTTGGAAGTTGGTGCAATTTTTGGAATTCGCACGAGTCGTGAAGAAATCTTGCTAAGTTTGTTTTAGCCCCTCCCATCTCTCCCAAATCCACTCTCGTGACGTGCCCTCTTACCTCATATTATTCTATTGTGTTATTAGTCCAAACGCTTGTGTCATTGCTATTTGTCTTGCATGAATCTATATCGTGCACGGTCACCTCTTCAGATATTTAATTCCTAGGTATTAGTTTCTCCTTCCTTTTATGCTCACTGGATGAATGAGACACACACACTTCATCCTTTTAATTCTTATTCTTGAGGCGCCTTGTTTGTCTTTGAGACAACTCAAGCACATATATAAATCTGTAAAACTCTATATAAAAACGCGAGATGGTACTATTTAATGGGGCAATAAATCCATTGATCAACTTTTTGATGCAGACCCAGTTTGACTTGGCCCAGGTTTTTCAGGTAGGCTCTACAATCCATTAGTACGGTGCATCAAGCAAAAAGGTCGCCATATAAGTTCTTTCACGTGGCAAGTCAACTCCCTAAAAAATTGAAAATAGCAAGTTTCTACACTTACATTTTTTTAGAATCTACGTGTATAGGTTATCTTATGGATCCTACATGTAGACATTGTTTTGCCTCACACACACTGAAAATACAAATCTAGCCTACATAACTTCGTCAAAAGTAATGTATAAATAGAAAACAACTTGTTACAATTTAGAAGAGACAACTCGGTGAGTTGGTTGCAAACTTTTGTGTGTTTGCGCTGTGTTGTGAGTTCGACTCCCGCTTGCGCACCAATTCTTTTTGGCTCGCTCTAGGCTGGAGCGTGAGCCAACAGCAACTCAGCCAACCGACGTAGGAAAGACTTGGACCAACATGCCGCAGACATATAAAAAATAGAGATATGGGCCAGCCGGCCGCTTCACTTAGTTTTTGTTTTCCTTTACAAGTAAAATGTCTCGGTTTCCAATTTCCCTAAAAAAATCTTGGTTTCCAATTAAAAAGTAGCGCACGTAAAAATAGCTAAAACGGGATGAAACAAAGCGGAACCAAACCAAGAATACCTATCCCCTTTAATAGTAGGTATAGAAGGGTGATGCTAAGACTTGGTTTAATTCTCTTGACCCTGGTTGTGTGCGTAGTCCCTAGAATATGATGTATTACTTCTCTGCTAAATATTTTTCCGTTCATAAGAAACAAGCTGCCTTACGGGAAATATATAACTTTGTGCAAATTGAAGAAGAGAGTCTCCCACAAGCTTGGGGGGGCTTCTCCAATTACTTAATGCTTTGCCTGATCATCCTCTTGAGATGCTTGATATACTTGATGTCTTTTATAATGGACTAACTGTTGCTTCTAGAGACCACCTAGATAGTTGTGTTGGTGTGTTTTCAGGGAAAGGACAGTTGAACAAGCTGAATTACTATTGAATAATATGCTGGCCAATGAAAATAATTGGACACTTCCTGAACCAGCCCCTAAGCCAACTCCGAAGAAAAGAGGTGTTCTATTTCTCAGTCCTGAAGATATGCAAGAGGCAAAGAAATCTATGAAAGAAAAACGTATTAAAGCTGAAGATGTTAAGAATTTATTACATATTGAAGAAATACATGGTCTTGATAATCCAACACAGGTAGTAAAGTTAAATTCTCTTTATAGATTTGATGAAGGTGATATTCCTCGTTATAAGTCTGCTAGCCATTGTTTAGATGAGTTTGACAATTTTATTGTGAAACAAGAAAACTTCAATGCTTATGTTGGTAGACAATTGCAACACAATGCTTATATGATTGAACGCTTGAGTGATTATCTGTCTAGAGCGAAAGGTGAACTGAAACTTATTAGTATACATGCTTCTATGGTCACCACTCAAGTAGAACAAGTACTTAATGCTCAGAATGATTTGCTCAATGAATTAAATAGTAAGAATAATGACTATGATTTTAGAGTTGCTACTAGAGGTGGTAAAATGACTCAGGAACCTCTGAATCCTGAAGGCCACCCTAAGAGAATTGAGCAAGATTCTCAGAGAGCTAATTTAAATGCACCTAATTCTTCTAAGAAAAAGAAAAATAAAAATGATAGGACTTTGCATGCTTCTAGTGAACCTGTAGCTGACACACCTGAGAATCCCAATGATATATCTGTTTTTGATGCTGAGACACAATCTGGTAATGAACATGTCGGGGAAACTGATCCACCCACGAACACCTATGGGGACGGAGCCCCTTTCGGTAAGGCAGGGGGCGGAGATCGCGCGAAGAGCAGATCGAGGCGAGGCACACGAGCAGTTTACCCAGCTTCGGGCCGCACGGATGCGTAAAACCCTACTTCTGCTTTGTGGTTTGTATTGAGTTCTTGCTCGGGAGCGCTGAGAGCTACAGTACACTTCAGCAGCTAACGAGACCGAGTGTGAGAGTGTTTGAACCCCCTTCTACGTTGCGCATGGACCTCCTTTTATATGCTCAAGGGGTCACCGACAGGTGGCAACGCAGTTGAGGGTAAAAATGGAAAAAGTGTGGTAGTTGGTACAGTGTTTTATACCTAACCCTGACGGCAGGGGACAAGGGCATTAAATGCCCATCGACGTCGCCTAAACAGTGCAAAAAGGGGCCGTCAGGGGCGCTACCGTTCGCCACGATGGCAACCTTGTCAGCGCCGCTTGCCACCGCGTACCCCTGGCTGCACAGCCTCCCGCCACGTACGCCTGGAAGGGTCCCAGAGCGACACGTGGGTGGATGCGCTGGAGCGCGGGTACAGAGTGGTAGCTTGCCGCGGCAAGCGCCTTGCCGCGGTCGTTGTTTTGTCGCGTCTGGGAGCTTGCCGCTCACCAGGCCTTGCCGGGACGCGTGGCGCGTCGCGGCAAGTTCCTTGAGATGGCTTGGTTGGCCTTCCCGGCAAGCTCCTCTTGCCGGGGTCTTGTCTCCTTGGCTTAAATACTTTGTTCTTGAATGGATCCAAACGAACCACGGAGGACCATGGCGGTCACACGGCAAGCCTTTCCGCGGGGCGGTGCAACTGCCCGTGCACAAGTTCGGGATACTAAGGGTACCCCTACTTTAGTACACCGACAGGAGCCCCCGGGCCTGGGCTATACACGGTGCCGAGCACTGTTGGGCCAGGTCCAAAACATGGCACGGGCACGCGCGGCCTGGTTCATGCCGTATCTTACTCCGTATCCACCGCGCCCTCCCCTAACGGCACGCGTCGATTGCGGCGTCGTGGGAGAGATCGTGGGTGGCTTCTTTAATCGGAAATGCGGAACGTCCGCCCCCTCCCTCCTTATAAGCAGGGGAAACAAGGGTAGTTCGTCCATCCGCCCGTTGCTACTCCTCGAAAACCTCCGCCGCTCCCCTTCTTCCCAAAGCTGAAAGAGAGCAGCGCTCCGCCCCCTTCGCCACCAGCACCACCAGCGCCGTCGACCTCCCTCACCGCTTCCGCCATGGCTCCGAAAGGCGAGAAGGGGAAGGCCACGAAGTAGGCCGAGGCGCAGCGGCTCGCAGCGCTGCGAAAGGAGCGGGCTGTCTTCCCCCCCCCCCCCAAGCTTGCCGCGAGGAAGCTGAGGGAGAACTACTACCTCTTCTGGTCGAGGGAGACGCGGGCGCATCCGCGCACCAAGGTACTCCCAGCCGTTGCCTGTAAAATGGTTGCGAACGGATATGCGTTCTTCGCCTTGTTCTTCTACTGCGGGCTCTGCCAGCCTTTCTCTGAATTCTTCTTTGACCTCATGAATACCTACGGGTTCCACCTCCTGGACTTCACCCCCAACGCCGTTCTGACCATGGCAGTTTTCGCACATCTCTGCGAAAACTTTGTTGGAGTCCATCCCAATGTAGCCCTTTTCCGCCACTTCTTTACGCCCCGAGTTGAGAGAGGAGAGCCTTTATCCGGCAGAGTTTCCTGGATCTCGAGGCCCCACAAGAAGGAAGCTTATCTGGAGGGAGAGCTCCACAGCAAATGGGAGGAACGGAGAGCAAACTGGTACTGGATTGTCGAGGAGAACCCGCAGCCATTTACCACCCGGCGCCAAGCCCCAGTAGTACGCGGCAACGACTGGAGCGACTTGGCCCCGGAAGACAGTAGGCTAAAGATTGCCACCGCCCGGATCCAGCGCCTCAGGCTTGCCGGGCTCACTGTAGGCGCAGTTGGCGCGGATTTCCTTCGCCGCCGCATGGCCCCCTTGCAGGAGAGGAAGAGGCCCGCCTGGGAGTTCGAGAATGCGGCGGATATCATGAGGCTGCGCCCGGGCCTCAACTTCAATTTCACTGTCCTGGAGCTCAACGCGATGCTCCAGGAGCTGTTCAAGTATGACCCCGATCATCCCGAAGTGTTCAGGTTGCCAAGGGGGGTCGTCCCACTATGCAACAACTCCGCTCTCAGCCGCATCCGCGCAATGATGCCGCTGTGCGACTCTCATGGGATCAACCCAACTTGGCAAGAGCCTGCCGACGACGCCGTGCAGGCATTCTTCGACGGCTTGGAAGAAGTGCCGATCCGCTCCGACAAGAAGAAGGGCCTCACCCGCGACACCACCGATAAGGAGATGGCGTACATCGCCACCAGGCTGGAAGAGGCGGCGGCAGCCGCAGCCGCGGGCGAGTTCGGTTTCACCCCGGAGGAGGCAGATGCAGCAAAGGCGGCAAGCCTTGCCGAGCGAGGGGAGTTTGTCGGCGAGGGAGAGCCTGCCGGGCAAGAAGATGAGTCGAGCGAGCCCGCTGAGCAGGGTGTCGGGTCGAGCGAGCCCACCGAGCAGGGCGACGAGTCGAGTGAGCCCGCCGAGGATACGAACGGCTCGCTGGAGATCGACTCCTCTTCCTCCTCGTCTTCAGGCAGCTCACCACCAGCAGAGCCTCCAGCTCCACCGAGACGGCGTCTCCGCAAGGCCGGGGACGTAACGGAGCGGCAGACTGGTCAACAGCCGTCGCGCCGCGCGACACGCTCCACCACGGCAAGCAAGGTTGCTGCGGGAGCACGTCGCGCATCTGCTGCAACTGGAGCGGGGTCTTCCCGGACCGTCGCTTCTGCCCCTGCCGCTCCCCACGCCACGGTGGCAGCCGGAGCGGGGTCGTCTCAGACCAACGCCACTACTCCCGCCAAGCGGCCAAGGGAGCCCACTCCTCCGCTTCCTCGCGCCGGGACGCGTGAGCCAGACTTCGACTTCTCCGCGCTCAGCTCCGACGAGGAAGAAGAAGAGTAAGATCCTTATTGTTCTTGTATTTCTTCAATTCTTGCTGTTTGGTCTTGTATCTCTTTTGCCTCACTCTGAACCTGTTCCTTTTTTCAGAACACTGGCCCAGAGGCGGCAAAGAGAGCCAAGGTCCCGGTGATTGTCATCGAGGACGAGCCCACCGTGCCAGCAGGGGGTGCGCCTGAGACAAACTTGCCGGACCCGGCAACTGATCTTCAGAGCAGCCCCCAGCGCAGCCCCGAGCGTAAGTGTATGGTTCACTTTCTGCTGTTAGGTGCGTGTGGGCGTTCTTTCTTTGCTGACGTCTTGTTTGTTGATTTGTGTAGGAGCAGAGCAGCCAGACCATGGGCGTCCGGAGACCGCCCCCGACGTGCCATCTGCATCAACTACGCCGCCAAGGGGAAGTTCCCCGGCAAGGGTCTCCCAGGCAAGGGAGAGTCCTCCGGCAAGGGGGAGCTCTCCGGCAAGGGACAGTATCAGCGGCCCTCCGCCGGCGGGGACTACAACTACACCGCCAAGGGAGAGTTCCCCGGCAAGGAACCCTACCGAGGAGCCGGCTCGCGCAGGTAATCCCCTTGCTTCAAACTTCCCTTGGGCTTTTCTTCTTTTGATTCTTCTTTTTGGATATTTGCTTGACTTATTTTTCTCCCCTTTCCTGCCGTCAGACCCATCCGCTGCAGAGCCGATGGAGACGGAGGTCGCTGGCGAGGAGAATACGCGCGGCAACACCGGCGACGCCGCTGCCACCGAAGAAGCGGCCGGTGCTGACGAGCCCGCCGGCGACGAGGCCGCCAAGGCTGCCGCCGCAGCAGCTGGCGAGGGGTCTGGCGATCGTACTGACGGCACTGAGGCCGCAGGAGCGCCAGACGCTACACCGACCACCGAGCCCTCCGCCGCTGCCGCTACCCCAGGCTCCGAAGAGCCCGAGCCAGGCGCCTACTTGAAGGCCGGCGACGGCGTCTTCATCAAGCTCCCCTGGGCGTCGAGTTCCAGGGCACCAGTCGAGGGAGAAGTCTTTGACGGAGAAGTGCTCGCCTCCGCCGGGCTGACGCTTGTCGACGCGTCGAGCAGCAGCAGCGGCGAGCCTGAGTAGGAGCGGCTGCTACGGAAGCTGTTGTCGCTCTATCGCGCTCGGCAGGCCAAGCTGGAGTCCCGCGAAGCGCTGGCCGCCAAGGCGGGAGCTGACATTGAGAAGCGCGCGGAGGAGCTTCGGGCCCTCAACCAGGCAGCTCTCCGGTCCTTGGCAGAGGAGCGGGAGCAACTTGTCGAAGAGCAGATGGCCTTCTTCGTCGAGAAGGCTGAAGTGGAAGAACAGCAGCGGCTTGCCGCTGAGAAGCTGTCCACGCGGGAGGGTGAGCTGGCGCAGCGGAAAGTCAACCTCGACAGCCACGAGGAGGAGCTTGCCGCGCGCGAGCAATCACTTGGCGGGGCCCTCTAGGAAGCAAAGGACACTACCGCAGCTGCCGAGACCGCCAAGAAGGAACTGGAGGCGAAGGTGGCACAGCTGGAGGCCGATCTCAAGGCGAGAGGTGAAGAGATCGCCGCGCTCAAGCTTGAGCGGGAGAAGGACGCCCACAGCCACTCTGAGCTGCAGGTCCGCCTCGCCGAGAAGGGCAAGGAGCTTGCCGCCGTCAAGGACTCCAATGCTGATCTTGAGTTGAAGCTGACCACTTTGACCAAGACGCTGGACGGTGCCAAGGAGCGGGAGGCGGCCTTGAAGGAGGAGGTCAGGGCCGAGAAGGCGTTGCTGGCGAGTGCTGTTGTCACTCAGAACGTCTTTAGGGAGACTGTGGAGCAATGGACGGAGGGTCTCGTCAATGCTGCCGCAGATATCGACAGGGAGCTGGCGCAGCTGGGGGCGGAGTATCTCGGGTATTCCTCCGACGAGAATCTCCACCCCAGCGCCAAGCTCACCCAATTCTTCAAAGGCGTGGCGACGGCCCTCCAGCAGCTCCGGGAGAGAATCCCAAAGCAGCTGGCTGACGAGTCGCGCAAGCTCTGCGCGGGCGCCCTGCAAAAGGTGTTGGTGAAGGTGGCCTTCCGCAATTCGGGCCTCAACATCACCAACGTCCTCAGGTCCTTGCCGTCGGACGCTGATCAGGAGGCGCTCAAGGCCCTTATTGCACCCAGTGTGGACAAGGTGAGCGGGATCAAGAGGGTCGAGGGCGACCGCGTAGATTAGGCTGCCCGTTTTCTTCTTTCCTTGTCGCTGCTGATCATGTTACGAGAATAGTCTGTTAGAGCTGCGACAAGCTATCTTGTATTATAACTCTATTTTGGGTAGTGATTGCAATGTTATTTCCTTTACTTGACTCCTTTGCTTTGTATGTTTTTGCCCTACGCTTTTAGGGAACTTGCCGGCGCAGGCACCTTAGCCGCGAGCGCTGAGTGCGGAACGTCAGCAGCCTGCTGGCGGTGCCGCAACCGACAAGAAACCTTGTCGCAACTAGTTGCAGCACACTTAAGTTGTTGAGCGTGCTCGAAAACAAAGTAAGGGCGCGAGACTGGTCGCAGCACACTTAAGTCGTTGAGCGGACTCGAAACAAAGTAAGGGCGCAACTAGCTACGAGTAGGTTCCTCCGCGCACAGGTTTTCCATACAAAGCACGGTCGTTCAAGGAAGATAACTTAAAAAATTTAAAAATCTGATTGCTCAAACTTTGGCAACTTAGCTTTTCTGTTGTTTGCTTCCCGGCAAGGCGAAACTTTCTTGAACGACGTCTGGTCCATACCACTATCTTCTCCTTCCCC
>LR738714.1:854497774-854550848 GCA_902687465.1 Secale cereale | reverse complement strand
AAACTTGTGCGCGAGGGAATCTTCCTTTCCTTGAGAAAAAAGAAAGAAGAGAAAATACAGATATGGAGCCTTTGGGCTCGTTATGGCTTACCGGGGGTAGGCGCTGCACAAAGTGTCAGATAATACATACATAAAATAAAAAGCATGAAATTGACAAGATGTGCGGGGCACATGAGCTTTACTGATGCACGGGGTCTGCGCCCGGCTTTGTACAAAGGATAACATGCAACAGCGGCAAGACTTGTACAAAAGGTGGCTGCCGGAGCGGGTCGCGGCAACCGCGCCTTACGGGTAAAACTTACGAAGATGCTCGATGTTCCAGGAGTTGCTCACCGGAAAGCCATCTTCGGTCTCAAGGCGGACAGCGCCGGGCCTAGTGACTCGTTTCACCCGGTAAGGGCCTTCCCACTTCGGCGTCAACTTGTTGGAATTCCTGGCGGACTGAATGCGCCGAAGAACAAGTCGCCTTCCTCGAGACTTCTGGCGTTAACTTTGCGGCTATGGTAGCGGTGGAAAGCTTGCTGGTAGCAAGCAGCTCGTACAGCAGCCTGAAGACGGTCTTCCTCAAGGAGCAGCGCGTCATCTTCTTGCAGCTTCTCTTGCTCAAGCTCATCATAAGCGAGCACTCGAGGTGACCCGTATACGAGTTCCGTGGGGAGAACTGCCTCTGCTCCATAAACTAGAGCGAAAGGTGTCTGTCCAGTGGCTCGATTTGGCGTCGTCCTGATCGACCAAAGAACCACCGGCAGCTCCTCGATCTAGTTCCTTCCGCACTTGTGCAGCCTGTCGAAAGTTCTGGTCTTGAGGCCACGCAGCACTTCAGCATTTGCCCTCTCCGCTTGACCGTTGCTTCTCGGGTGAGCAACAGAAGCGAAGCAGACCTTGGCGCCAAGATCTTGGACGTACTGCATGAAGGTGCGGCTCGTGAATTGCGTACCGTTATCGGTGATGATCCTCTTAGGGATCCCAAAGCGGCAAAAAATCGACCTGAAGAACTTGACTGCTGACTGTGCTGTCACCTTCCTCACTGGTTCCACTTCCGGCCACTTTGTGAACTTGTCGATTGCAATGTACAAGTACTCAAAGCCCCCGGCTGCACGGGGAAAGGGGTCGAGGATGTCGAGCCCCCAGACCGAAAATGACCAGGATAAAGGGATCGTCTGGAGAGCTTGAGCTGGCTGGTGTATCTGCTTGGAATGGAACTGGCACGCTTCACACTTGGTTACTTGTGTAGTTGCATCCTGGAGGGCTGTCGGCCAAAAGAAACCTTGCCGGAATGCTTTGACGGCAAGTGCTCTTGCGCCAATGTGGTGACCACATATGCCTCCATGTATCTCTGCCAACAGCTTTTGTCCATCTTCCCGGAGAATACACTTCAATGTCACACCGTTGAGTCTTCTTCTGTACATTATGTTGTCAACAAACTGGTACATACTTGACTGTCGGGTTACTCTTTCCGCTTCTTCTTGCTCTTCGGGAAGTTCTCCTATCTGAAGGAAACGGACAATCTGCTGTGTCCATGCTGGAGCTTGTGGCTCGACAACAAGGACTAAAGGCACATCTGCTGCTGCGGGAACATCCGCTTCTACGGCGAGAACCTTTGGCTCGGCCGGAGCTTGATGTTCCCCGGCAAGCTTGCCGGAGCAAAACTTGTCGGGTGCGTCTGCTTCAACGGAACAAGCCCTGGGGCTTGCCGGAGCAGACCGCTCCTCAGCACTCTTGGTGTTGATCTTGGGGACCTTCTTGGCGGCGGCTTCGGGAAGCTCTACCGGAAAATAGTCACCGGAAATCAACTTTCTCTTCTTGCTCTGTCTAGTTGATGGTGTTACGGATGGTTGAGTCAGCTTGAGCACAAAGATCCCTGGTTTCACAGGTAACTTAAGTGCGGCGCACTTTGACAGGCCATCAGCAATGTCGTTCTGAGCTCTTGGAACATGCTCCATCTGTAGGCCGTCAAAGTGCTCTTCTAGCTTCCTCACTTCATCGACGTAAGCTTCCATCAACGGAGTTTGATAATTCTTGTTCACTTGGCGGACGACAAGCTGTGAGTCACCCCTGACAATAAGCTTCTTGACCCCTACAAGAAAACCCTCATACTCTGCGGTATTGTTTGTTGCTTGCTCCTTGGGAAAGTCCATCTGGACTACGTACTTGAGGTGCTCTCCGGTGGGTGCGACAAGCAGCACGCCAGCACCGGCGCCTTGCAGCGAGAAGGCACCATCAAAGTACATCAACCACTCTTTGCTTGCTTCCTTGACGGGGATGCTCGTTTCTGGAGTTTCTTCATCTGGTATTGGCGTCCACTCTGCTATGAACTCTGCCAATGCTCTGCTTTGGATAGTTGAAGTGCTCTCAAACTTGAGGCCAAAGCTTGATAGTTCAAGTGCCCACTCAACAATCCTGCCTGTTGCTTCTGGATTATGCAGTATCCTCTTCAGCGGAAAGCAAGTGACAACTGTGATCTCTTGTTCTTGGAAGTAATGGCGCAGCTTTCTCGAGGCCATGAGAAGGCCGAAAAGCAGTTTCTGCACACCGACCTAGCCCCTGCAGAAGGGAGCTGACAAAGTAAACTGGGCGCTGCACCATTTTCTTCCGTATCTCCTCTTGCGCCTGCGCAGATCCATCTTTGTCGGGACCAGAGCTTGTCGGGGAAGCCCCCTGCTTGTCGCTGGATGTACTTGCCGCGGTTGCTGGCTCATCATCTGCCTCCCTCTCCGCTACTAACGCAGCACTAACCACTTGATTGGTTGCCGCTAGATACAGCAGCAACTTCTCTTGTGGCTTAGGTGCGACAAGTATTGGAGTGGAGGACAGGTATCTCTTCAAGTCTTGCAGCGCAGCCTCCGCTTCCTGAGTCCATTTCATTGGACCTGCCTTTTTCAAAATTTTGAAAAACGGCAGGGCGCGCTCAGCAGACTTAGAGATAAACCTGCTGAGAGCAGCCACGCAACCGGCAAGTCTTCGTACATCCTTGACGCGCTTTGGTGCTTCAATCTGCTCAATGGCCTTGATCTTGTCGGGATTGGCTTCAATTCCCCTCTGAGACACGAAGAACCCGAGAAGCTTGCCGGAAGGGACTCCAAACACACACTTCTCGGGGTTGAGCTTGAGCTGGATCTTGCGCAGATTTGCAAAGGTCTCGTCTCAATCTTGAATCAGGGTTGCCCTGTCCTCGCTTTTGACCAGTATGTCATCCATGTATGCTTCTACATTTCTGTGTATTTGTGGCTCAAAAGCGGTATGGACTACCCTTGCAAATGTTGAACCAGCATTCTTCAAACCGAAAGGCATCCGTATGAAATAGTACGTGCCACATGGAGTGATGAATGCGGTCTTCTCCTCATCCTCTTCTGCCATGAATATCTGATGGTATCCTGAGTATGCGTCAAGAAATGAAAGCAAATCACATCCGGCCGTGGAGTCAACAATCTGGTCAATGCGCGGCAAGGGAAATGGGTCTTTGGGACAAGCTTTATTCACATTGGTGAAGTCGATACAAAGCCTCCATTTCTCGTTTGCCTTGCGCACGACTACAGGATTGGCCAACCACGTAGGATGGAGCACACCTCTGACAAGGCCTGCTGCTTCCAACTTCTCGATTTCTTCTGCGATGAATTCTTGGCCCTCCACTACTTGTTTCCTGACTTTTTGCTTGACGGGCCACGCATGAGGATAGACGGCAAGATGGTGCTCAATTACTTTCCTGGGAACACCGGGGATGTCAGACGGTTGCCACGCAAACACGTCGACATTCGCCCGCAGGAAAGCAACGAGCGTGCTTTCCTATTTAGGGTCAAGCGTGGCACTGATGGTGAAGGTACCACCAGTGCCGTCCTCCTTGGCGGACACCTTCTTGGTCGCTGGCAGAGCTGCCATTGTCTTCTTACACTTGCCGGTGGAGCTCGATGGTGCGTCCTCGACGGTAGCGCAGCACTCCGAAGAGGTGCGCTTGCCGGAGTGGGCATCAGAGCTCTTGCCGGACTTGGTCTTCTTCTTCCCCCCGAGAGCTTCAGCGGCAAGTGACTTGAGATCTGTTGCAGCTGCTGCTTCCCGGTAGATCTTGTCGGTGCAGATAAGGGCATCCTTCTTGTCGCCAGGGACAGAGATGACGCTTATCGGGCCTGGCATCTTCTGCATGTTATATGCGTAGTGAGAGGCTGCCATGAACTTGGCGAGTGCTAGACGGCCGAGTATCCCATTATAAGGCAATGGAAAATCGGCAACGTAAAAAGTGACCCTCTCAGTCCTGAAGTTCAACTCGCCGCCAAATGTCACTGGCAACGTGACCTTCCCCTTTGGCTTGCTCCTTCCCGGGTTGATTCCTTGGAATGTGCCGGTCTCTTCGAGCTCACTATCAGGAATCTGGAGTTTCTGGAGTACAGCGGAGGAGATCAGGTTCAAGCAGGCCCCGCCGTCAACTAGCATCTTAGTGACCTTGAGGTTGCGGATAGTTGGTGAAACCAACATCGGCAAGCACCCGACTGCAGTTGTGCGATCACGGTGGTCCTCAATATCAAAGATGATAGGCGTGCTGGACCATTTTAGAAGTTTGCACGATTCGACAGGTGGTTCCGCCGCATTGACTTCCCGCACCCACTGCTTGAGTTGGTGGTGTGAAGTATGCAGAGAAGCACCGCCGTCAACGCACAAGACCTCTGTGGCTTTCTGGAACTCCTGCTCACCGGTCTCAACATCATCCATGTCTTCGTCATCGTCGTCATCTTCATCCTTGTCGCGGCCGCGGGGAGGTCTGTCTCCTTGCCGCTGCTTGGCCTTGCCGCGGTGTCCTCCCCGGCCGTTGAATGACCGCTTATTGCCGGATCCTCCATCACCTCCCTGGCCCTTTTCCTTGTCGCGTCGCTCGTACTCAGCCTTTTGCTGCTCAACAAGCTGCTCGACCCTCTTGCAGTTCTGGAGGTCATGGCCCTTGGTGCGGTGGATCTTGTAGTACTGCTTGTCGGTGTCGTCCTGCTTGTCGGCGGCCGCCACAGCCTGGCAATTGGTGCATGCGACAGTCTCCTTGCCGGAGCTACCAAATTGGGCTTTCTTGGCGCCACCTTCATTGCCGGACTGCTCAACGACTAGCACCTCTTTGTTTTTCTTCTTCATGTTGTTCCGCCGCTGGTTTTTCTTTGCCGGTGCGGCATCCTCGCTGTCAGATCCTCCTGCTCCTGTTTCCTCTCCGGGGAGTTTCCTCCCTTCCTCAGCACGTGCACACTTCTCGGCCAGGGCGTACAGCTCACTGACGTCTCTGATCTTGCACATCGCCATCTCCTCCCTCATCCTGCGGTTACGCACGTTCTGATGGAACGCGCTGATGACCGCGGCAGGGTGGACATTTGGGATGTTGTGCTGTACACAGCTGAATCTCTGAATATACTTGCGCAGGGGCTCTCCTTCCTTCTGGGCGAGCAGGTGAAGGTCACTCTCTTGGCCATGAGGTTTGTGGCCGCCTGTGAAGGCGCCGACAAACTGATGGCATAGATCTGCCCAGGAGGATATGGAGTTGTCCGGCAAGTGCATGAGCCAGGACCTCACGTTGGGCTTGAGTACCAGCGGGAAGTAGTTGGCAAGGATCTTGTCATCTCGCCCCCCGGCATCTTGCACCGCGATGGTGTAGATGCTGAGGAACTCCGACGGATGCGTCTTGCCGTCGTACTTTTCTGGTACGTCTGGCTTGAAATTCTTCATGCTGGGCCACTAGACTTGCCTTAGCTCACGAGTAAACGCAGGACAACCTACCGCGTATGGCAAGTCGCCTTGTCCCCCTGGTGCATGCATGTCGACAGCGGGCCCAGCGCGCTGGTCGGATTGACGCCGCACTTCTCTTTGGCGCTCGATGCGAGTGCGAGCGTCTTCTTGTTGTCGATCGTGAAGAACTTGGCGCTGGTCGCGACGAGCTCGTGGATCTGATGACGCAATGGAGTCGTCGTCGATGTTGATCCGGCGAGTCGGCGATCTTGGCCTTCGGGGCGGAGAGTGCACGGTGGTTGCACCCCCACCGGTCTTGTCGCCATCGGCCCGCGCCTGGCTAACTTGCCGCGGCTGCGATGTGCTCGGCTGCCGTGGAGTGTCGCTGTTGGCGAACGCGATGAGACTCTGAATGGTGGACCTCCAGTCGTCGGCCTTGTCTGCCGCTGGAGGGAAGTCTAGGAGCAGTTGAGCTCGCGCCAAAGCTTCTGCGGGAGTGGCGGGTAGCAGTGGCGAACGGTGCGAGGAGCGGGATATGCTTGGACTTCTAACTATGTTAGAAGGAGCAGTATCCCGTCCAGGCGACCGTGCCTTGCTCGTGCCGGCATGTTGGCGTGCATGTTGGTCTTGAGCATTCCGAGATCCGCCAGCTTGATCTTGGCCCAGCAAACGTATGGTACCGTGAGTACCAAGACGATGCCGGTCCCGCGCCTCCTGAGATGGGCGCGGTGCATGCACGGACGCCGAGGTCTTGGAGTGCGCCCGGTCGTTGTGGGAGTCGTCTACGCCGCCGATGGGCGGCGCAGCCTTGTCCTTGGACTTGGCGGCACCGTGGTCTCCCTCATCGACGCCCGTTCTTCTGCCGGCGTCTACCCCACCAGCCGTTGGCTCCGGCGGTGGTGGGATCGACGCGGACGGACCAGCTGCCTCAGAAGCCTTCTTCTTCAGCGGCATGTTGATGAAGATGATGAAGATCTAGCTCGTGTGCACGCCGGATCAGGTTCACACAATCTCGACGCACCCCTACCTGGCGCGCCAAAGATGTCGGGGAAACTGATCCACCCACGAATACCTATGGGGACGGAGCCCCTTTCGGTACGGCAGGGGGCGGAGATCACGCGAAGAGCAGATCGAGGCGAGGCACACGAGCAGTTTACCCAGGTTCGGGCCGCACGGATGCGTAAAACCCTACTCCTGCTTTGTGGTTTGTATTGAGTTCTTGCTCGGGAGCGCTGAGAGCTACAGTACACTTCAGCAGCTAACGAGACCGAGCGTGAGAGTGTTCGAACCCCCTTCTATGTTGCGCATGGGCCTCCTTTTATATGCTCAAGGGGTCATCGACATATGGCAACGCAGTTGAGGGTAAAAATGGAAAAATTGTGGTAGTAGGTACAGTGTTTATACCTAACCCTGACGACAGGGGACAAGGGCATTAAATGCCCATCGACGTCACCCAAACAGTGCAAAAAGGGGCCGTCAGGGGCGCCACCGTTCGCCACGATGGCAACCTTGTCAGCGCCGCTTGCCACCGCGTACCCCTGGCTGCACAGCCTCCCGCCACGTACGCCTGGAAGGGTCCCAGAGCGACACGTGGGTGGATGCGCTGGAGCGCGGGTACAGAGTGGTAGCTTGCCGCGGCAAGCGCCTTGCCGCGGTCGTTGTTTTGTCGCGTCCGGGAGCTTGCCGCTCACCGGGCCTTGCCGGGACGTGTGGCGTGTCGCGGCAAGTTCCTTGAGATGCCTTGGTTGGCCTTCCCGGCAAGCTCCTCTTGCCGGGGTCTTGTCTCCTTCGCTTGAATACTTTGTTCTTGAATGGCTCCAAAGGAACCATGGAGGACCGTGGCGGTCACCCGGCAAGCCTTGCCGCGGGGCGCTGCAACTGCCCGTGCACAAGTTCGGGATACTAAGGGTACCCCTACTTTAGTACACCAACAGAACATGAACCTAGTGATAATATTAATGATGATGTTCATAATTATGCTCAACCTAGCAATGATAATGATGTAGAGATTGAACCTGCGGTTGATCCTGATAACCCACAATCAAAAAATCAACATTATGATAAGAGAGCCTTTGTTGCTAGGAAGCACGGTAGGGAAAGAGAACCATGGGTTTAGAAACCCATGCCTTTTCCTCCTAAACCATCCAAGAAAAAGGATGATGAGGATTTTGAGCGCTTTGCTGAAATGATTAGATCTATCTTTTTGCGCATGCGTTTGACTGATGTGCTTAAAACAAATCCTTACGCCAAGTATATGAAGGATATTATTACCAACAAAAGAAAGATACCTGAAGTGGAAATTTCCACCATGCTTGCCAATTATACTTTTAAAGGTGGAATACCTAAGAAATTAGGAGATCCAGGAGTACCTACTATACCTTGCTCCATTAAGAAAAACTATGTTAAAAGTGCTTTATGTGATCTTGGAGCTGGTGTTAGTGTTATGCCTCTCTCTTTATATCGTAGATTTGACATGAGTAAGTTGACACCTACTGAAATATCTTTGCAAATGGCTGATAAATCAACTGCTATACCTATCGGTATTTGTGAGGATGTGCCTGTTGTAGTTGCAAATGTTACTATTCTAACGGACTTTGTTATACTTGATATTCCCGAGGACGATAGTATGTCTATTATTCTTGGAAGACCCTTTTTGAATACTCCAGGTGCTGTTATTGATTGCAACAAAGGCAATGTCACTTTTCATGTCAATGGTAATGAGCATACGGTACACTTTCCGAGGAAACAACCCCAGGTCCACAGTATCAATTATATTGGAAAAATTTCAACTATTACTATTGGGGGTTTTGAATTTCCTCATCCTACTGTCAAGAAGACATATGACATTGTTATTGTTGGGGACATACATATCCCCATTGATGTAACATAGTGTTATTCGAAAATTCTCCGGTTACATGCTACTCGGAAAGAGTTTATTAAAAAGACTTGATCCACCTTGTTAATGTATTCCTTTTGATGAGCATGGGATAGGTGAATCTAGATAGCACAACCTTATGTACCCTCGTTTTACTTTCTGTTAATTAGGGAAAATAAAAAAAATATTCTCTATCAGTTTTCAGATTTATCCGTGCAATAAAAGATACCCCGAAAATAAAAGTTCTCCAAATGCCATGAAAATGAAATATGATTTTTTTTTTCTAGAATATTTGAGAAAATATGGCACAGAACACACGGCGAGGGGAGCCCGCACCTGGCCACGAGGGTCCAGGGCGCGCCCCCTGCCTCGTGGGCCCCATGTGGCCCCCCTCCACTTATTCCTGCACCCATGCTCTTCTTCTTCCTCCCAAAAAAATCACCAACCAGCTCAAACCCGAGTTCTAGCTCATCTTGCTGCCATTTTCGATCTCCTTGCTCAAAGCACCATTCACCAAACTGTTTGGGGAGATTGTTCCTTGGTATGTGACTCCTCCATTGGTCCAATTAGTTTTTGTTCTAGTGCTTTATTTATTGCAAATTTATGCTGCTGTGGTGACCTTGTTCTTGAGCTTGCATGTCAATTTTTTTTGGTCCCAAGTAGTTCTAATGCATGATATAGTCTCTAGGCACTAGTAGGAGTTGTTGCTATCAATCTTGTTGAGTTTGGTTAACTTTTATTTTGAGTTACTAAAAATTTCAGAAAAGGAAAATGATAAAAAGATTGTTGAGGGGCTCCTCAAGTAAGAGCTCAGAGGAGAAGAAGAAAGAAGAAAATAAGAAGCCCAAATATAATCTTCCTCACATGGCGGAAGTTCGGCCGTGTGAATGGCCTTGCAATGATTTCATGATATCTGCCGGGATTTACGAAGACTTTTATTGGTTCGCAGATAATGCAGGCCTCACCGACTTCCTCCACGACCAGCGTGAACAGTATCTCTTACTCACCAATATTTTCACGCAATGTTTTCATTTTCATGCTAAGAAAACACCACCTATGGTGGAGTTTCGTTTATATGATGTGATTAAGGAGATATCACTCTTAGAAATTTGTGAAATATGTAAGATACCCTTTGAGGGTAGACTTGATGAACCACGTCGTGAAGACGTTGAAGGGTTTATTGACATGATAACTATAGTGGAAACTCGACAAGTCTCAGGGGCAAGAATCACTAGTATACACTTCCTTGTTCTGCGCTACTTTGCTTTATTTGCTTGTAGATGTTTGATTGGTCACGGAAACAGTGGGAATCTTAGTGCCCCTGATATTGTCATCTTACGCCATGCTTTGTTTCAAGACACAAATTTTAGCTTGGGCACCGTTGTTGCTAAACGACTGAGTCTTAACCGCTCAAAGGGGCATGACTTTGGAGGCAACTTTGCTTCTCGCCTTGCTGAACATTTTAGAATACCTATTAGGCATCATGAGAAGGAAGAAAAATTGCTTGCCCCTGTTTATCTAGACTACAAAAGCATGGTAGCTCATGACTTTATTGTTAAAGACAAGAATAGGCTGCTTAATTATAACTTAAGGTTTGATGAAATATACTGTGAAATTGTTACCTTCCATGCACCATCTTTGTTTGATTTGTCCACATGCAAGTATCGCATTACATCAGATGCCTTCTACAAGTACCAGGGCCAGGCACAATCTTCAGAGCCTGAGCCGGAGCCACCCCTCGATCCTTACCGTCAGTCTGTTTATGGGTGGGAGCTGGATGAGCTCGCCAACCAGTGGCACCTAGAGGACACATCTTAGTACACTGGAGGGAGTAGCTTCGATCCGTGGCCATAGACCAACTTAGGCCAAAAGCCTAAGCTTGGGGAGTACGTGTTTCTCACCGACTTTACATTCATGTTCACACACTTATTCTAGTTGTCGGTGCTCACACTCTTTCATTGTGTCATCCATGCTTAGTTTCAATTCTTTTTCTTAGTCTTTTTCTTGTGTGCTAGAAAAACCTTAAGAAAAACACACACAAAATATTAGTTGTAGCTTCTAGCTAGTTTACTTTCTTTGCTTGTAGTAGTAGTTAAAAATGAAAACCCAAAAAGATTTCCCGCTCTTCTTTTGCTAGTTGGGAGCTTTCCCGTGTAAATAGTTTTTTTCTTTTCTTTGGGGGACAAGAGTAGAAGACCATGATTAAAATGCTTAGTGGCTCTCATATGCTTTACTGTTTGTTTAACCTTGAGCCATATTAACTTGTCTTCTCTCTTGTATTAAATGTCTGCAGATTCCAGCTTAGTCCAATGCACGTGCACTATTATTATTATTCACACCGTTCAGTCATGCGAGTGAAAGGCAATAAGGATGATATATGATGAACTAATTGAGATGAGAAAAGCTGGTATGAACTCGACCTCTCTTGTTTTTGTAAATATGATGGTTCATCGTTCCTGATTCAGCTTGTTATGAACGAAACATGCTTGCAATGACAATTAGAGATCGTAGCTGATTACGCCATGCTTAATTAGCTGAGAGTTATAATGGTCTATCTTGCGTGCCAGCATGATATTAAAATGGTTGTGATGTAGTATGATGGGGTAGTATCCTCCTTTGAACGATTCAAGTGGTCTGACTTGGCACATGTTCACGCATGTAGTTGAAACAAATCAACATAGCCTCCACGATATTTATGTTCATGGTGATTTATATCTTACTCATGCTTGCATTCATTGTTGGTTAATTTTAAGGCATGTTCATGACCGTTGTTGCTCTCTAGCTGGTCACTTCCCAGTCTCTTTCTAGCCTTCACCTGTACTAAGAAGGAACACTGCTTGTGCATCCACTTCCATAAACCTCAAAGTTGTTCCATATGAGTCCACCATACCTTCCTATATGCGGTATTTACCTACCGTTCCAAGTAAATTTCTATGTGCCAAACTCTAAACCTTCAAATGAAATTCTGTTTTGTATGCTCGAACAGCTCATGTATCAACTAAGGTTGTCTATATGTTCCATGCTAGGTGGGTTATTCTCACGATGAGTGGACTCCGCTCATCATTCATGAGAAAATGGCTGGTAATCGGGATGCCCAGTCACATGCTCAAAATCATAGTAATTAAAGAAAACTCCCCGAGGGCTGTTGCTGGTTTGGACGGTACCCGTTGTTTTGGGCTAGCCGTGGAGTGTGCTTGTTGGTGGTTGGGGGAGTATAAACTTTACCATTCTGTTTGGGAACCGCCTATAATGTGCGTAACATGGGAGATATCAAGATTCTTGGTTGTTATGTTGACAATGAAAGTATACCGCTCAAAATGTTATTCATCTCTATTTAAAAATTGAGCTCTGGCACCTCTACAAATCCCTGCTTCCCTCTGCGAAGGGCCTATCTATTTACTTTTATGCAGAGTCATCATCCTCTTATCAAAGAGCACCAGTAGGAGAGCACCTCTGTCATTTACATGTATTACTGTTAATTTGCATTGAGTATGATCATGACTGGATCTCTTTTACCATGAATTACAATGTCTAGTCAGTCCTTGATCTTTAAAGGTGCTCTGCATTTATATTTTGCGGTCTCAGAAAGGGCTAGCGAGATACCATCTTGTTATATCATATCATGATTGTTTTGAGAAAGTGTAGTCATCCGAGGTTTATTATTATTGCTCGCTAGTTGATTATGCCATTGATGTGAGTAGTATTGAGACCTGAAAGTTATTGTTAATGTGGTTAGTTCATGATCTTGTTGAAAACCTGAATGTTGGCTTACATATTTACAACAAAAAGAGCAAACAGAGTTTGTCAAAGTTTTTCTTTATCACTTTCAGTTTATCAACTGAATTGCTTGAGGACAAGCAAAGGTTTAAGCTTGGGGGAATTGATACGTCTCCAACGTATCTACTTTTCCAAACCCTTTTGCCCTTGTTTTGGACTCTAACTTGCATGATTTCAATGGAACTAACCCGGACTGACGCTGTTTTCAGCAGAACTGCCATGGTGTTGTTTTTGTGTAGAAATAAAAAGTTCTCGAAATGACCTGAAACTCCACGGAGAATTATTTTGGAAAATATAAAAAATACCTGCAAGAAGATCCAGACCAGGGGGCCCACACCCTGTCCACGAGGGTGGGGGCGCCCCCCCTAGGGCGCGCCCCCTGCCTCGTGGGCCCCCTGGTGCTCCACCGACGTATCCCCAGATCCTATATATTCACTTTCGGGGAGAAAAAAATCAAGGAAGAAGAATTATCGCGTTTCACGAGACGGAGCCGCCGCCAAGCCCTAATCTCTCTCGGGAGGGCTGGTCTGGAGTCCGTTCGGGGCTCCGGTGAGTGGAGATCATCGCCATCGTCATCATCAACCTTCCTCCATCACCAATTTCATGATGCTCACCATTGTGCGTGAGTAATTCCATCGTAGGCTTGCTGGACGGTGATGGGTTGGATGGGATCTATCATGTAATCGAGTTAGTTTTGTTAGGGTTTGATCCCTAGTATCCACTATGTTCTGAGATTGATGTTGCTATGACTTTGCTATGCTTAATGCTTGTCACTAGGGCCCGAGTGCCATGATTTCAGATCTGAACCTATTATGTTTTCATGAATATATGTGTGTTCTTGATCCTATCTTGCAAGTCTATAGTCACCTACTATGTGTTATGATCCGGCAACCCCGAAGTGACAATAATCGGGACCACTCCCGGTGATGACCATAGTTTGAGGAGTTCATGTATTCACTATGTGTTAATGCTTTGGTCTAGTACTATATTAAAAGGAGGCCTTAATATCCCTTAGTTTCCACTAGGACCCCGCTGCCACAGGAGGGTAGGACAAAAGATGTCATGCAAGTTCTTTTCCATAAGCACGTATGACTATATTCGGAATACATGCCTACATTGCATTGATGAACTGGAGCTAGTTCTGTGTCACCCTAGGTTATAACTTCTACATGATGAATTGCATCCGACATAATTTCCCATCACCGATCCAATGCCTATGAGATTTTCTTATATTGCTTGTTGCTTATTTACTTTTCCGCTTCTACTATTACAAAAACTACAAAAACACTATCGTTACTTTTATTGCTGCTACCGCCACTATCATATTACTTTGCTACTAAACTATCTTGCTGCAGATACTAAGTTTCCAGGTGTGGTTGAATTGACAACTCAGCTCCTAATACTTAAGAGTATTCTTTGCCTCCCCTTGTGTCGAATCAATAAATTTGGTTGAATACTTTACCCTCGAAAATTGTTGCGATCCCCTACACTTGTGGGTTATTAGGTAGCTTCACGGTTTGGTTCTTTCCCGTCAAAGAATTCACCTTGCGAGCCAACACACACAATAGCCCAAACGGCGGGGTTATGTCCAAGATTATGCATTTTCATCTTATGCTTCCAACTAGCAAAATTAGTACCATCAAAGTAAGGACCTCTACGGTGGTAATTTCCCTCGCTAGACGCCATACTCTCCTTGGTTGTGAAACCAATGCTATGATCACCAAAGCTATGGCTATCAAGGCAAATGGAGACCAAAGCTCTGATACCACTTGTAGGATAAAAGTATGTCTAGAGGGGGGTGATTAGACTACTTGACCAAATAAAAATCTAGCCTTTTCCAATTTAAATTCTTGGCAGATTTTAGCAACTTAGCACAAGTCAAGCAATCAACCTACACATGCAATTCTAAGAGTACAGCAGCGGAATGTAAAGCAATTGCATATGAAGGTAAAGGGCGGGGTTTGGAGAGTGCAAATGCAAGTGTAGACATAGATGTTTTTGTCGTGGTTCCGATAGGTGGTGCTATCGTACATCCACGTTGATGAAGACTTCAACCCACGAAGGGTAACGGCTACGCGAGTCCACGGAGGGCTCCACCCACGAAGGTGTGATATGTCCAAAACGTATCTATAATTTCTGCTTGCTCCATGCCTCTTTTGGGTGATATTGCTATGATATTTATACACTTCCATACACTTTTGATCATATTTGGACTAACCTATTAACTCAGTGCACCCCAGTGCCAGTTTCTGTTTTCGGCTGTTTTTGTATTTCAGGTTTTCACATTACGAGAACTGCCAGAAAAAATCCAGAAAAATTATATAAAAAATCAGTGTTCCAGAAGCTACCAGGCACCCGAAGCACAGCCGGAGGGGGACCACCAGGGCCCCAGGCGCCCTGGTGGCGCCCCCCCCCCTGGGCCGCGCCGGGGGGGCGCCTGGGCCCCACGAGCCTCGTCTGATGCCCCCCTTTGGCATATATTTAAAGCATCTCCCGAAACCCTCGAGACGAGAACTCTTTTTCGCGATCTCATCTCTGTTCCGCCGCCGCCGCCGCTTCCAAGATCGGGAGCACCAGGAGAACTCTTCCCGGCACCCTGCCGGAGGGGAGGATCACCACCGGGAGCTTCTCCACCACCATGGACGCCTCCCGGATGAGTTGTGAGTAGTCTCCCTTGGACCATGGGTCCATGACCAGTATATATGTGATGTTCTCCTCCCGTTCTTGTGCTTCACTAATTAGTCCTCGTGAGCTGCCCTACATGATCGAGGCACATATGTAATCCTTATGCTGTTGCTATGATGAGTTTCCTGGGATTCGATGGATTGTGAGATTATGTTCAGATTGTGTTTGAGTAATATATTTGATTAACCTCTTTAATATTTATGTTCGTAAGTAATTCTTGCATGTTCTCCGTTGTTATTTATTGCTTTGGCCAAGTAGTAGGTAGTGACTCCAAGAGGGAACGTTATGCTTGATTGTGGGTTCATGCCCCTCGATGACTAGCTTGAGTGACAGAAACATGAGTCTAGGGGATGTGCTGTTGCCACAAGGGGGAAAACAACGGTGCTTGTGCCCGCGGGTGCAAGGATTGTTTACTTTACGCAAAGTTCTTTTAATGCAGTTGTCTGTTGCTTTGAGTTTACACTATGGGTGGGACTCGCAACTTAATACCAGCGAGATGTTCTGGATAGATATCTCAAGGTGGATGATTAGTATTAGATGCAGATGGATTTCGGTCTACTTGCCTTGGCGTACCGCCCATGCTTTGAACCTCTACCTTTCTTGCAACATAGTAAGCATTGGTTTGCGCACATAATTCTGTCAATTGCCCAGCTATAATTCGTTTACCTCACATAGCTGTTTTATCGTCTTTTGGGAGAGAGACATCACTAGTGAATATCATGGGACTCCGGTCCATATTACCATCATTGATCACATCCGCTATTTACTTTCTGTTTTTACTTACTATTGCAGCAATACCTATCACTATTATCACTTGCGTTTGATCCTTTGTAAACGACAAGGCCGGAGGGATTGACAACCTCTCTGTACTCGTTGGGAGCAAAGTTATTTGTATCTGTGTGCAGGTCCATGTTGATTGCTAATATCTGGCGCCGTTAGCAGTTGACACCTTCTTGTTGAAACTGGGAGTCTCAGGGGAAATCGATCCTTGGTATCTTTGCCAAAGGAAAACTTCCGCGACACTGCATCTCAAACCTTCCACTTGGGGTAACCAACGAGGAGCGAGAAGCCATCAAGAAAAGTTTTCTGGCGCCGTTGCCGGGGACTCCACTCTTCAGGATAGGGGAGTTGTACGCTATCTTTTACCTTTGCTTTTAGTCTTGTTAGTTTACCTTTCAGTTTTTGCTTTAGTATCTTTAATTGAAAATCACAAAAAATATTTATCTCATTCTTTAGTTGTCATTATGTCGGGTCCTTTTTGTCTTTGACGAGGCAGAAGTTCTCACCTTTAAACAACGAGGTGGGGAAAGTCTGAAAGATGCTTGGTATAGAATTAATGATTCTCAAAAAAGAGCCACCAAGAAGCAACCTACTACTATCCTGCTTAGAAATTTTTATGTTGGAATTACTTCTTGGAATAGGTTTATTCTAGATACTGCTATCAATGGAAATTTCCTAGAGGCCCCAGTTTGGGAGTCTCTTAGTATTATTTAAAATCTTTTTGGGAATCCCCCCGTTGTTAGCATTCAAGAGGACATCACCCTAGCTCACATTATGAAAAAACTTGAAAAGATAGAGCTAGAGATGCCAAGCATTAATAAGATAAATGAGTTGGATCGTAAGATCCAAGGGAATTTGAATAGGCTTGATAGCTCCATGCATAAAATTTTCAAATCTTTGGAGACCATCAAATCCCATGACTTGGACTCTTCTAGGATAGATAAGATTGAGGAAATATTTGATACTCTAGGAACTACTTTCTCCTCGATCAAAACCAAAAAGGTAGAAACTCCGGCAAGGAGGGAGCCTAAGTTCGTTCACGTTCCAAAGGCTTCCCGTTCTAAAAGTAATCCATCTATTGCAAAAGGGGTTGAAACTGTAAAGACTTTGGAAGAAACACCTCTCTCTGATGAATTTATAGATGAATCTTCCCTTGACTTTTATCCTTTTGGTCTTCTCCCCAGAAGTATCTCTATGAGGCCTTTATTTGAAAGTCCTCTTAAGACTAGTTGTATTATTGAAGAGCTTTTTGATGATCTTGATGATGGTTCAATTGATACAACTTGACCTCTATGCATTATGCCTAGCTTAAAGGCATAAAAGAAAGCGCTCTTGGGAGGCAGCCCAATGAATAAAATTTTATTTTGCTTTTGTTGTGTCTTGATGTTGTTACTACTGTAGCATCATCATTGTATCTTTTCTTTTCAATTTTGTGCCAAGTGTAGCCTCTGATTGCTAGAAAGTTCAAAAGTTGTGACGTGCTGTCCAGGAAACAGATTCTGTCCTTGGATAGAAAAATTCGTATAAAATCACCAGATCATATTTTTGGTCTGAATTTTTCCGACAGCGTGCTCTATATAATTGTCTTTCGTGCGTCTGTTCTGAGTTTTTTTATTAGAGTTGCAGAAGTGCCCCGAACAAATCATTTACTACCTGCTGTTCTGTTTTTCACAGATTCTGTCTTGTTTTGCCTTTCCTTCATTTTGCAAACCTAGAGCATGCTTTTTCTTTGCAAAAACCTTTTGGCAATCTTGAGAAACAGTAGAACTTCAAGAATATCCTTATTTCCAGCAAGGAACAATTATTTTATTATGGGTACTAACCTCGCTAATCAGATTATGATGAGTTATGTATGAAGGGAGTTTTCAAGTGTGCGAGGGAAGATGTTAAAAAGATTCAGGAGTGTCAAATGCTCAAGCTTGGGGATGCCCCCGTGCACCCCCAAGAAATATTCAAGGAGACTCAAGCATCTAAGCTTGGGGATGCCCCCGTGCATCCCCTTCTCCATCAACATTATCAGTTCGTCTTTCGTTCCACTATATTTTTATCACTTCATGTGTTATGTGCTATGCTTGGAGCGTCTTGCTTTTAGTTTTCTTTTTAGTTTTCTTTAGCTTTTCATAACGAGTCGGAACTCAGCTTTCTTTATGTGGGAGAGAAACACGCTCCACTTCTACCTAGAACATAACATAGAATTTGCATGTCTATCTTTGCTGTGTGTGTTCTTTGTCTTTAAATAGCTACTATCATGCTCAGCTCTTAACTTTCATGCTTATCTTTTTAAAGAGCTTTTGTTTAGTTGGTTGCTTGAACTCTCTTTAGTTATCATGCTTATCTTATTAAGAGAGTTTGCTTCCGTTGCATTGGTTGATATGTCTATGATAAAGATGCTACGTGCATAATGGCGCTTAGTAGTTCATGTTTTCTTATGGTTAGTCTCAAATAGCTGGGGGGTTCCCAATGTGTTATTGGAGTACCAACATGATTTGTTTGCCGATGATGTGGTATGGTTTAGTAATATCTTCCTTCGAGAATTTACTTTGATTGACATGGCGTTTGCTCACGCATATTTAAGACTGTAAAGAAAGTCTGTCAAGCCTTGATGATCTTTTGTTTCTGAGTAGCGATATAACTTCCATGCCTGATTCAATGTTGCTTTGTCGCTCTGCATGATTATGACCGTCATTGCTCTCTTAGTTGGTCGCTCCCAGTCTTTTGCTAACCTTCGCCTGTACTAAGCGGACTGACTGCTTGTGCATCCACATCCTTTTAAACTAGTTATGCCATATGAGTCCACCATACCTTCCTACATGGTATTTACCTGCCATTCCTAACGGAGACTTGCATGTGCCATCTCGAAATTATTCAAAGAGAAAAAAGAAAAGCATTCCTATTTTGTGCCTCTGTTTTAAGTTCATGAGGAAGTAGTAGTTAATTCATGATCTTTTTAAGTTGGACAAGCTTCACCCCGGGATTGCATGTATAATGTGCAAACCCATAATACAAGAAGGAACTGGCATTGAGTGCACCCGGCTCAAAAAGATAATATAACAAACAAACCCTCCTTCACGCTTTGCTCATGAGAAATCAGAAAACTTTGGCAGTGATAAACAAAGGAAATTAAGAGGATGTGATCGTCCTCATTCGGGAGCCGTTCCTCGAAACTTGTCCATCTCAAGAAGTGATTGAGTTGTCTGCTAGCATTCTTTGACGAAACATGCATGATCTAAAAATATTATTACCTCTGTTTTTAAAACCAAGAGCTCTGGTACATGTTTTGTCTTTGTTTCCGATTACGGGTTTTCAACCTTGCCAACAAAAGCCACGGTTCGAGAGTCTCCACCTTCTTTTAAAAGCACCAACTACTGAGAGCATGATTGTCATTCCGAGTGTAATGTGCATTGTCCCAAAGTAGCATTGTCTTTTGCATGATTGTGATATCGTTTATTCTGAAATCATTGTATCTAGTCATCACTTAAACCTTGAAGGTGCCCCTGCATTTATGTTTTGCTTCACTAAAGGGGGCAAGCTAGATATCACTTTATCATATTTGCACATCATGTTCATTACAAATCTATTTGATGTTTCAATATCATATTGTAAAACTTTCAGTTCTTTGTGATTTTCTCATGAGGCAACTTAATTACTATAGATTCATTGTCTCAGTAAGCTTTTGTCATATGACTATGAAAAGTCCTATATGGTTAATAGCATGTCACCATAGAAATTATTCTTGTTATCATTTACCTACTCGAGGACGAGCAGGAATTAAGCTTGGGGATGTTGATACGTCCAAAACGTATCTATAATTTATGCTTGCTCCATGCCTCTTTTGGGTGATATTGCTATGATATTTATACACTTCCATACACTTTTGATCATATTTGGACTAACCTATTAACTCAGTGCACCCCAGTGCCAGTTTCTGTTTTCGGCTGTTTTTCTATTTCAGGTTTTCACATTACGAGAACTGCCAGAAAAAATCCAGAAAAATTATATAAAAAATCAGCGTTCCAGAAGCTACCAGGCACCCGAAGCACAGCCGGAAGGGGACCACCAGGGCCCCAGGCGCCCTGGTGGCGCCCCCCCCCCCCCCCCGGGCCGCGCCGGGGGGGCGCCTGGGCCCCCCGAGCCTCGTCTGATGCCCCCCTTTGGCATATATTTAAAGCGTCTCCCGAAACCCTCGAGACGAGAACTCTTTTTCGCGATCTCATCTCTGTTCCGCCGCCGCCGCCGCTTCCAAGATCGGGAGCACCAGGAGAAATCTTCCCGGCACCCTGCCGGAGGGGAGGATCACCACCGGGAGCCTCTCCACCACCATGGACGCCTCCCGGATGAGTTGTGAGTTGTCTCCCTTGGACCATGGGTCCATGACCAGTAGCTATGTGATGTTCTCCTCCCGTTCTTGTGCTTCACTAATTAGTCCTCGTGAGCTGCCCTACATGATGGAGGCACATATGTAATCCTTATGCTGTTGCTATGATGAGTTTGCTGGGATCCGATGGATTGTGAGATTATGTTCAGATTGTGTTTGAGTAATATATTTGATCTACCTCTTTTATATTTATGTTCGTAAGTAATTCTTGCATGTTCTCCGTTGTTATATATTGCTTTGTCCAAGTAATAGGTAGTGACTCCAAGAGGGAACGTTATGCTTGATTGTGGGTTCATGCCCCTCGATGACTAGTTTGAGTGACAGAAACATGAGTCTAGGGGATGTGTTGTTGCCATAAGGGGGAAAACAACGGTGCTTGTGCCCGCGGGTGCAAGGATTGTTTACTTTACGCAAAGTTCTTTTAATGCAGTTGTCTGTTGCTTTGAGTTTACACTATGGGTGGGACTTGCAACTTAATACCAGCGAGATGTTCTGGATAGATATCTCAAGGTGGATGATTAGTAGTAGATGCAGATGGATTTCGGTCTACTTACCTCGGCGTACCGCCCATGCTTTGAACCTCTACCTTTCTTGCAACATAGTTAGCATTGGTTTGCGTTCATGGTCCTGTCAATTTCCCAGCTGTAATTCGTTTACCTCACATAGCTGTTTTATCGTCTTTTGGGAGAGAGACATCACTAGTGAACATCATGAGACTCCGGTCCATATTACCATCATTGATCACATCCGCTATTTACTTTCCGCTTTTACTTATTATTGAAGCAATATCTATCACTACTATCATTTGCGTTTAATCCTTTGTAAACTACAAGGCCGGAGGGATTGACAACCTCTCTGTACTCGTTGGGAGCAAAGTTATTTGTATCTGTGTGCAGGTCCACGTTGATTGCTCAATATCTGGCGCCGTTAGCAGTTGACACCTTCTTGTTGAAACTGGGAGTCTCAGGGAAATTGATCCTTGGTATTGCCGAGGGAAAACTTCCGCTACACTGCATCTCAAACCTTCCACTTGGGGTAACCAACGAGGGGCGAGAAGCCATCAAGGTGTAACGCCCCGGACACACCCGCCGGCGGTGGTTGTTACTCCTGGCGGGATCTAGACTGGTCTCACATATCAACACTAGTCTTTTCTGCGCACTTGTCCTCACTCGTGCACACCCGGGAGCAACTTCTCGGTCGGTCACCCATCCTGAAACTACTCCAAGCTGAGCACGCTTAACTTTGGAGTTCTGTCCGAATGGGCTTCCGGAAAAGAAGGAATTCCTTATTGATATGAGTAGTCTAACATCCCTATTAAACCAGGCTATCACATAAACCCTTACTCAGAGGAACCGACGTCCTCGTCGGGCCACAGGAACGTTCCCTTTTGGCACAAATGTCTGTGCTTCCAGGACAGCACATGTGCCATGCCATGTGCCACGACGGGTCACAAACGCCCGCAAACATATGTGTAACCGTGAGGGTCGGCTCTAATACCAACTTGTAATGCCCCGGACACACCCGCCGGTGGTCGTTACTCCTCGCGGGATCTAGACTGGACTCATATATCAATACAAGTCTTTTCTGCGCATTTTATCCTCACTCGTGCACACCGGGAGCAACTTCCCGGTCGGTCACCCATCCTGAAACTACTCCAAGCTCAGCACGCTTAACTTTGGAGTTTGTTGACGCTCAAAAGTGGCACAATCGTAAAAGTTGCTTTAATCTATGTCAAGATTACTTCAAACTTATGATTGAAAGTCACCATGAGATGGCTTTCTTTGAGAAGATCAAGATGGATATGAAAGTGGTCTAAAACGGAGTCCGGATGCAAAAGTTATGACAAGTTCAGAGATGCTCATGGTGACACCAGATTAAAGAATGGCTTGAAACCCAATTAAGATTACTTCAAAAAAAGTTTCAACATGAAAGTTGTGCGTCTCGTCGAAATGGTCGATTTTCATATAAAATCGTCCCAATCCGAGTTCGTATGCAAAAGTTACAGCCATCCGAACACAGCCCTGTCACAGAGCCATAAGTGGCACGCCCCACCAGCCATGTGTGTGATGGGTAGCGCGAATAACAGCCTGTATTTCCTGACCATTTTGGCCTAGAAGATGGCTTCAAATCGAAAAACGTTCAACATGAAAGTTGTTCGTCTCGTCGAAACGGTCAAAATTGCTTTTGGGCTCTTTTCTATCTGAGGTCGTTTACCACCTCAAAAATTACCCGCAAGGTACAGTCAATTTAAACCGAATAGTTTTGGAAAGTTCGGACAAAACCAATCCGAATTTGGCTAGGGTTTTGGACGTGAATCCAAGCCTTTTCCTTGCACGGGTAGTCCAGCCGCCTCTTATATACTCAAGGGGTGATGGCCGATTGAACTACAACACACAATCGCAAACGCATCTACAACTTTTTCATCTAC
The DNA here is from genome assembly GCA_902687465.1 of Secale cereale. Lineage (NCBI taxonomy): Eukaryota > Viridiplantae > Streptophyta > Magnoliopsida > Poales > Poaceae > Secale > Secale cereale. The sequence continues at coordinate 854,528,237 of LR738714.1, read as the reverse complement.
GTTTTGTTCCTCCCTCGTTCTTCGTCGTTCTTCGTGTTGGAGAGCTGCGAATACCGAGGCTCTAGGGGCGGCTTGACCGACCTAGGGCAGCCCGTAGCCGCCGCACTCCCCGACGGAGTCCCTCCCGGGAGTGTAGAGTTTCGGGTCTTCAAAAGCTCTCGTCGGTCGACTTGCGAATCGCGCTTCCGGTGAGACTCCTTCAACGTGAGCTGCGGTGCACCACCCCCGGCGTCGAGGGTACACGTGACGTGTTCGTGTGCGAACACACTTTTTGGCGACTCCGCTAGGGAAAAAGATCAATCATCATCAACATCCATCATTTCCGGCAACGACAAGATCCCCAAACCCTGGGAAATCGACGCCAATAACATAATCAAGCCCAATTTTGAGGAGTTATCGGAGGAACATCGCCAAGCTTATGAGGAGTACAAGAAGGCACGTGAAGAGAAGGAGATGCAGGCGTTCCTTGCTAAGTTCAAAAAGGATCGTCAAGGCAATATCACTCCGGTTGAAGAAATCAAGTTTCCTCCTCTTCATGATGAACAGATTAAACCCTCTGTAAGTAATACCTTCTCTCCTGAGGTATGGGCTGAAATTGGTAGTCGCATTACAGATAGCCATAATCTTTTATACCAAATTTTCTTAGAAAATAGTAATGCTAAAAATAGTGTGCCTCAATCATCTAGTGGTAATGTTGGTGTGCGTGTTACCGCAGAAATCCCTAGTCCAACTTTACCTATTTCATCGGCGCCCCCCGTGCCGATGAATTTTTTTCCTAGCCCCACAAATCAAATTGTTGCTGCACCCATTAATCCTATCATGAGTATGCCAAGTTCGGTGGTGACGCCAAACCAAACCCTACCTACAAGAGCAAACCCTATTAAATCACTACCGAATTACAATTCGGCATGCATGCCACAATTCACACCTGCAACTACTAACCCTACTCCTCCTATGCTACCGCCACAAGCTTCATCGTCCACCATGGATGATGGTCTAGCTAATCTTAGAGGGGAGATGGCTAAGATGCTCCGAGAGAATTTTAGAGTTGAGTTGCCAAGGAACCGTATTTATCAAAAGCCATATCCAGAATACTTTGATGCAATTCAATGCCCTCCGGGATATAAAATTCCAGATTTTGTTAAGTTTAATGGAGAGGGCACAAAAACCACCTGGGAGCATGTTAGTCAGTACTTGGCACAATTAGGTGAGGCAAGTTCACGAGATGAGTGGAGAGTACGTTATTTTCCTTTATCTTTAACTGGTACTGCTTTCTCATGGTTTTCTGTGTTACCACCTGGTTCTATTACTACATGGTTTCACTTGGAACAAAAGTTTCATGATCACTTCTACAGTGGTGACAATGAGCTTAAGCTATCCCATCTTACATCGGTTAAGCAAAAGTATGATGAATCGGTCTCCGATTATGTCAAAAGATTTAGGGATACAAAAAACCGGTGCTATAGTTTGGTGATAACCGAGAGATATTTGGTTGATCTTGTGTTTAGTGGTTTGAGAACTCACATTAGAGAAAGGCTAGAAGGATACGAGTTTTTAAATATCAACCAAGTCTTGCAAAGGGCTTTGGCTCAAGAAAGCCGAAGCAAAGATCTTAAAGAGGTGCATAGATATAAAACTGATCGTTCTAAAATGAATATGGTTGAGTATGGTAGTGACCACTTGGACGATGAGGGTGATATTTATGCTGCTGAATTTGTTTGGTCATCTAAGGCCAAACCATTTACTTGCAATGATTTAAAGCCGATTCATAAGAATCGTGATGAAGAGATGAAATTTACTTTCAACATTACTAAGTGTGATAGAATATTTGATGCTTTTTTGCAAGCCAAGATTATTAGAATATCTCATACTTTACCGCCGTTCGAAGAGCTGAAACGGCGTGCTTATTGCAAGTATCATAATTCTTTTTCTCATGCTACTAATGATTGTAATGTTTTTCGACGACAGATACAATCGGCCATTAATGACGGACGACTGAATTTTTCTGAAATGCAAGTTGATAAGCAGCCTTTCCCAATGAACACCATGGATTTGGAGGGGAAGAAGATGTTAATTCGGCCCAACATAGCCTAATCAGCTAATAAAAATAATATTGTCATTGGTGAGCCCAGGAAAAATGAGAAGAGCAACAAGGTCTTGGGGAGACAAGTTGTGCTTGACAAGCAACCCGATGGCAAGGAGGTAATCAAGATCACCATCAAGAATCCTACACTCGGGGGGCAATCACAAGTGCAAGAGAACACTCATGTCAAATTTGTTAAGCCCAAGAGTCCAGAGGTTGGCAACTGGAAGACGAATGAAGCTAAAGTGCAGCGCAAGAGAATCAAGCCAACTTTTGATATGCTATTGTCCAAGTATGCCAATCAAGCGGCCGGTTCTAGCTCTAACCGGTCATCAAATTTGAAGCGCTCAAGATCACCTCCGAGGGAAGAATCTCATCATCACGCAAGGCCATATGGGTCATGGGCACCAGGACCATGGATGGCGCCGCCCCCCTATGTGCCATACTAAATGGGAGGCTTCAATGGAGGATGGGGGCAGCCTCCAATGGCCCCTTATGCTTTTCATCCGGGTTGGGCAGAAACAAGGAGGCCCATTCATGAGAGGCTTTCTTATCCCACACGAGGTCGTTTGAAAAATTGTGTCAATCGTCCAATGCAAGATAATGAAAAAAGGGTCAACCGGCAAGTGTGGCGTGCCAAATCATCAAGTGCTGAAATTTCAGAGCCTAGCAAGCAAAAGGAGAAGAATGCTAGTGGTGAAACTATTATGATAGGCATTAAAGAATTAATAATCAAAGATCCGATTATTGTTGATAATCCAGCTGATTCTAATAAAGATGTGTCTGCGGTCCAGCAAGGCCCCATGGCTAATGATCATGAAGCTAGCATAAGCAAGGCCAAGTCGAGGGATCCAAAATATACTCAGCCTAAGTGGTGTCCTTCCGGTCTGACCAAGGCGCAAAAAAGGAGATTGCAGCGCATGAGGAGTCATGAGAAGGAGGAACAAGAAGCAGAAAAGCTAAGGGATAAATTATTCAATGAAAGTCGTCCCATGGTACCCCCAAAACAAGTGTGGAGGCCAAAGCAAAAGGAAAACATTGCAGCTTCTGCATTGATCATAGCAACACCTACACCACCAACGGAGGACGATGCGGCTACTATTACATCGTCCACTTTGCCTACTACTTCCCCTTCCCTTGAAGATATTTCGGAGTCAGTGGGCATGCTTGCGGAAGGAGATGAAATGCTTGATTATGAGTCTACACCAGTTCATGAAGGTATGGATATTAATATGGTGTATTACTTACCCGCTGAATTTCGTGCTACAGATGAAGAAGGGGAAGTAGCTCAGCTAGATTTTGGTCCTAAAAATGCTATATTCGAGAAGCCAAAAGAACCGGTGACGCACTCGAAGCCATTGTTCCTTAAAGGTCATATTAATGGATCGCCGGTTGCTAGAATGCTTGTCGATGGTGGTGCTGCGGTGAATCTTATGCCATATTCGGTCTTCAAAAAATTGGGGCTGCGTGATGAAGAGTTAATAAAGACCAACATGGTGCTTAATGGATTTGAAGGCAAAGAGAAAACTGAAGCCAAAGGTGTGATGTATGTGGAGCTTACGGTGGGAAGCAAAACTTTGGCTACCGCATTCTTTGTCGCCGAGGTGCAAGGTAACTACAATGTGATATTAGGCCGCGATTGGGTTCATGCGAACCAATGCGTGCCATCTACTATGCACCAGTTTTTGATTCAATGGGTTGATGATGAAGTAGAAGTCATTCATGCGGATAATTCGGCTTGTGTTGCTTTGGCCGATGCATCGGTGGATTGGCAACATCCCAATGCTACTTGCTTGATGGGGCGCGACTTATCAGAATATGATTTTCTTAGCGCCACAAAAAGTGGTTTCGTGCCCGTTTCTTTAAAGCCGGTTGGCGATAATCGGCTCCAAGGTATGATGTATTTAAATGGATCCTAACTCAGAGTGGTTACAAAAGCGTCTTGTAGAATATCGGTCCAATGAGAACGATATGTATGAGTCCATAGAAGAGTTAGATGATATGGATAAGTTAGGACAAGGTTTTACATCGGCCGATCCATTAGAAGAGATAGATATAGGAGATGGTTCAATTCCTAGGCTGACATTTGTAAACGAAAATTTAAGAGCTGATCATAAGGCTAAGTTGATCGAGCTATTAAAAGAATATGTTTGTTGCTTTGCATGGGAATATCATGAGATACCGGGTTTAAGCCGAGAGCTAGTGGAGCATCGGTTACCTATAAAGGCCGGTTTTAGACCATACAAGCAATCGGCCAGAAAGTTTAATCCAAAAACGTATGACCGGATCAAGGAAGAGATCGGTCGTTTGCTTGAAGCTAATTTTATTAGACCTTGCAGGTATGCCGAGTGGATTTCTAACATTGTACCAGTAGAGAACAAAGGCTCTGGCAAGTTGAGGGTGTGCATTGATTTCAGAGATTTGAATAGAGCTACACCTAAAGATGAGTATCCCATGCCAATAGCCGATATGCTTATTAATGATGCTTCTGGACATAAGGTCATTAGCTTTCTTGATGGTAATGCGGGGTATAACCAGATTTTTATGGCCGAAGAGGACATGTCCAAAACGGTTTTTCGATGTCCCGGTTTTCTTGGTTTATTTGAGTGGACAGTGATGACCTTTGGATTAAAAAATGCCGGTGCCACGTATCAAAGGGCTATGAATTTAATTTTTCATGATTTACTTGGTGTTATACTTGAGGTTTATATTGACGATATTGTTGTCAAATCGGATGCTTTTGAATCTCACTTAGCTGATTTGCATTTGGCTTTTGAAAGAATGAAGAAATATGGGCTGAAAATGAATCCTTTGAAGTGTGCCTTTGGTGTATCGGCTGGGAAGTTTCTGGGCTTCATTATTCATGAAGATGGCATGGAAATTGATCCCAAAAAGATAGAAGCTATACAGAAAGTAGGGGCTCCAACATGCAAAAGAGATATGCAAAAATTCCTTGGCAAGGTCAATTATTTGAGGAGGTTCATAGCCAATCTATCAGGGAAGGTTGATGCATTTACTCCTATCCTTCGGTTAAAGAATGATGTTGATTTTACTTGGGGGGCAAAACAGCAAGAGGCATTTGATATGATTAAGAAATATTTGTGCACTCCTCCGGTTATGAAAGCGCCCAGGCACAGGGAGCCATTTAGACTTTACGTTGCAGCGGAGGAAGGTGTTATTGGTGCTGTTTTGACTCAAGAGACCGAAGGAAAGGAGCATGCTATTACTTATTTGAGCCGACGGTTATTGGACGTCGAGACAAGATTTGGATTATTTTAGCATTGCTCATATATCTAGACACGACAATTGGAGAGCAAATGAGTTGGCACAACAAGCATCCGGCTATCATATTGATCGTGGCATGTTTCATATTTCTCAAAGGCCGATGTCTAGTCTTGCCAACATAGGGGAGGCCGAACCAGAGCGCACCGTTTCGGCCACTAATGAAAAATTTAATGCAGGAGAAAATCAAGACTGGAGGAAACCAATTATTGATTATTTGTGTGATCCTAGTAAAAGGGTGGACAGGACTGTTCGGCGTATGGCTTTCAAATACACAATGAGAGATGATGGTCTCTATCGCCGAACGGTTGATGATGTTCTTTTAAAGTGCTTGAACGAGGACCAAGCGAGAGTTGCTATGGGAGAGGTCCATGAAGGTATTTGTGGCACTCATCAGTCGGCTCCCAAGATGAAATGGCTATTACGACGTGCTGGGTTTTATTGTCCGACGATGGTTAATGATTGCTTCCGGTATAATAAAGGATGTGAAGCTTGTCAAAAGTTTGGTGATATTCAGTTGGCTCCCGCTGCTATGTTACATCCTATTATCAAGCCGTGGCCTTTTAGAGGTTGGGGATTAGACTTTATTGGAGAGATTCATCCTTCTTCTTCAAAGGGGCATCGGTTCGTGTTGGTGGCGACTGATTATTTCACTAAATGGTCTGAAGCAATACCACTCAAAAATATGACGCATACAGAGGTAATTCAATTCATAACTGAGCATATTATTCATAGATTCGGCATTCCTCAAACATTAACTACGGACCAAGGTTCATCCTTTATGTCACATCAAGTCAGAGAATTTGCTGAATCATATAAGATAAAGTTGCTCAATTCCTCTCCATATTATGCCCAAGCCAATGGACAAGCTGAGTCTAGTAATAAAATATTAATCAAGCTCATCAAGAAGAAGATTGAGGATAATCCAAGGAGATGGCATGAGCTATTGTCCGAAGCTTTGTGGGCACATAGGATCTCAAGGCATGGTGCTACAAAGGTGACTCCATATGAGCTCGTATATGGTCAGGAGGCCGTTTTACCAGTGGAAGTGAATTTGAATGCTTTGAGAATAGCCAAACAAAATGATTTGTCGGCTATGGACTTCTATAACTTGATGATGGACAATATTGATGAAGTTGCCGATAAACGTTTGGTTGCTTTAAAGGCCATAGAGAGGGATAAGTTGAGGGTGGCAAGAGCTTACAATAAGAAGGTCAAGTTGAAGAATTTTCAAGTTGGCGATCTCGTGTGGAAGGTGATTCTACCAATTGGTTCAAGAGATAGAAAGTTCGGGAAGTGGTCTCCAAGTTGGGAAGGTCCTTTTAAGATTACAAGAGTGGTTCCCGGAAACTCATACTTGGTGGAATCCATACAAGGCACATTATTACCTCGAGCTCTCAATGACAAATATTTAAAGAAGTATCACCCAAGTGTGTGGCAAGAAGCCTAGATAGGCAAACGGCCGATATATAACTATCGCCCTTAGCATAAACATGGCCGATATATAATTATCCTCCTAAGCATATAAATGGCCGATGGGGTGTTGACATCGTCCTTATAACCAACATGGTACAAATTATTTTTCGGCACGCTTGCTTTGCCAAAAAACAGGGGGGCATGTGTTGACGCTCAAAAGTGGCACAATCGTAAAAGTTACTTTAATCTATGTCAAGATTACTTAAAACTTATGATTGGAAGTCACCATGAGATGGCTTTCTTTGAGAAGATCAAGATGGATATGAAAGTGGTCTAAAACGGAGCCCGGATGCAAAAGTTATGACAAGTTCAGAGATGCTCATGGTGACACCAGATTAAAGAATGGCTTGAAACCCAATTAAGATTACTTCAAATGGAAAAAGTTTCAACATGAAAGTTGTGCGTCTCGTCGAAACGGTCGATTTTTATATACAAATCGTCCCAATCCGAGTTCATATGCAAAAGTTACAGCCATCCGAACACAGCCCTGTCACAGAGCCATAAGTGGCGCGCCCCACCAGCCATGTGTCTGATGGGTAGCGCGAATAACAGCCTGTATTGCCTGACCGTTTTGGCCTAGAAGATGGCTTCAAATCGAAAAACGTTCAACATGAAAGTTGTTCGTCTCGTCGAAACGGTCAAAATTCCTTTTGGGCTCTTTTCTATCCGAGGTCGTTTACCACCTCAAAAATTACCCGCAAGGTACAGCCAATTTAAACCGAACAGTTTTGGAAAGTTCGGACAAAACCAATCCGAATTTGGCTAGGGTTTTGGACGTGAATCCAAGCCTTTTCCTTGCACGGGTAGTCCAGCCGCCTCTTATATAATCAAGGGGTGATGGCCGATTGAACAACAACACACAATCGCAAACGCATCTACAACTTTTTCATCTACGTTTTGTTCCTCCCCCGTTCTTCGTCGTTCTTCGTGTTGGAGAGCTGCGAATACCGAGGCTCTAGGGGCGGCTTGACTGACCTAGGGAAGCCCATAGCCGCCGCACTCCCCGACGGGGTCCCTCCCGGGAGTGTAGGGTTTCGGGTCTTCAAAAGCTCTCGCCGGTCGACTTGCGAATCGCGCTTCCGGTGAGACTCCTTCGACGTGAGCTGCGGTGCACCACACCCGGCGTCGAGGGTACACGTGACGTGTTCGTGTGCGAACAGAGTTCTGTCTGAATGGTGATAACCCTCAACCGTAAGGGATCGAGATAGTCTTCGCGGGTAAGAATAACCCAATTTATTGATTCGACACACGGGGAGCCAAAGAATATTTATAAGCTTTGACAGTTGAGTTGTCAATTCAACCGCACCTGAAATATACTTACTTGCAACAAAAGATAAATTGTAACAGTGATATGATAGTGATGATAGTGATAGTAAAAGTAAACAGCAACAGTAAATAGTAAAGGTAAATGGCAAAAGTAGCAACTAGTGACAAGCAGGATTTAAAACACTGTAGGCTAGGGAGATGGATGGTTGGGCGTTGCATGGATGAGATATATCATGATTCTAACTTGGGGCATGGCACACGGAAAAGTAATGATCATCTAGGCAAATATCAAACATTAGGCATGTATCCCGTAGGTAGTTGTGCGTGCTTGCAATAAGAACTTGCACAACATCTTTTGTCCTACCATCCCGCTACGAACGGGGCCAAAAGGAACTTATGGAGATTAAGGTGCTCCTGTCAAAGAGCACCGGAACAAAGCAATGAACTCAATGGATACATGTAATCCTCAAACTACGGACCATCCCCTTTGGTGTCCCAAGCTGTCACTTTTGGGATCGCCGGTTCCGAACCGTAACAGGTGCAAACAACTCATAGATAGGATCAAGAACACAAATATATTCATGCAAACACATATGATTCAGATATGAAATCATGGCACTCGGGACCTAAGTGTCAAGCATTAAGAATAACAAGTTGAAGCAAAGATGATAAACAACATAGTAGATGATAGGCAACATGCCCCCAACGATCTGACAAACTATTACATGATCTAACTCATCCAATCCCTACCATCCCCTTCGCCTACAGCAGGGGAATTACTCACACATGGAAGGAGAAGTCATGGAGGGATGATGGAGTGGTGATGATGATGACGATGGCGACGATCTCCCCTCTCCGGAGGCCAATTCAGCCTCCAGATTAGCCCTCCCGAAGAAGAACAGAGGGTGGCGGCGGCTCCGCGACGGAAAACTGCGAAAAGAAATTCTGATCTGGGGTTTTTTCGTCACGGGTAAAAATACGAGTCAAAGTAGGGCACCAGGGGGCGTGGGGCCCACCCAGGTGACCCCCCGGCGCGGCCAGGGGCTGGGCCGCGCCACCAGGGCGCCTGGCCCCCCCCCCCTGGTCCCCCTCTGGTCCCCCTTCTGGCTCCTGGTTCCTTCGGGTGCGTGGATTTTCTGTGATTTTTCGTGGATTTTTCTGAGATACCTAAAAATCCGTTTTACTGCACACAATAAAACCATACAGGCAGCTCTGCTGAAAACAGTGTCATTCCTGGTTAGTTTAGTTCAAATCATGCAAGAATGAGGTCAAAACAATATCAAAAGTGTTTGGAAAAGTAGATACGTTTGAGACGTATCAACTCCCCCAAGCTTAGCATATTGCTTGTCCTCAAGCAATTCAGTTCAACGAACTGGACGCGACAACGAAAACTTTGACAAACTATTTTGCTTCATTAGATGTATATAAGCATGTATTATGAAAAGAGTCTAGCAAGTATTGAAACAGTACTATGAGGACAATGCAAGGAGCAATCCTTCTTTCAAGTGACCAGTCACAAATACTTAAAAGTAAATAATATATTATTGAAAATCAAGACAAGATTACATTGCACACAGCTTGAGCATATTAGGGTGGTATCTCGCTAGCCTCCATGAGTGAAGCAAAACATAAATGCAGAAACTCCTCCAGAGTTTTAAAGGAGACTAGAACTAAGGATTTCAGAATAAATCATATCACAAGCATGCAGAAGACAATGTAATACTTTGGGACAATGCACATTACACTCAGAATGACAACTATACTCTCCTAGTTAGTGCTTTGAAGAAAGAGGATGGAGACTCTCGAACCGTGGCTTTTGTTGGCAAAGTTGAAAACCCGTGGTCGGAAACAAAAACTAAACATGTACCAGAGCTCTTGGTTTTAAAAACAGAGGTAAAAACGTTTTTTGAGAGGTGCATATTTCGTCAACGAATGCTAGCAGATAACTCAATCACTTCTTGAGCTGGACAAGTCTCGAGGAACGGCTCCCGCATGAGGACGATCACATCCTCTTAATCTCCTTTGTTTATCAGTGCCAAAGTTTTCTGATTTCTCATGAACAAAGTGTGAAGGAGGGTTTGTTTGTTATATTATCTTTTTGAGCCGGGCGCACTCTATGCCAGTTCCTTCTCGTATTAGGGGTTTGCACATTAGACATGCAATCCAGGGGTGAAACTTGTCCAACTTACAAAAATCATGAATTAACTACTACTTCCTCATGAGCTAAAACATAGGCACAAAAAGAGAAATGCTTTTGATTAATTTCGAGGTGGTACACAAAAGTCTTCGTTAGGAATGGCAGGTAAATACCATGTATAGGAAGGTATGGTGTACTCATATGGCATAACAGGTTTTAAGGATTTTGGATGCACAAGCAATCAGTCCGCTTAGTACAGGTGGAGGTTTAGCAAAAGACTGGGAAGCGACCAACTAGAGAGCAATAACGGCCATAATCATGCAGAGCGACAAAGCAACATTGAATCGGGCATGAAAGTGATATAACTATTCTGAAACTCAAAGATCATCAAGGCAGAGTAGACTTTTTAGTCTTAAACATGTGTAAACATGCGCCAAGTCAATCCAAAAATTTCCTAAAGGGAAATACCACCTTAGTATACCGAACTATGAACAATGCAATGCATGTAGATCATTTCAATAACACATTATATACTCTAGTTATTCGAGACTAGCCACAAGGAAAGCACGAACCACTGAAGGAGCATTGTAAACATAGCACTATGTCGCTACAAGCTGGTCTCTAGATCATAAGTACAGGCATATGTACAAAAGTAGAAACAAGAAGAGTTCATACCGGTCTTCCTTGTTGCTTCCCTTCAGTCGATCTTCGTCATTACTGCTTGTCACTTGCACGACCGAATGTAGGAAATATAATTAAATGCCACCACGGACTCGAGCTGAACTCTGAAAACAAAGCAAACTAAAGAGAAAAGGAAATCTTTTTGGATTATTTTAAAGTTTGAATGAAAGCAAAAGAAAAAGAAAATCTTTTTGTTGTTTTTGCAAAGAGGGAAATAAAGAAGAACGGGCAAAAACTTCGAAAAGATCAAAGCGAATAAAATGGATGATACAATGGAAAAGTGAGAGGGGCACGTACTCCCCCAAGCTTAGGCTTTTGGCCTAAGTTGGTAGCAGCTACTGCCCCCAGGAGCCTCCTGCTCCGGGGGTATGGTGGTGAGTCCAAGGGTCGTAGAAGGATGCTGACGCGTACACCGAACTCCTCAGAGTCTCCCACGAGGAAGGTTCCGCACGCCAAACAGAGGAAGACCCTTCACCAAACTCAGTGGAGGTTTCTTCCTGAAAAGGTGGTAACTCACCGTGCTCCTCCCCGTCGGGCACAACCCCCTCCATGGGGTTATGAAACTGATACTGGACCATGAACTCATCGAACTGGACAACATCAAAGGACCATCCATTCCTGCGAGAAAAATCAAACAAAAGAGGTGCAGGTAGACGGATCTCGCGTTCCGCGGTAGTTTCGAAACGTAAGATATAAACAAGATTATCCAGCTCAAAAGCCATGGTAACAAACTTATGCATTTTCATAGCAGCAAGATCAAAGCTTAAATAAGTAAAAGGATTATCATCAGGGTGTGGGGTGCCTCCAAGATGTTCTAAGATAAGTGTGGCATAAACGCCACCATATAAGTCTCCCTTGTTACCGTTCATAGCAAGGCGTCGAGCAATTAAGGTACCCAGATTATAATCAGACCTCCCTGAGAGGGCTGCTGCCAGGATAGCAATATCCGGAGCAGAAATGTTGCTCGTGTTGTCACGAGCTAACACCCCTCTAGCAACATAATATGCAAAATACCTGAGGTGAGGAAATAAGATGCTGGAGATCTTCGACCGATGAATATCCCTCGTACCCATGCTGCAGAGAGAGTTGATGACGGTTTTCAGCTCAGAGGGCTGAGTGGCCATCCTAGCTGTCCTCCCAACGTTCGGCACACCTATTATTTCACAAAACTTTCCCAAAGTCATGGTGATAAGATCATTGTAAATTTTAAACTCAATAGCACCTGAATCAGGATTATATCTAAAACTGTTAATGAAACTGGAGGTGAGTTTTTGATACTGAGTAACACGGCACGTGACGAGCCGTGTCAAACCTGCATTAGCACAAAGATTATAAAACTCCTCCTTAATTCCCGCAGCTTCAAGGAATTCATCACATGGAAATGTCATTGCACGTGCTGGACTTGTGTCTTCCAACAACTCTAGGGGCACATGATCTTCATTATAGCTCACCCTAGCAATCGAGGGTGAAGCTGCGGCTCTAGTAACTCGATCGGAGTGTGCAGGCCTCCTCTTCTCAAGCCACCCTTTTGCCCTTCCTAACAAACTCATTTCTGAAATTTTTGGCAATTTACAAAAACGAGGATTAAAACAAGATGAGTTAAGGCAAACTACTCAACTCACTTGCCCAAGGCATAAACTTGCATCAAAACTTGGAAAATAACTTTCTACACATGCATGCAAGCTCATCTATAAAGCACCAAGAACTACTAAATACTCAAAAATGAAGCCACCAATCAAAAATCTAATTGGAGGGGTGGAGGAGTCACATACCAGGGAGTATTTGTTCAAAATCTCAGCTCAAATGATGGGCTGTAGAGAGAGATCGAAGAATCGCCTCCAAGAACAGCAAGAACACAAGAACAAGTGCAGAACTCGCATTTTTGGAGAAAAAGAGAGAGGGAGGAAGAAGACATACCTGGAGGGGGGCATGTGGGCCCCAGGCGCCCTGTGGGCGCGGCCAGGGGCTGGGCCGCGCCAGCTGGCCGCCTGGGCCACTGGTGGGTCCCCCTGGCTGGCCCCAGGCACCTCTGGGTCACTCCCGCGTGGAAATTTTTATTTTAATTTTTCTGGAATTTTTCTGAAAACTTCACTGTTGAAAATTTTTCGAAGTTCAAAAAGCTGCGAAACTCTCTGAAAACTTGAAGTAGTTAGTAGTATTGTGAAGCTTCAAAACATAGATACTTGGTACAGCAAGTAGAACAAAAACTAAAAACAAATGAAAACATAACAAGCTCAACTTTTTATCCATATAAAAGATGTTTACTAGTAAGGTTGATCAAGTCTTACCAACAAACAGGCGATATATAGAGCAAAAAGTCTCACCTCTTACAAAGTAATCATTGAACCTTTACCTTGATGGACATTGTCCCCACCATGATAGTTTTGTATTTGTGAGGCACATGTAGTGGACAGTCCCATTCTCCAATCTTCACGGTCTCGATATTTTCTATAGAGTTGAGGCCATGCCTCCTGTCGGTCTTCTTTGGAAAATATACCGTGTGTTCTTTATCATTCACATGGAAGGTAACCTTCCCTTTATTGCAATCAATAATAGCACCTGCGGTGTTAAGGAAAGGTCTACCAAGAATAATGGACATGCTCCCATCCTCGGGCATGTCAAGCACAACAAAATCAGTAAGAATCAAACAATTAGCAACTTCTACGGGAACATCCTCACAAATACCTATCGGAACAGCGGTTGGCTTGTCAGCCATCTGGAGAGAGATATCTGTAGGAATTAGTTTCTCTAAACAAAGCCTCTTATAAAGAGAGAGAGGCATAACACTCACTCCTGCTCCAAGATCACATAAAGCAGTTTTGACATAATTATTCATTATGGAGCAAGGAATGGTGGGTATACCTGGATCACCGAGCTTCTCAGGAATCTTGCCACTGAAAGAGTAGTTAGCAAGCATAGTAGATATTGCTTCATTAGGAAGTTTTCTTTTATTAGTGACAATATCTTTCATATATTTTGAATAAGGAGGTAACTTAATAGCTTCAGTCAAAGGGATTTGAAGAAAAAGAGGTTTAATCCACTCACAAAACTTATTGTAATGCTCTTCTTCTTTAGATTTGATGGACTTACCTGGAAAGGGCATGGGTTTCTGTACCCATGGTTCTCTTTCTTTCCCATGTTTTCTTGCGATGAAGTCTTCTTTAGTGTACCTCTTACGTTTGTCAGGTGCTTCTTCTTCTCGAACTTCAGGCGGATCATTGTCTTCAGGTTTAGCACCGTCTTCAGTCTCAGCATCGGAGATAGATACACTGTTGGGATCAACAGCTGGCTCTTCATCTGCAATAGGATCATTAGAATTGTCAGTCTCCTTATGTTTCTTCTTCTTCTTTGGAGAGCCAACAATTTCTTCTTCCTGCATTTGAGAATCCTGCTCGATTCTCTTCGGATGCCCCTCTGGATAGAGAGGATCTTGAGTGCTAGTTCCTCCTCGGGTCTTAATCCCGAAAGCCTACAAATTATCTTGTTTGGCATTGTTAGCAAGCAAATCTCTTTGCACATTAGAAATTTGGTCAAGCTGAGTTTTAACCATATGAAAATGCTTCACAAGACATTGAACATCATTAACTGTTCTACCTAGAACATCAAGCAAACTTTTGATAGCAAGGGAATTATCATGCAACTGACTTTGTATCCTCTCATTAAAATGATTTTGTTTCATAATGAAATTATCAAACTTATCTAAACATTGATCAGGAGGCTTACCATGAGGGATGTCACTTGCGTTGAAATCTAAAAGAGAGTGTACCTCTACCATAGGAGGGTGAGTGGTAGGCTCACACAGCTTCTCAATAGGGGGTAGATTCTTCACGTCTTCAGTTTTAATACCTTTCTCTTTATTAGACTTCTTTGCTTCTCGCATATCTTTGGGGCTTAGAACAAACATGCCCCTCTTCTTTGGTGGTGGAGGTGGTTCTGGGACGGACCAATCTTCATGGTTTTTGGCAATCCTGCCCATCAAATCTTCTGCATCTTTCGGTGTCCTTTTCCTGAAAACACAACCAGCACAACTGTCCAAATAGGACCTGGATTCATCAGTTAAACCAGCATAGAATATATCGATTAATTCGTTCTTAGGGACTTCATGTCCTGGTCTAGCCCAAATCAGACCGCAGTACCTCCCCCAAGCTTTAGGGAGGGACTCATCCTGCAACTGTTTAAAGTTATAAATTCTTTGTAAAGCAGCATGTTGCATGTGAGCAGGAAAGTACTTATCGACAAAAGAGTGAGCTAAGTCTTGAGGACTCTTAATGGAACCGCATGGAAGCGAATCATACCATGCTTTAGCACCTTCCTTCAAAGAGAAAGGAAGAAGCTTGGTGATATAAAAGTATCGTATCTTCTCATCTGTGGTAAACAGGCCACCCAACTCACCGAGTTTTGTTAGGTGTGCAATAGCATCATCATTTTCTCTGCCATCAAAGGGGTCAGCTTCAACCATAGGTATAAGTGAAAGATCAACAGAGAAATCATAATCAGGATCATCAATGCATATAGGAGATGTAGCAAATTCAGGATCAGGAACTGTTTTGTTCTTCAAAGAGTGTTTTTCAAATAGTTTCTTAATAACTTCAGGGTCAGAGCTAGAAAACTCTTTCAGTTCCTTGCATAAATCTTCATCAAGCATATAGTAATCATCATCAAGGAGTCTCTCCTTGAGTTTACTCAAATCAGGTTAATCATAAGTTTCACCAATAGGGTAGCGAGTAACAGGAATTTCAATTCCGGACTTTTTAGCAGCAGCAGCAATTTGTTTTTCAAGAGCATAACTAAGTGAGCTAATATCATCAACAGTAGTAGAAGCATCATCAAGAGTATCGGACATAGTAATTGATTCAGTAGGAGCATCATGTGGTGGTGGTGAAGCAAACTTACTCATAACAGAAGGCGAATCAAGTGTAGCACTAGTGCTCAGAACAGTACCTCTTCTTGTAGTAGATAGTAAGATCGGAACCTTGGGGTCTCCTTTCTTACCCATAGTGGATGAAGTGCAGCAGGTAGGATACTTCAAGTAGACTTGTAAATATTGCTATGCTCCCCGGCAACGGCGCCAGAAAACGGTACTTGATAACCCTCAACCGTAAGGGATCGAGATAGTCTTCGCGGGTAAGAATAACCCAATTTATTGATTCGACACACGGGGAGCCAAAGAGTATTTATAAGCTTTGACAGTTGAGTTGTCAATTCAACCGCACCTGAAATATACTTACTTGCAACAAAAGATAAATGGTAACAGTGATATGATAGTGATGATAGTGATAGTAAAAGTAAACAGCAACAGTAAATAGTAAAGGTAAATGGCAAAAGTAGCAACTAGTGAAAAGCAGGATTTAAAACACTGTAGGCTAGGGAGATGGATGGTTGGGCGTTGCATGGATGAGATATATCATGATTCTAACTTGGGGCACGACACATGGAAAAGTAATGATCATCTAGGCAAATATCAAACATTAGGCATGTATCCCGTAGGTAGTTGTGCGTGCTTGCAATAAGAACTTGCACAACATCTTTTGTCCTACCATCCCGCTACAAACGGGGCCAAAAGGAACTTATGGAGATTAAGGTGCTCCTGTCAAAGAGCACCGGAACAAAGCAATGAACTCAATGGATACATGTAATCCTCAAACTACGGACCATCCCCTTTGGTGTCCCAAGCTGTCACTTTTGGAATCGCCGGTTCCGAACCGTAACAGGTGCAAACAACTCATAGATAGGATCAAGAACACAAATATATTCATTCAAACACATATGGTTCAGATCTGAAATCATGGCACTCGGGCCCTAAGTGTCAAGCATTAAGAATAACAAGTTGAAGCAAAGATGATAAACACCATAGTAGATGATAGGCAACATGCCCCCAACGATCTGACAAACTATTACATGATCTAACTCATCCAATCCCTACCATCCCCTTCACCTACAGCAGGGGAATTACTCACACATGGAAGGAGAAGTCATGGAGGGATGATGGAGTGGTGATGATGATGACGATGGCGACGATCTCCCCTCTCCGGAGGCCAATTCAGCCTCCAGATTAGCCCTCCCGAAGAAGAACAAAGGGTGGCGGCGGCTCCGCGACGGAAAACTGCGAAAAGAACTTCTGATCTGGGGTTTTTTCGTCACGGGTAAAAATACGAGTCAAAGTAGGGCACCAGGGGGCGTGGGGCCCACCCAGGCGACCCCCCGGCGCGGCCAGGGGCTGGGCCGCGCCACCAGGGCGCCTGGGCCCCCCCCCCCCGGGTCCCCCTCTGGTCCCCCTTCTGGCTCCTGGTTCCTTCGGGTGCGTGGATTTTCTGTGATTTTTCGTGGATTTTTCTGAGATACCTAAAAATCCGTTTTCCTGCACACAATAAAACCATACAGGCAGCTCTGCTGAAAACAGCGTCAGTCCGAGTTAGTTTAGTTCAAATCATGCAAGAATGAGGTCAAAACAATATCAAAAGTGTTTAGAAAAGTAGATACGTTTGAGACGTATCAAATGGGCATCCGGAAAAGAAGGAATTCCTTATTGATATGAGTAGTCTATCATCCCTATTAAGCCAGGCTATCACAGAAGGGTCCATGAAGAAGCAACCTTATCTATCCCACCATGGTCGTCACCCATGAAGGACTTGCCTCACTAGGGTAGATCTTCACGAAGTAGGTGATCTCCTTGCCCGTAAAAACTCTGTGGTTCAACTCTACAATCTTGTCGAAGGCTCCCAAGTGACACCTAACCAATCTAGGAGACACCACTCTCCAAAAGGTAATAGACGGTGTGTTGATGATGAACTCTTTGCTCTTGTGCTTCAAATGATAGTCTCCCCAACAGTCAACTCTCTTTCATAGCATTGGATTTGGTGGAAAGATGATTTGAGTGGAAAGCAACTTGGGGAAGGCTAGAGATCAAGATTTATGTGGTTGGAATGGAATATCTTGACCTCAACACAAGTGTAGGTGGTTCTCTCTCAAAAAATGTATGCTGGAAGTGTACGCATGTTCGATGGATCTCTCTACGAATGAAGAGTGGGTGGAGGGGTATATATAGCCTCCACACAAAATCTAACCGTTACACACAATTTACCAAACTCGGTGGGACCAAATCAGAGAACTCGGTCAGACCGATTTAGTTCATAATGTGACCGTTAGGCATTTCAGTGGGACCGATATTATCAACTCGGTAGGACCGATTTCATTAGGGTTAGGGCATAACGTAATCTTGGTGAGACCGATTACACAAACTCGGTAGGACCGATTTTGGTAATAAGCTAACCAGAGAGTTGGTCAGGCAAACACGGTGGGACCGATTCGCTCGTTTCGGTTGGACCGAAACGTTATGAAGGGGAAACAGAGAGTTTCCATTGCGAACTCAGTGGGACCGATCGCTCATCTCGGTTGGACCGAAACGTTACAAAGGGAAACAAAGAGTTTGCAATCCCATCTCTGTGAGACCAAGATCCCTATCGGTAAGAACGAAGTGATTAGGGTTTGCGGCAGTGGCTATGTCAACTGAACTCGGTGGCGCTGGATAGAAAGTTTCGATGGGGCCGAGTTTGACTTTTGGTTTGGGACATATGTGGATGTGAGAAAGTGGTTGAGGGTTTTGGAGCATATCACTAAGCATTTTGAGCAAGAAACCCATTAAGCAACACCTCATCCCCTTTTAATAGTATTGGCTTTCCTATGGACTCAATGTGATCTTGGATCACTAAAATAGAAAATGTAGAGTATTGAGCTTGAGCCAATATGTGTCCTTAACATTTTGAGGGGTCCATATTTCTAATCCATGCCATGCCAATCATTGAACTTTCCTAAAATATTTATCTTGAGATAGCATTAGTTCAATGAGCTATATGTTGTTAGTAATTACCAAAACCACCTAGGGATAGTCCGGTTTGGGCCGGCATCACTGGAACGAGAAAGAGGTCAAGCTAGCACAAGGATGAAAGACTCTCCTTGAGCCCGACAAAATATATCGTGTGACAAAGGAAATGGAAGTGTGACATGTCGTACAGGTTCGCTAGCCAGCTTCATAGTCTGCTTGGTGGTTGGCACGCCTTGCTAGAGGCCGCTACCAACTGTACAGGTCGGAGGTGATCCAAAGTGTGACCAAGCCGACTTGAACCTAAGGGGTCGTAAGGAACCTGTGAGGTTGGATCCGACTCCACGAGTCAGACTTGGTCCTACTCGTACTCGGATACAGACCGAACATACTTTGGGCTTTAGGCTCCGTGCGAGACCCAAGTGTTGAGACCGCAACGGATGCCTATATATAGTGGACGTGTGGCACACTCATTTGATTGATCGCTTCGGCGCAGACACTAGGGTTTGCATGTGTTGCGAATAGCCACCGCCACTCGCCGCCGGTTGTGTGATCGGACCTAGCAGTCCGCCACACGACGTTCCTCCTGCACGTGCGGATAACGTTAGAGGCGGTGCACCTGCGCCGCTCCCTGTTCGCGGGATCTGATCGGCTACGTGAGGGACCGACGAGGAGGAGACAACTCCGGAGACGCGCTGCCCGAACTCTACTTCCACTGCACGGCACCGCGCGTCTTGTGGTACCGATCTGTGATCCATCTCCCCTAGCATGTTCCTGGATATTCTACGCGTAGGAAAATTTTAATTTGTAGTCGACGCGCCCTACTGTAGAACACAACATTTTTTGATCAAGACGGGCCTCTCAAATGGCCCGCAAACACCCGGGCTGATGGGCACCCCCCATATCCTGCCCAAATATGGGGCGGATATGGGGAGACCGCGCGCGCCCGGACACGCCCGTCACGTTGGATCCGACAGCCCGTCCCTACCCCAAATTGCACCAAATCCACCCCCGAGCTGCCAAATACATTTGCTCCCTCCTCTCTTCTTCCCCCTCCGCGTCGTCCGGCTCGCAGCTCTGACGCCACGACCGCTCCGTAGCCGTTCCAAGGCTCTCTGCCGCCAGCTCCGGAAGAGCACTCTCGGGGGACGTCCGCTGACGAGGTAACAGACCTAGGGTAGGGTCATAGGCCTGACCTAAAGGTTCCTCCCGAGGTCACTATCCTAAGAGATCAAAAGACAAGACCTACGACGGTGGAGACGGTCGACTGAGGTGGTCTAAGGTGACACTTCACTCGACTGACTCACGTACCCAGGACGACTCAACTCCACTCGACTGGATCAGGCACTCGACCCCCGAAGACTAAACGCCTCTCAGACGGCAACGGTCATATATTTACTCACTGTAGTAAACCCCATAACTACCCTTTACTGCAGGCGTTATCAGTAACGCCTGCCTTAATGTACCTTTAAGCCCTTGGTACCGTGGAGCATGGCTGGGGTCTTGGCATACTATATAAGCCACCCCCCTCCTCCAGAACAAGGGTTCGCACCTCTGTAACACATACATACACACATCAGTCGACCAAGCCTCTGGGCAACGAGACGTAGGGCTTTTACTTCCTCCGAGAAGGGCCTGAACTCGCAAAACACCTTGTGTACAACTGCGCCATAGCTAGGACCTTGCCTCTCCATTCGTACCCCCTATCCTCACTGTCAGACCTAGAACCACGACAGTTGGCGCCCACCTTGGGGCAGGCGTCTTAGCGACATATTGGTGAAGTTGCAATCCATTCCCCGACCACTTTCATCATGGTGTCAGGCGGCGTTTTGGCGTCGGGCCACGAGATCAGGCTCGGCGCGCTGATCTTCGTCGCCGACAACTCCGCGTGGCTTCAGGAAGCCCCGCTCGACGTTGAGGCCCTACCTGCTCGCGGAGCCACTCACTTTTGCGCCGGAGCCGGCGGCGTCCTCCTTCTCCAGCCGTCGAGCCGGTACTCGTCGTCCACCATCCCCGCTGGACGCCGCCGTAAGCGATTCGGTCGCTCACGGCTCCAGCGGTTGGTAAAACACGCGGTGGCTCGTCAAACGGCCACCCCGCAAGTCGCGTCCATCGAGCCCGACGGTTATCTTTACGGGTCGGCCGATCAGTCAACCGGGCTCGAAGATTCCGTTTCCGAGTGCGGGAGCAGTGACCCCACGGCGGAAATACTCATGGTCGATCCGCGCCGTAGCCCGCCAGGTTTTCCTCGCGGGGAGAACGGCGGCAGCGGCGGCGATCGAGCGCACGACAACGACGGCTACATCCCTCAGCCCCTCACCTCCGAGCAGAGGGCTGAGCTATGTCGCCGCAACGGAGATGCGCTCTTCACCCCCATCGTGGGGGATTCCCCAGAAGCTTTGGCCCTCGAAGCCACGCGCGTGGCCACCTTGGACGAGCGCGCGCGCCTGGAAAACATCCAATCCTGAACAAGCCCGCCGACTGGCCCCCGAGTCCAGTCGACGGCCGCGGCAATCACGTCAGCGTGAGACTCAGGTGTTCCGTACACTAGTCCAAAACCTCGAAGCCGCGGCTCGTATCGCGGAGTCGATTCAGCCCTCCCAGTCGGAGGCTGGAAGAGGCCTTCAGCAGATCCGAGCTTTGCTCCGAACGGCTGAAGAGCAAAACGCGGCTGTCTCTCAGTCGCGCAACAGGATTCACAACAGATCGGTGGCTACAGACACCGTATGGTCGGCCCATAGTCCGAGATCACCCCTGAGGCGTGAGGAACGTGGTCCGCGGCATGACCGGCACCTAGGTCGGAACGATGACCCACTCGATCGTCGACACGGGCGCAACGACCGCCGTCAAGTGCCTACCCCTCCTCTGGGGAGTGGGTCACACTCGCCTCCGCGGCACGTGGGCAGGCGCCTGCGAGACGACGAGCGTAGGATTCCCCCAGATCCCCGGCAGCCAGGCTTCGACGCGAGGTCCATCCTTGTGCAGGGCCGGGTCGACAGTAACCGGGCATCCAGGGACGAGCGAGGCGGAGACCAACCCTCCGGCAGCCGAGCGCCAGCCTCCGGGCCCGAGTGTTTCTGCAGCGCAATCAGGGCTGCGGAGATCCCCCCGAACTTCAGGCTGGCGGCCGGAGTAAGCAAATTCACCGGTGAGTCAAAGCTGGACACGTGGCTGGAAGACTACCGAGTGGCCGTGCAGATCGGGGGAGGCAACGACGACGTGGCCATGAAGCACCTCCCCTTGATGCTGGGAGGATCCGCTCGGCCGTGGATAAATCAGTTAGCCCCCAGGAGCATATACAGTTGGGAAGAGCTCGCTCGGGTGTTCGTTCGGACCTTCGAAGGCACCTGCAAACGACCTGCCGGGCTCGCCGAGCTTCAGCATTTCACGCAGAAGCCAAGTGAAACTTTGAGGGACTACATTCAGTGGTGGACCACTTTGCATCACGAGGTGGAAAACGTCTCCGAGCACCAGGCGGTGTGCGCTTTCAAGGAAGGCGTGCGCAATCGGGAGTTGAATCTGAAGTTTGGACGAACAGGCGACATGTCCCTGTCGCGTATGATGGAAATTTCCAGTCGGTACGCCAACGGCGAAGAGGCCGACCGGCTCCGTAGCGGCAAGAAACCAGTCGGGCAGGATGACCAGAATCACAATCGGAAGAACAAGCGCAAGGCCGACCCAGCTGCTCAGGGAGAGGTCGCGGTGGTCAACCAAGGGAAGGGCAAAGGAAAGCCCATAGGCTCCTGGGCCCCCAAGAAAGGAAAGGGTCAGGCTGGAGATGATATGCTCGACCAGCCGTGTCCCATACACACTAAGAAGGATGATGAGGGAAACTTGGTATACCCCAAGCACACCACTCGACAGTATCGACTGATGGGCCTCTAACCCCTCGTTGGTTACCCCAAGTGGAAGGTGTGAGATGCAGTGTTGTGGAAGTTTTTCCCTTAGCAAAGATGCCAAGGATCGAATCCCCAGAGACTCCTAGGTTCAACAAGTAGGTGTCAACTGCTAACGGCGCCAGATATTAGCAATCAACATGGACCTGCACACAGATACAAATAACTTTGCTCCCAACGAGTACAGAGAGGTTGTCAATCCCTCCGGCCTTGTAGTTCACAAAGGATTAAACGCAAATGATAGTAGTGATAGATAATGTTTGCAATAGTAAGTAAAAGCGAAAAGTAAATAGTGGATATGATAAATGATGGTAATATGGACCGGAGTCTCATGATGTTCACTAGTGATGTCTCTCTCCCAAAAGACGATAAAACAGCTATGTGAGGTAAACGAATTATAGCTGGGCAATTGACAGGACCACGAACGCAAACCAATGCTGACTACATTGCAAGAAAGGTTGAGGTTCAAAGCATGGGCGGTACGCCAAAGTAAGTAGACCGAAATCCATCAATATCTACTACTAATCATCCACCTTGAGATATCTATCCAGAACATCTCGCTGGTATTAAGTTGCGAGTCCCACCCATAGTGTAAACTCAATGCAACAGACAACTGCATTAAAAGAACTTTGCGTAAAGTAAACAATCCTTGCACCCGCGGGCACAAGCACCGTTGTTTTCCCCCTTGTGGCAACAGCACATCCCCTAGACTCATGTTTCTATCACTCAAACTAGTCATCGAGGGGCATGAACCCACAATCAAGCATAACGTTCCCTCTTGGAGTCACTACCTACTACTTGGCCAAAGCAATAAATAACAACGGAGAACATGCAAGAATTACTTACGAACATAAATATAAAAGAGGTAGATCAAATATATTACTCAAGCACAATCTGAACATAATCTCATAATCCATCGGATCCCAGCAAACTCATCATAGCAACAGCATAAGGATTACATATGTGCCTCGATCATGTAGGGCAGCTCACGAGGACTAATTAGTGAAGCACAAGAACGGGAGGAGAACATCACATAGCTACTGGTCATGGACTCATGGTCCAAGGGAGACTACTCACAACTCATCCGGGAGGCGTCCATGGTGGTGGAGAGGCTCCCGGTGGTGATCCTCCCCTCCGGCAGGGTGCCAGGAAGAGTTCTCCTGGTGCTACCGATCTTGGAAGCGGCGGCGGTGATGGGCCTCTAACCCCTCGTTGGTTACCCCAAGTGGAAGGTGTGAGATGCAGTGTTGTGGAAGTTTTTCCCTTAGCAAAGATGCCAAGGATCGAATCCCCAGAGACTCCTAGGTTCAACAAGTAGGTGTCAACTGCTAACGGCGCCAGATATTAGCAATCAACGTGGACCTGCACACAGATACAAATAACTTTGCTCCCAACGAGTACAGAGAGGTTGTCAATCCCTCCAGCCTTGTAGTTCATAAAGGATTAAACGCAAATGATAGTAGTGATAGATAATGTTTGCAATAGTAAATAATAGCGAAAAGTAAATAGCGGATGTGATCAATGATGGTAATATGGACCGGAGTCTCATGATGTTCACTAGTGATGTCTCTCTCCCAAAAGACGATAAAACAGCTATGTGAGGTAAACGAATTACAGCTGGGCAATTGACAGGACCACGAACGCAAACCAATGCTGACTACATTGCAAGAAAGGTTGAGGTTCAAAGCATGGGCGGTACGCCAAAGTAAGTAGACCGAAATCCATCAATATCTACTACTAATCATCCACCTTGAGATATCTATCCAGAACATCTCGCTGGTATTAAGTTGCGAGCCCCACCCATAGTGTAAACTCAATGCAACAGACAACTGCATTAAAAGAACTTTGCGTAAAGTAAACAATCCTTGCACCCGCGAGCACAAGCACCGTTGTTTTCCCCCTTGTGGCAACAGCACATCCCCTAGACTCATGTTTCTGTCACTCAAGCTAGTCATCGAGGGGCATGAACCCACAATCGAGCATAACGTTCCCTCTTGGAGTCACTACCTACTACTTGGCCAAAGCAATAAATAACAACGGAGAACATGCAAGAATTACTTACGAACATAAATATAAAAGAGGTAGATCAAATATATTACTCAATCACAATCTGAACATAATCTCATAATCCATCGGATCCCAGCAAACTCAACATAGCAACAGCATAAGGATTACATATGTGCCTCGATCATGTAGGGCAGCTCACGAGGACTAATTAGTGAAGCACAAGAACGGGAGGAGAACATCACATAGCTACTGGTCATGGACTCATGGTCCAAGGGAGACTACTCACAACTCATCCGGGAGGCGTCCATGGTGGTGGAGAGACTCCCGATGGTGATCCTCCCCTCCGGCAGGGTGCCGGGAAGAGTTCTCCTGGTGCTCCCGATCTTGGAAGCGGCGGCGGCGGCGGAACAGAGATGAGATCGCGAAAAAGAGTTCCCGTCCCGAGGGTTTCGAAGGACGCTCTAAATATATGCCAAAGGGGGGCACCAGACGGGCCTCGAGGGGCCCAGGCGTCCCCCCGGCGCGGCCCAGGGGGTGCGCGCCGCCAGGGCGTATGGGTCCCTGGTGCCCCCCCCCCTCGGCTGTACTTCGGGCGCAAGGTAGGTTCTGGAACGCTGATTTTTTATATAATTTTTCTGGATTTTTCCTGACAGTTCTCGTACTGTGAAAACCTGAAATACAAAAACAGCCGAAAACAGAAACTGGCACTGGGGTGCACTGGATTAGTAGGTTAGTCCAAATATGATCAAAAGTGTATGGAAGTGTATAAATATCATAGCAATATCACCCAAAAGTGGCATGGAGCAAGCAGAAATTATAGATACGTTTTTGACGTATCAACATCCCCAAGCTTAATTCCTGCTCGTCCTCGAGTAGGTAAATGATAACAAGAATAATTTTTGTGGTGACATGCTATTAACCATATAGGACTTTTTATAGTCATATGACAAATGCTTACTGAGACAATGATTCTATAGTAATTAAGTTGCCTCATGAGAAAATCACAAATGACTGAAAGTTTTACAACATGACATTGAAACATCAAAAAGATTTGCAATGAACATGGTGTGCAAATATGATAAAGTGATATCTAGATTGCCCCCTTTAGTGAAGCAAAACATAAATGCAGGGGCACCTTCAAGGTTTAAGTGATGACTAGATACAATGATTTCAAAATAAACGATATCACAATCATGCAAAAGACAATGCTACTTTGGAACAATGCACATTACACTTAGAATGACAATCATGCTCTCAGTAGTTGGTGCTTGAAGAAAGAAGGTGGAGACTCAACATAAAAGTAAAAGAATGGTAATGTGCTAGAGCTTTTTTATTTTGAAAACATAGAAGCAATTTTGTCAACGGTAGTAGTACTTCATATGTGTCATGCATAAGACATCCTATAAGTTGCAAGCCTCATGCATCGAATACCAATAGTGCTCGCACCTTGTCCTAATTAGCTCGGATTTCCATGGGTTATCATTGCATTACATATGTTTCAACCAAGTGTCACAAAGGGGTACCTCTATGCCACCTGTACAAAGGTCCAAGGAGATAAATCGCATTTGATTTCTCGTTTTTGATAGATCTCAACTTGAGGACATCCATACCGGGACAACATAGAAAATAGATGATGGACTCCTCTTTAATGCATAAGCATATTCTCATAAGAGATTGAGGATTAATGTCCAAGCTAAAACTTCCACCATGATACATGGCTTTGGTTGGCGGCCCAATGTTCTTCTCTAACAATATGCATACTCAACCATTCAACCCATGCCAAATCACCCTTACTTCAGACAAGACGAACATGCATAGCAACTCATATGATATTCAACAAAAGTGTGACAGTTGATGGCGTCCCCAGAAACATGGTTACCGCTCAGCAAGCAACTTATAAGAAATAAGATACATAGGCAACATATTCTTTACCACAATAGTTTTTAAGCTACTTTCCCATGAGCTATGTATTGCAAAGTTAGTCCGCTTAGTACAGGTGGAGGTTAGCAAAAGACTGGGAGCGACCAACTAAGAGAGCAATGACGGTCATAATCATGCAGAGCGACAAAGCAACATTGAATCAGGCATGGAAGTTATATCGCTACTCAGAAATAAAAGATCATCAAGGCTTGACAGACTTTCTTTACAGTCTTAAATATGCGTGAGCATACGCCAAGTCAATCAAAATAAATTCTCGAAGGAAGATATTACTAAACCATACCACATCATAGGCAAACAAATCATGTTGTTACTCCAATAACACATTGGGAACCCCCCCCCCCCCAGCTATTTGAGACTAACCATAAGAAAACCTGAACTACTAAGCGCCATTATGCACGTAGCATCTTTATCATAGACATATTATCCAATGCAACGGAAGAAAACTCTCTTAATGAGGTGAGCATGATAATTAAAGAGAGTTCAAGCAACCAACAAAAGCTCTTTGAAAAGATAAGCATGAATACTAAGAGCTGAACATGCTAGTAGCTATTTAAAGACAAAGAACACACATAGCAAAGATAGACATGAAAATTCTATGTTATGTTCTAGGTAGAAGTGGAGCGTGTTTCTCTCCCACATAAAGAACGCTGAGTTCCGACTCGTTATGAAAAACTAAAAAGGAAACTAAAAGCAAGACGCTCCAAGCATAGCACATAACACATGAAGTGATAAAAATATAGTGGAACGAAAGACGAACTGATAATGTTGATGGAGAAGGGGATGCACGGGGGCATCCCCAAGATTAGACGCTTGAGTCTCCTTGAATATTTCTTGGGGGTGCACGGGGGCATCCCCAAGCTTGAGCGCTTGACACTCCTGAATCTTTTTATCATCTTCCCTCGCACACTTGAAAACTCCCTTCATACATAACTCATCATAATCTGATTAGCGAGGTTAGTACCCTTAATAAAATAATTTTTCTTTGCTGTAAATAAAGATATTCTTGAAGTTCTACTGTTTCTCAAGATTGCCAAAAGGTTTTTGCAAAGAAAAAGCAAGCTCTTGGTTTGCAAAATGAAGGAAAGGCAAAACAGGACAGAATCTGTGAAAACAGAACAGCAGGTAGTAAATGATTTGTTCGGGGTACTTCTGCAACTCAAATCAAAAACCTCAGAACAGATGCACGAAAGACAATTATATAGAGAACGCTGTCGAAAAAATTCAGACCAAAAAGATGATCTGGTGATTTTATACGAATTTTTCTATCCAAGGACAGAATCTGTTTCCTGGACAGCACCTCACAACTTTTGAACTTTCTAGCAATCAGAGGCTATACTTGGCACAAATATGAAAAGCAAAGATACAATGATGATGCTACTGTAGTAAACAACATCAAGACACAACAAAAGCAAAATATAAAAATTTATTCATGTGGGCTGCCTCCCAAAAGCGCTTTCTTTTATGCCTTTAAGCTAGGCATAATGCATATAGATCAAGTTGTATCAATTGAACCATCATCAAGATCATCAAAAAGCTCTTCAATAATACAACTAGTCTTAAGAGGACTCTCAAATAAAGGCCTCATAGAGATACTCCTAGGTAGAAGACCAAAAGGATAAAAGTCAAGGGAAGATTCATTTATAAATTTATCAAAGACAGGTGTTTCTTCCAAGGTCTTTACAGTTTCAACCCCTTTGGCAATAGATGGATTACTTTTAGAACGGGGAGCCTTTGGAACGTGAACGAACTTAGTCTCCCTCTTTGCCGGAGTTTCTACCTTTTTGGTTTTGATCGAGGAGAAGGTAGTTCCTAGGGTATCAAATATTTCCTCAATCTTTTCTATCCTAGAAGAGTCCAAGTCATGGAATTTGACGGTCTCCAAAATTTTAAAAAATTTATGCATGGAGCTATCAAGTCTATTCAAATTCCCTTGGATCTTACGATCCAACTCATTTATCTTATTAATGCTTGGCATCTCTAGCTCTATCTTTTCAAGTTTTTTCATAATGTGAGCTAGGGTGATGTCCTCTCGAATGCTAACAACAGGGAGATTCCCAGCAAGATTTTCCATAATACTAAGGGACTCCCAAACTGGGGCCTCTAGGAAATTCCCATTGATAGCAGTATCTAGAATAAACCAATTCCAAGAAGTAATTCCAACATAAAAATTTCTAAGCAGGATAGTAGTAGGTTGCTTCTTGGTGGCTCTTTTTTGTGAATCATTAATTCTATACCAAGCATCTTTCAAACTTTCCCCACCTCTTTGTTTAAAGGTGAGAACTTCTGCCTCGTCAAAGAAAAAAGGACCCGACATAATGACAACTAAAGAACGAGATAACTATTTTTGTGATTTTCGATAAAAGGTACTAAAGCAAAAACTGAAAGGTAAACTAACAAGACTAAAAAGCAAAGGTAAAAGATAGCATGCAACTCCCCTATCCTGAAGAGTGGAGTCCCCGGCAACGGCGCCAGAAAAACTCCTTGATGGGCCTCTAACCCCTCGTTGGTTACCCCAAGTGGAAGGTGTGAGATGCAGTGTTGTGGAAGTTTTTCCCTTAGCAAAGATGCCAAGGATCGAATCCCCAGAGACTCCTAGGTTCAACAAGTAGGTGTCAACTGCTAACGGCGCTAGATATTAGCAATCAATGTGGACCTGCACACAGATACAAATAACTTTGCTCCCAACGAGTACAGAGAGGTTGCCAATCCCTTCGGCCTTGTAGTTCACAAAGGATTAAACGCAAATGATAGTAGTGATAGATAATGTTTGCAATAGTAAGTAAAAGCGAAAAGTAAATAGCGGATATGATAAATGATGGTAATATGGACTGGAGTCTCATGACGTTCACTAGTGATGTCTCTCTCCCAACAGACGATAAAACAGCTATGTGAGGTAAACGAATTACAGCTGGGCAATTGACAGGACCACGAACGCAAACCAATGATGACTACATTGCAAGAAAGGTTGAGGTTCAAAGCATGGGTGGTATGCCAAAGTAAGTAGACCGAAATCCATCAATATCTACTACTAATCATCCACCTTGAGATATCTATCCAGAACATCTCGCTGGTATTAAGTTGCGAGTCCCACCCATAGTGTAAACTCAATGCAACAGACAACTGCATTAAAAGAACTTTGCGTAAAGTAAACAATCCTTGCACCCGCGGGCAGAAGCACCGTTGTTTTCCCCCTTGTGGCAACAGCACATCCCCTAGACTCATGTTTCTGTCACTCAAGCTAGTCATCGAGGGGCATGAACCCACAATCAAGCATAACGTTCCCTCTTGGAGTCACTACCTACTACTTGGCCAAAGCAATAAATAACAACGGAGAACATGCAAGAATTACTTATGAACATAAATATAAAAGAGGTAGATCAAATATATTACTCAATCACAATCTGAACATAATCTCATAATCCATCGGATCCCAGCAAACTCAACATAGCAACAGCATAAGGATTACATATGTGCCTCGATCATGTAGGGCAGCTCACGAGGACTAATTAGTGAAGCACAAGAACGGGAGGAGAACATCACATAGCTACTGGTCATGGACTCATGGTCCAAGGGAGACTACTCACAACTCATCCGGGAGGCGTCCATGGTGGTGGAGAGACTCCCGATGGTGATCCTCCCCTCCGGCATGGTGCCGGGAAGAGTTCTCCTGGTGCTCCCGATCTTGGAAGCGGCGGCGGCGGCGGAATAGAGATGAGATCGCGAAAAAGAGTTCCCGTCCCGAGGGTTTCCAAGGACGCTCTAAATATATGCCAAAGGGGGGCACCAGACGGGGCTCGGGGGGCCCAGGCGCCCCCTCGGCGCGGCCCAGGGGGGGCGCGCCGCCAGGGCGCCTGGGGCCCTTGTGCCCCCCCCCC
>LR738714.1:854462974-854483992 GCA_902687465.1 Secale cereale | reverse complement strand
TTTTCGGAAACCGGTCGGTCACCGGTTACCGGCCTTACCGTTACCTGACGAAATATGCTGTAACTCGATGAATTATTGTTGAAAATTTTGAATTTAAACTCAAGAACCGGATCGCATAGGGTGTGTTTGGTTTCCTGGGTTGCATATGGCTCCACGGCCGGCCCTAAGATTTTGGGGGCCCAGGGGCGAATTTAGACTAGTATATATGAAATCTTACTGATAAACATTTAAATGCATCCAAAATAATATTCATTTCAACTTATTTGTAGATATTATCAGGAAAAAAATAACATACTTACATGCAAAGTCACTAATGACGTTGTTATCTGCAAAAGAAAAATAAGAAACAAACTTTATCGTAGAATCTCGTTGTTGCAGCGACCGATGGGTATGTGTCGTCCTGTTCATGGGCTTCCATGCAAGTGGTTTCAGTTTGGAAACTTGGCTTCCATGTTCATCGGCAGTCCAAATCCCCATAGAGACAACAGCTGGATTGGTGGATGCCGCCTGAGAGCATCTCCAACAGGCGCGCTAAGCGGCGCGCCCAAAAAAACCATATAGCGCGCGCGCAACGCCTGTTTTGCCGCGGCGCGCAGTGCTGGCTCCAGCAGCAGCGCTATTTTGCAGCGCGCGCGTGCTGCTCCAGCGGTGCCCAAAAAATACAGCGCGCGCACATTTTTTTTTCATACTAAAATTGCATTAAAATAAAAAGATACAAAGATAGATAGTTCAAACATAGATAAAAAACATAGTTCTATAAAACATAGATAAAACATAGATAGATAGTTCTAGATAGATAGATATATAGTTCGAAAACATAAAAAAACTAATCGCTCCAGTCATCATCATCGCCTTCGTTGTTGTCGTCGGAGGAGGTCGACAGCCAAATGTCGAACCAGCGGTCATCTTCATCAGTGAAGATGGATTGGCCGCCGGCATCGCGGATGGCGGCCTGCTGACACGCCAACTCCCTCCGACGACGCCTGTCCTCGCGGCGACGTTCCCAGAACTGATGCTCGGCGACGACATCCTCCGGGTGGAGGCGGCGCCACTCCGCCATGCGTCGCTCGTCCTCCTGGGCGACGAGGAGGCGGTTCTGCGCCGCCGTGTGCTCCGCACGATCTCGCGTGGTGTGCAGACGAGGCGGCGGGGCGAGCTCCAACGCCTGCTCGAGGGTGCGGGCGTCGTCGAAGTTCATCTGACGACGCGGCCGGCCTAGGCGCCACGCCGCCGCGTCGTACGCCCGGGCGGCCTCGTGCGCCGTCTCGTACGTGCCGAGGGGGAGCCGGAGATCGCCGGAGCGTATCTCGGCGTAGAAACCGCCGCCGTTCGGGCGCTCGCGGACGCCGCGGTAGCCCGAGGAAGAACGGCGGCGCGGCGGCATGGTGGCGCGTCGGGGGCGGCGGCGGTGCTCCGGTGCGGCGGCGGTGCGCCGGTGCGGCGGTAGGGATCGGCGGGCGCGAGAGAGAGGAGGAGAGAGGGAGAGGGAGAGGTGCAGCGAGGCGTTCGGGCGCGCGGCGTTTTATAGCGCGCGCGGGGCGCGCCGCCGCAAAAAAGGCGCGCGGGAGGCCGCCGTTTCGCGCGCGCGCGTAAGCGGTTCCCGCGCGCGCGTCTTTCCCGCCGCCGCTGGAGCGCGGCTTTTTTCCCGCGCGCGCGAAAACGCCGATTTAGCGCGCTCGCGCGCCTTTTTCAGCGCCCGTTGGAGATGCTCTGAGCATAAGCCATGCGCAGGGCTGCTCCGCTCATTTACACAAAAGACCCCGCAATGATCTAAAAGACTGAAACTACGTCAAACGTCCCCTAGAGAGGAGAAAATAACGAGATGAACCCCTGCCGCTGCTGAATGCCGCGTGATTTTTGCCCTTGTCATTTCTCTGGCGACCCATCTGGTTCAAAGTCACGTTGGCAACCTTCTCCTCATCGCTGACGACCATGTCTTTGGCCATTGGAGCCTGTTTATCGTTCTGATTACCGCGACTCGCCACCGGATTACGGTAATCACCCATTCCTCCTCGTCCCGATTCCCTGCTGCACGAACGTAGGGTTTATGTACGGTTTGGGAAGGGGTATGAGCGGGGTACCCGAAGAAGCTATCGTGCGGATGTAGGTTTTACACATGGGTTTGGGCAGGTGGCTGAAGCCGGCGTGTTGCACGGCTGCACCATGAAGTGCCCCCACCCAACCCCTAGTTAGCGAAGTTTGCTTCAGTTGCTATTTGGGATGATTCCACATGAGTTTCTTCGTCCACTGTTGTTGTGTCATCTCTCATAAATATGGCCTTCTAATTATGTAGAAGGGGTACTGCATGTATATTGATCCATGGATGGGGTACTGCATGTATACTGATCTGGAACTTTGACGGAACAATCATGGTCGGTCCATGCATATTCGGGGCCCTGGGCGAGACCACAAAATGGAGCCCTTATGGACAAATAAAGATTCAGAATGTATTGTATATGGAAAAGAGTCTATGTCTCCAACAAACTCGAAAATATCCATAACACGCAATGGCACATCAGATTCTGGTATAGTCAATTTGTCATAGTCATAATTCCGAGAAGAGATCATCTAATTCAACATAACTTTGAGAAACCGTTTCTAGAAATTTAGCACATCATTTGCGTAATTAAATACCATTCAATAAAAGTCTTTTGAGCTAAGTAATAAGCCAAATATACTTTTGAACATTTTAAGTTCTTCGAAGAACTACCGTTTCTAAAAAATCAATGAAGCCTTTTTGGGATTCTACCAGTACCAGTTCATCTCTACGTTTTTTCACTTCATGTTCTCACTGGTAAACATTTTTTAGAAGATATGTCACCAAATAATTGCAAAAAACAGTCAATACAGGGAACAAAAGCACCTGAATATATGGCTTGATGTCGAATTGTCGATGTAGCTTCCCAGATCTGCAAGGCTGCAACACTCATTCCCCGTCCTCCCCTCAACTCCCCGGCACGGCGTAGCTCGGTGTTCCAAGTGGTGGTGGCAGCTAGCCCGAGTATCGTGTGTCTCCAGGAGACGAAAATGGAGTCCATTTCAGATCATATTGTACGACAGTGCTTGGGTAATAAATATGAGAATTTCTACTTCTTGCCCGCGGAGGACACACGTGGGGGCATTATCATTGCTTGGGATGCGCTTCTCGTTTCGCTTTCTACCCCGCATCCGACGCGGAACACACTGACGACATGTGTGAAACTGGTAGGAGCACCCGAATGGTGGATCACTGGGGTCTATGGGCCCGGCCCAGTTGGACGTGGACAAGATTCAATTCACGGAGGAATTCGTGGAGATACGTGATCTTCATGCCGGGTCGTGGGTAGTGCTTGGGAACTTCAACCTTATAATTAGCCCAAAGGCAAGAGTAACAACTCCATTAATAGGAGGATGATTGCGCGATTCCGGTCTAAGTTAAACCGCCTCGAGCTCAAGGAGATGTACCTAAATGGGAGGAGATTTACTTGGTCTAATGAGCGGGAGAACGTGACCCTTGAGAAGATCGACCATGTTTTCACTACGTGTGACTGGGAGGACTTATATCCTGCATCCTTCCTTTCCGCAATTGGATCAGCGATCTCGGATCATTGCCCATTGTTGATAGATCTACATGCGGACTTTCACATGGGGAGGCGTTTCAAGTTCGAGTCCTTCTGGCCGAAGGCAGAGGGGTTCATGAATACGGTCTCCTTGGCATGGCACTCCATGCCTTCCCTGGAATCCGTTCGTGGCTCTCAACAGCAAACTCCGGGCCACAGCCAAGCAGTTGCAGTCGTGGAGTGATAGGTGGATCGGCAACATGAAGCTCCAAATTTCTATCGCTATGGAGGTGATCCTACAGTTGGACGTGGCTTCGAAATCCATGCCGATGTCGCGTGCGGAATTTGACCTAAGGAAAGTGTTGAAGCGCAAGCTGTTGGGTTTGTGCTCCCTGGAAAGGACGATAGCAAGGCTAAGATCGAGGATGCTCTACTTGAAGGAGGGCGACGCAAACACGAAGTTCTTTCACCGCCATGCGAGACAAATACAAAGGCGGAATATCATTACGACCATTAAGAAGGATGGGTAGTTCCTGACCGGCCATGAGTCCATTGCTGCTGCGGTGGATGAGTACTACGAGAGCGTTTTTGGGATTGCACCGGAGCGGGAGTTTGCAGTAAACCTCCAAGCCCTGAACCTGCCGCGTTGAGAGTTGTCACACCTGGAGAGGCCCTTCACAAAAGAGGAGGTCGAGAGGGTTATCAAATCCATGCCCCTAGATAAGGCGCCCGGACCCGATGGATTTACTGGTCGCTTCTATGCGAGTTGTTGGCAGATCATAAAGATGGATTTCATGAGAGCAATGGAGGCGTTTTACCATGGGGATATGCATGGCATGGGGTGCATTAACAAAGCCATAGTTGCTTTGTTGCCAAAGTTGGATGGTGCTGAGGAGTTGTGGGATTTTTGTCTATTTAGTCTCGTGCATGGTGATGTGAAGATTTTCGATAAGGCAATGGCAGAACTACCACTCCTGGTGTGCAAACATCAAAGTGTGTTCGTCAAGGGGCGATCACTACATGATAATTTCATGCTAGTGCAGTGTATTGCCAGGAGATTACACGCATTGAAAGAACCCACGGTAATGCTCAAGTTGGATATTTCTAAAGCTTTTGTCTCGGTTCAGTGGCCATTTTTACTAGAGGTTTTGGAGCACATGGGGTTTGGCCGGCGATGGATCTCCTGGGTTAGCGGTCTAATGCCAACTTCGTCCACCCGGATCATGATCAATGGAGTACCGGGCAAGCCAATTCTAAGTTGTCGTGGATTTCGGCAAGGGGGCCCGTTGTCACCAATGTTGTTCATCCTCATCATGGAACCACTTCAGAAGCTCTTGGAGAAGGATGGGACGGATGGAATCCTTGCGCCCTTGGACGCGCGTGGGTTGGAGCAGAAGATGTCCATCTTCGCGGACGATGTGATGATTTTCCTGAAATCGCATGTCGTAGACGTAGTGGGGTCCCGAGCCATACTTCAGACTTTTGGGATGGCATCGGGTTTGCAAACGAACATGAGGAAGAGCGATGTCATCCCCATTCGCTGCTCACAGCAGCAGATACAAGAGGTAGGGGAGATTCTTGGCTGCTCAGTGGGAGGCTTTCCATGCAAGTACCTTGGTTTGCCACTATCACTTCGGAAACTGTCGGCCTCGCAGCTGCAGTATTTGGTGGATATGATCGGAGCATGCCTACCGGCTTGGCGGGCCTCAGCACTGCCAAAAAGCGGACGCCTTCTCCTCGTGCTTTCGGTCCTCAGCACAATGCTTATACACGCAATGATGGCCATGGAATTGCCCGAGAAAACTATCAATGCCATCAACAAGATCATACGTGGTTTTCTTTGGTGTGGGAAGAAGGAGGCAAGGGGTGATAACTGCTCAGTGGCGTGGACGGCGGTGTGTGCGCCCAAATGGGCCGGTGGTCTCGGAATCCCGGACCTAAGGTGGATGAACATCGCCATGCAGGCGCAGTGGCCATGGTTGCAACGAGCCAGTGAAGACAGATGTTGGCAGGAGTTCAGGATCCCGGTGCCAAACGAATCCATGCAATTATTCAAGGCGGTGACTCGGATGCAACTAGGCAACGGACGCAGTGCACTCTTCTGGGAGGATCGGTGGTTTGATGGGTACCACATCCAGGAGTTGGCCCCGACGGTCTACGCTTTTGTGCCGCCTAGGCTGAGACGTGCTCGGACGGTGGCCGACGTCATTGAGGGTAACACATGGGCAAGAGACATTGGGCCGGACCTGCAGATCGACACTATAAGAGAATATCTTTGACTGTGGACTAGGATCGGTGATGTTGAGCTACATGAGGATCTCCCAGACGTGGCTACCTGGTCCTGGGAGAGGGGTGGCGTATTCTCAGTAAGATCGGTGTACGCGACCAAGTTTGCAGGTCGTGAGGTCGTTCCCATAGCAGACTTCTCGTGGAAATCTCGGGCACCTTTGCAGTGCCGTATGTTCTAATGGTTGGCCCTTCGCAACATGTGCTGGATGTCTAACATGCTAGCAAGGAGGGGGCTACCGCACCAGGACTCTTGCCCATTCTGCAACCAAGAGGAAGAAACCATCAACCATTTACTGCTAATGTGTGTTTTCTCGAGTGAGGTTTGGGCGCACATCTGCCATGCACTGGAGGAGCCGGCATGGGTTCCTAGTGGGATGGAGGTGCTCTCCGTATGGTGTCAAGGTAGAGACAAGCAAGGCCTTGGCATTAGGACATCCAGGGCTATAATCCTACTTGGTCTTTGGCAACTGTGGAAGCACCGAAACACTATGGTCTTCGATGGTGTCACTCCGAGCGTTGCCATGGTCATGCGACATGTGGAGCAAGAAGGAAGAGAGCATGGTGGAACGCAGGGCTCATGAAGGGTAGTGTGCATGGTTTCCTTGGTAGGTTAAGTAGGTGGAGCAGGAGCGAGTAGTCGGTTGTATGAAATAGCTCACTAGGGTGGCGTGGAGTGGAGTATGGTTATGGTGTAACGTGTAAGATGTAAGTTGTAACTGTACCCGTGGAGGGCTTTCTTTGCCCTTTCCCCCTTATATAGAATGATATGCATGCTATGCGTATTCGAGAACAAATTCCCTGTCCTCCCTTCAAATCCCTGGATCCAATGAAGCTTTTAATAACAGGCCAACAAAAGAGTATGAACTAGGAAGAGAAGAATTGGAGGGAAACATACCCCATCTAATGCAGTGATGCCTCAATTCCTCAAATGTCTACTTGATGGGGAACATTGAGGATGCAAAGAGAGATGATTGGGGAAGGGAATAGCACCTTCGGTCTCCATTAATGGATGCACGGGAGCGGCACCTCGAATTTACAAATGCACGGGAGCGGCGGCACTGTTCTCTGGGATTGGAGAATTTAGGGGAGGAGACGAGGAGGTGAGGATACTGGAGCTAGAGGAGATCGATGGGGTGCTGCAGCAGCGTAGCTATCGATTCTTTCGGTCCAGTGCTCGCGACGTGGTGGGCTTGGGACTTTTTCTCTTATTTTTCTGGACCTAAAGAAAAATATATCCTAACACGTATATTGTACTACTACCTGGGCCAGGGCCCCTACCTCCCAGTGCCCTAGGGCAGTTGTCCCCTTGCCCCGGCCTATGGGCCGGCTCTGGGAACAATGGATACTGGGGTATCCGCGTTATCTAATAAATGAGCTTCCTCGAAAATACTAGAGGTAAATGAAAAATGTATACAGAGATAATCTATCCCAATATCACGTTTTAATCTGACAGGGGAACACGAGAATCCTCGTTATCACCGCCTGATCATCACAGAAAGTCCCATGAAAGGATGATGACGCCAACAATCACGAACTTGGGAGAGGGGGGGGGGGCTAAGGCCTCGAGCATGCATGCCACGTGACACAAAGGTGAGGTTCCCTAGCGGCGCACTCTACCGACCAAGCATTTAATGCCCGAGCAGGCTAGTCCGTGTCGCCCGGTGTAGGGCTATGGGGTAGGGCCATCATCACGACAACC
Organism: Secale cereale; assembly: GCA_902687465.1. Classification (NCBI taxonomy): domain Eukaryota; kingdom Viridiplantae; phylum Streptophyta; class Magnoliopsida; order Poales; family Poaceae; genus Secale; species Secale cereale. The sequence goes on along the minus strand of LR738714.1, from coordinate 854,476,465 downwards.
GGGAAGACGAGCGACATGAACAGACGATGGCACGGTGTTAAAACCGGAGGTGGATGGTATGACACATCACATCGAGTAGGAGTACTCAAGCACCAGACACTGGGCAGTGTCAAGTCATCTATTGAGCATGTAAGAAACAAGTTGCACAACCCTCCTAGCATTTTTCTGTATGTTCAAATGTATCTAGAAGAAAAAACGTGATACCCCGGGCCTATATAAGAGGAGGACTAGGGTCCGACGGAAAAGAAGCCAACCAGTACCCACAAGCAAAGTTAGCATCAAAGAAGGAGTTTAGAGTTAGGAGTGCTCGGGTACTCTAGCTAGCTAGGACCTCGACCACCATTGTCACGCCCCAACCACCATTATTGTAACACTAAAGCACTTATATCCTCTCACTTCATATCAATACCAACATGAAGTAGGGTTTTACGCTCAGATAGCGGCCCTAACACTATTGCAGAATCGGTCTATAGTCCCGGTTCGTAAGGGTCTTTAGTCCCGGTTCACGATGGAGACTAAAGGCCGCCCCTCCTTTAGTACCGGTTTGTCATGACCCGAGACCAAAGGCCCACCACGTGGCACGAGCCCGCGCCGGGGGATGGGGGTCCTTTAGTCCCGGTTGGCGACATCAACCAGGACTAAAATGTTTCACTACAACAAAATTGACATATTGTGACGAAAATCCTCATGACGGTGGTGGACAACGTCACACAAATACCTAATGTGAGACGTATCATAGGTGGCATCATTGATTACCATAATTAGATGACAATAAACGTCACTAAGTCGCATCGACCGCTGAGAGCCACTGTGCCGCCAGTTTTTACGACAATTTGGTAATTTCCATGACGAACCTACTATAGTCAATGAATAATATGAATGTGTGACACTCATTTTTTTCGTAATGTAACGTCTAGTAGTGGGCCCCACTATAACTGTTTGACAGATTTAGAACGGTTGAACCCAGGCAACAACGTTGATAGTGGATCCACATTGTTTCTTCACAAGCAGAGCATTGTAATTATTTTATTCTATCTAATATAAATAGGCAGTGGCCGGTAAAAAAAGGTTATTACAAACCGTTTGTGAGTTGATGCATATAGCGTTGTAGTTGTTTCGCTCTAGTTCAAAATTAAAAATTATAGGTAGTGGCAGACGAAAGAAAAGGGGTTACTAGGGACGTGGACTATCTGCACCCGAACTCAAATGAGCTCGGGTGAACAGTAAAATCGAAAAAAATCAAAAAAATCCAAAAAAATTTTGGATGAAACGTTGACAAAAGTTCTAAGTGCATGTAAAAATTCGTCAAGGAATCACATTCCTAGAAAGCGTGGCAAAAAACAAAAAACAAAATCAGTACTCTGAAAATGCTACTTTCAAAAGCATTTTGGAGCACTTCATTTTTTTTTTGCCACGTCTTACAGAAATGTGATTCCTTGACGAATTTTTGCATGCACTTAAAACTTTTGTCAACGTTTCACCCAAAAAAATATTGGATTTTTTCGAATTTTTTTCGATTTTTTTTCGATTTTAATGTTCACCGAGCTCAAATGAGCTCGGGAGCAGAAAGGCACTTTCGGGTTACTAGGAGCTTTCCTGAGCCGATGCATTGGTGTTGTAGTTGTGTTTGTCTATCTCAAACATAAAAATGGAAATAGGAGGGTGATGCATATGGTGTTGTGTTTGTCTACCCATAAAAAAACTATCTCCCCATCGGAAAAGGGGACCGCTACGCGTCGGCCGGCGGATCATTTTAAAAGATCCGCCGCCTCGTGGGTCGTTAGATGCGGCACATCTAGTGGTTGAACGCATTCCTCCACTTCGCAACAGAGTTCTTGTTGCAGAAACATTTACAACATAAATTATGTTGCGTTTTTTTGCAACATAAATTGTGTTGCGGGACTTCTTGTGCAACATAGGTTGTGTTGCGGGTTTTTTTGTCACAACAAAATTCTTGTCCCTGATATTTCTTGCAACAAAGGTGTTGTTGCGGAATTTATTTTGCAACAGAGTTGATGTTGCAAAACCTTGTGTAAGGTAAACGTGTGTGAATGTGCTTAAGGACGTGTGGATCAAGGACGATCCAACGGTCACGTGGATGGCGGAACTCTCCGCGCCATCAGCCGGCAGAGCATTAGCGTTTTCCAAAAAATAATTCTTTCTCCTCTACCAAAAAACTCTTTCCATCACTTATCTAATTTTTCTTCCCACATCCAACCTGTGTCCCCACCCGTCAAAGGCTCAGCTAAATTTCCTCCCTCCTATTTCAGCCGCGAAGAGCCACCGCCCACCCCGCCTTATATCCTCAGACGATTCTCTTCTCGCCCCGATTGCAGCGATCTACGATGGTAGATTGGGGGAGGCTGCGCAGCCGGCCGAGATCGGATCCACCTCACCATCCGCCCCGCGAGCACCCGACTCTCTTCTCCCCCAAATTGCAGTGGGCGACGACAGCAGATTGGAGGATACCGCCCTTCCGGCCGAACTCCGATCCACCGCATCAATCGGCCCTGCGTGCACCAGACTCTCTTCTCCCACCAATTACAACAAGCAGCGACGGCTCTCCTGGTAATTTCTTCATCCCGCCCTCCTCACCATGCCAGCCCATAATGTTCGGTGATTAGGGTTCTCTGATAACCCAAGACAAGAATCACAGGAGGGGATGAGGGAACAGAAGAGGGTAATACGAGATGACAGACAGTTTTTCAGTTTCTCTTTCATTTGTTTCATAGGCGGTACAGATTTGTTGGTCCGTATGTGGAATTGTAGACATAGGTAAACGCAACCCCTTACAGGATGACAACGTAGGCCAAACACACACATGACATGCCTTGTGCACTTCTGAACCTTTAGTTGTTAAACAGAACACAGCTGACGGCATCACTGCACCACGGTTGTGAATCGGAGGCATTTTGGTAAGGGCGTATCTGAAAATGCCTCCAAATTGTATATAAGAAGGCACTTTTTCGGTTGCCTCGGATCCTTGTATATAAGAAGGAACTTTTTTGATTTGCCTCAGATCCCTGTACATAAGAAGGCATTTCAGGAAAATGCCTTCGATTGTAGGTAGCTTTCACGACATTTTCACAAATTGTCACTAAACAGACATGAATCAGAGGCATTTTCAAAACAAGCCTTCAAATCGAAGGTTTTGAGGTGTTTTTTTAATCGCCCCAGCGGCGCCGGCGTAAAGGACGGCACCACTGATTGGGCGCAGGGCCGTTGCTGCGGCCACGGACTGGGACGGCGCCAGCGGCGGACTGGAATGGCGCCGCCGGACAGTTGCTCAGGCGACAAGCAGCTGCAAACTGGTCCTGTTTTGCGGCTCCTGCGGCCATGCATGAGAATAACACGCTGGCGGCACGTTGCTCAGAACTCCAGTTCCGGCGTCGTCGTTTATCCCAGCTTTGGCCGCCGGCGATGCATGCATGTTCAGATGGTTAAGCGCTTTGTTTTGCTAAATAATATGTCTGTCGTGTTGTAGTGGATCCGCATTTTAGAATGCCTTGTAATGTCTGTCGTGTTGTAGTGGATCCGTTTCTTGTGTGTTCCGACAGGAGAAGGCATGATAGATTGATAGTTTCACTATATTAAGTTCATAGTTCGATCTGTTCTACAACTCAGGTATACACATATAGCACAGTGAAAACTCTGTGTCGAGCATTCTCGACTCGTTCGGCCCCAGCGCATAGGTCGGTGCTATAATGGCCGTCCTCGCCCTAGACTGTAGTCAACCACTTCATACTTAAATGACTAAGAGCATCTCGACTCGTTCGGCCCCAGCGCATAGGTCAGCACATAGATGAATACAAAGGAACTTTGTGTTCATATATAGAGCACAGTGCATGCTAGTTTTTCAAATCCTTTTTTTTAGCAGTCAACGCGTTGGGCGCCTGCTTTTAAATAAATCCTCAAAAGCATCATACAATAATCTCTTTGCCATCTTAAATTTTCTCGAATTACTTCATCAGTAGAGCAGAGCATTGATTCCATGATTTAGTATAACGGAACACAAGATCGAAGCAACTTTTCGGTGGACGGCGGCTCGTGCGGACTGTATCGGAGGCGTCGAACGATTCCTGGAGATGCACAAACGTCACTTCCATGTTCCCCATGTTCGGTCTCCTAGTAATAGGTAATAGGTGGCATAGGCGTATGTGTTTGGCACAATTGTTTCGTACCTTTGGAGCTGGACTAGTGAACTGCGCGAGCTGGTACACATGCCACATAGGAGGAGCAGTTGATGACTTAACTAATGTAGCCTGACGAGTGGTGGGCCATAACGCAGAAACTTTTTGCACGTCCGCTGACAAAAAGTGACCCTGCCATCTTTTCATCATGCACAGTGCGCCTCTCTTGCAGTTACTGCATTCAGGGTCCTTAATCAAATATACTACTTAGTTTAATGTGCTGGGTAAAAGAAGATTCATAAAATCTAAAAACAGTACTTTCAAACGGACGGGTGCATTGGATCTTTTTTTCAAATGATTCAAAAATCATATTTCCAAGTTAAAAAAGCTGCAAAAACTTATACATATTCATGACGGGTCTGTGAAATTTCATTCAAACAAATTATGATTGCAAGCTGTACAAAAAAAATGCCGGCACAACAATAAATTTTTTGGCTCATTTTCATTTACATATTTGTTTTCTTTGTCTACGCCATGTGTGAAACTATATTGTTATGGAAATTTTCTTAAATGTGCTATACGTGCATTTGTGTATTTCTAAAAAAAATGTGTTGCGGATTTTTTCCAAAGTCCACCAATGCACCTATCCACCCAAAGGAATTTTCGCCTACTTTCGGACTAGGCTCCAAGATGGTTTGCCAGAAAAAACATATTTTGATAATACAGAAAAATTATATAACGGGCTGCACGGTAATACATTAATCTAACAAACTGCGTGGGACTAATTCTTGTCCAGAGCCCCAATTACGAAGAAACTTTTAATGGCCGTATAAGGACAATTTAAATCCTGGTTTAGGTAAATGGCCTTGATGGCCAGATGGTACTAACAAACAAACAATATAGTAGTAGTATTTTATGTAGTCACGTGTGTGAGCAGTGCAACAAACTGGGGCCCGCGATCAAACGTGTACTACCAAGGTACATCGGCCAGCGTCTATTCTGGTGGCTAGATTCTGTGACAAAAGCTACCCTATGCCTGGCGGAATACAAGGGCTGGCCGAGCTCTAGGGGGGACAGCATGTCAGAATACCGGGCATGATCGGCTGAATGGAGATAAGGGGCGGCCAGGATAAAGTCCGCATAGTGCTCGTCCACCATCAAGCATTTTCGAACACAAGATGGCTTATATTTAATACAATGGTATATTTTATATGGATGTACAGTACAAATGCCAGGCTTCACACTTCGGATGCATATGAGAACGAATTTTTTTTCTGTAAGATGTAGGTAATTATCAAAAGTAATCTGTTGTAGTTAAATAAATGGTACTTTAGATTTGGACCTGAAACTTTCCCGTAGATGCACATCTTAAACTTCAGTTTTTGACTATATTTTGACACACTAAACTGGGTAAAATCAAGCTGATTGTTAACGTGCTGCATAAAGGTGTAGTTATAAGGGTAGTATGCAATCCTTTGATAAGCTACTTCTATTGATAGGCATGTGATAACTGTAATTATTTAACAGAAGCGCAATCCACCGAGCCTTAATTATGAAAGAGTATATTAAACTTTCTGGTTCTGAACTATGTCAGCAGCTACAATAATCTATTTTTGCTGTTTTTTGTTCTGAAATGTATGGTCTTGTTTTTCAAGGCTTGCTGGCTGCTCCTCCCTGACTGTGCGTCAACCGCATCCTACATGTTGCTTGCTTCACTTGGTCAATCCCAATGCTTAAAATCTTCATTTTTCTGTTATATTATTTGACATGAACTGCTTGTTTCCAGTGATGCCTTTTTTACTAATGTTCTACACAATCTAGCTTGTTTGTTTTATATCTACCTCAAATGTAAAGCCATCTTTCAAATACACACACATGGACACCAAGATTGGGCTCATGCTCAAGTCGACACCTGTATGTTTTGTAAGATTTCTTCCCCTGTTGTTTCAAGTTTGAAATAAATTCTCTTTTGCTTGAGCATTGAAGTATTACTTTATTCTATAGAGTATAGACTGCTATGTAACAAAAAAGGGGAACACAATCAGAAGGTGAGCAACAAGTATCCGATACAGTGATTGTGGCTGAAGTTCACCTTCCTTTCTAGCATGCGTATGCATCAAGATCTAGGAGGTCTGGTAGCTCTCTATCAACATGGATCCAAGATCTAGAAGAAAGAATTGAACAGATGGAGAGGCAAGAGATGCAAATGACAGGTATTTCTTTGGTTTCTCTTTGTGTTCTTGTTGTTTCTTCTCTGCTTTTGTATGCACAGTGCACTCATGATAGTGAAAATGAAAACACAAATGTGTGTAAATATGGCATTTGTCTTTGGTTCATGTAACGAAAGTTGCACTAAGGAGTGCTTCCCAATTTATGTATGGTTGGCTCCAAATGCACTCATCCAAAGTAACATAGAAAATAACAAAGGCCTGCAATGAGAAATAGATGGTTTATTGCATGGTTTTTGCTATTGTAACACGAAGGCATGGGAATAACATTGTAGTGTAAGGATTGCCTTTTAGAGAAGGATATAGTCTAGAAGAGTTCGATCTAAATAAAGTGGCGCCCTAACATAGTTGCCCTGTAACTTGGGGGGTTCTTGCTGTTGCTAAGTGGTTGTCTTTGGTGATGCATGTTACCCTTGAAGACTGATAAATTAATTCTAGCTCTTGGTTATACATGTTCTTTAAAAATTATAACTTATTCTTGGGCTTATAGTTTCATAGGCCCATACGCATGGTTGTGTAGGCATTTAGTAATGTACTTCTATATTTGATATTCCTAATTTGATAGATTGCAAGCTTCTTAGCGGTACTCTTGTACATTGTTGTATTGTTTGTTTTTCCTTTTAATTTTGTGTTTTCGATTTAATTATTTTTTATTTTAAACATATTTTATGCTACTAAATACTGTACACGCTATGCATACATATATAAATAGAATTTCTCATAGAACCGATCATATATATATCATCGAATTTCTCATACAACCATTCACCGAACACTTGCCAGGCACGATGATTACCGTAGGGGCAGATGGTAAATGTGCGGTGAACGGAAGTGAGGTGTGGATCGGTGGCTGAGGCGAAGCGGCGTGGAGCCCGGATGTAGCGGTGGAGGTGATGAAGTCATGGAAGGGTGTGGCAGGGTGGCCGTGTTGGGGGAGCGTCGGTGACAACAAAAACAGAAAACGGATACATATAAATATGAAGTGATGGAGGCGCCGGTCCGAGTGATGTTTTGAGTGGGCCGGAGTGTTGAAGTCCTACATGGCTCCCGCAAAGCTCCTCGGTTTGTTTCCGACTTGTGAAAAACAAGAATGTCTAGATATATCGGCGGAGAGATACAAGGTGAACTGTGTGCAGACCCGAAGGTTGCGGGCGGTTCGCTTTGGAGATCCCTAAGGGCATGTACAATGGTGCTATCTTATGAGTGACACGTAGGATAAATGATGAGGAGGAGGATAGATAACTCATAAGAAAATGCTTGTCTTTTCTTATTTAAGAGAAGACAAGAGATGATCTAGCACAATATGTCTCACCACATGTTTAGGAATGACTAGTTATTGAAGATAAGGCTAAGAGATGGCCCATTGTAGACATCTTTTTTTTGTCATCTCTAAATTGCATGCAAGATTTAAGATAAGACTATCCTATCAACCATTGTACATGCACTAAGCCACAGAGGCGAGTGGTCATTGCCATTTCTGCCCTGAATTCGGGTATGTCCATGTTCTCCTCACGGTTTTTTTTTAATTAGACTTGCTGAGTAGTTAGTCCCCTTTTCCTCTCGGTGTGGGTCTATGGGATGGGCTGCGAGCGGGAGATTAGAGCGTGAAATAGGGTGCCCTATCGTGGTTTTAAGTCTGACAGTACGAGTAGGGGGTACGTAAGAGGAGGCAAGGCCCTAGCTATGGTGAGATTGTACGCAAGATGTTTACCAGTTCAGGCTCTTCTCGGAAGAAGTAAAAGCCCTACGTCTCGGTGCCCTGAGGCGGTCGACTGGAATGTATATGGGTGTTTGAGTTATAGGGGGTGCGAACCCTTGTACTGGAGGAGGGGGGTGGCTTATATAGAGTGTGCCAGGACCCCAGCCATCCCCCACGTTACAAAGGGTTCAATGTACATAAAGGCAGGCGTTACTGATAACGCCTGCAGTAAAGAATGATAAAGGCATTCATTTTTATGGAATGAATGCCAGACCGTTGCTGTCCTAAGGGACCTTTGACCTTCATGGGTCGAGTGTCTTGGGATGGTCGAGTGAAGTCGAGTCGTCTGAGCGGGGGTGTGTAATCGAATTGAATGCCTTCTTGAGCCGGGTCAGTCGACTGTTCCTGTTGTCTTCGAGTTGTCTTTTGAACTTATGGGGTAGTGACCTTTGGGTGGGATACCTGGGCCAGACCCGTGATCCTACCCTAGGTCTGCAACATCATCAGTAGCCCCCGAATGGATTGAGGCTCGAGTAGAAAAAGTGTTGAAGTTGGCTTTAGCTCGGGTTCGATGCTTCTGGGGGAATCATCTATGAGTTTGCGGACCTTGCTGACTCTTCAACCTTGACTTTGTCGCCTTAATCGATTTAGGAACCGTCGAGTGTACTTATTTGTGTTGACCGTCGACTGAACCTTGCGTGTGGCCCCGAGCGCCGTTGGGGTGCGCAGTTTTCAGCGGGATTGGCTGCTCTCTAGTCTTCGAATTTTGCGGGATTTCGAAATTTGGGGAAGCGCGCGGGACGGGTCGCGCCGCGGCAATCGAATCGGATATGCTCGGGATGCCTTGACCTCCGCGCCGCCTTTTTCGCCACGTATCGCGTGCGCGCCTATTGCGGGATTTGACGGGATAGCTCGGGGCCACCAGTCAGCCACTCGACTACCGCGTTATAAGTGCGCGTCGCGGCCGAGGCGAGGGCACTGTGCTCCCATTCTCTGTTTCTTCTTCCTCCACCCCTCCGCCGTGTTTCTGCCTCTGCCTTTCTTCCCTCGGCCAACGCCGGCTTGCTCACCATGGGCAAGGCCAAGACCGCGGTGCTAGAGCGCTCGAAGAAGGCGGCGGCGACGGGGAAAGGGAAGCGGTCCAACCGAGGAGGGTCGTCATCGAGGTCCGGGCTCCCGCCTAGCTGGATCCAGGGGGACTGGATCAGGTCCACGATGATGCCGGAGGACATGGAGGAGCTGGAGGAGGTGGGCCTGATCACCCGCGACTCCTGGCGGCTGCCGGAGGGCGAGCTCGAGCCCTAGCTGTGGGAGGGTGAGTGCGTTCTCCTCGTGACTCACGTCGACCGAGGTTTCTCCTTTCCCCCGCTTCCTTTCTTCCGTGCTTTCCTGGCTTTTTACGGCGCCCAGCTGCACCACTTCCACGCCCAACGCCATCACCTACTTGGCTGCATTCATTTCGATGTCCGAGAACTTCCTTGGTTGCCGACCGCACAGGGGTTTGTTCAAGCACATCTTCACTTGTCGTTCTCAAACCATCAAAAAAGCGAACCCGAGAGATGAAAAGACGCATGTCATCCAGATGTGTGGCGGACTGGGTATCCAGCTCAGAGGTAGGAGCACTTTTCCTGCCATGACACTTCCCGAGTCGGTTCGGCGCTGGCAGTCGACTTGGTTCTACTGTAGGGATATTCTCACTCCTGGTGAGCCGACTGGGCTTCCTCCATTTTCTTTTGGTCGAGTCAACCAGCCACTGACGTTGCTCGTGAGTCGGACTGAGAGGGTAGAGGTAGACATGCTGGTGGAGCGGGTGGTCCAGTTGGTTCACGATGGGGTTACGGGGATGGATCTGCTCGAGGTGTTCCTCATGAGGAGGATCCAGCCTCTCCAAGCCCGAGACCATTCGATGTGGTTATACTCTAGTGTCGACGACTCGTCTTGGGTCCACCCAGAGGAGGCTGCTGCGAAGACGGTGGCGCAGTGCTTGAAGTGCATCACGGGGAATAAGGACAACTCCAGGAGGGCGGAAGAGTTCGCCCATTCGACGCAGATCACCAACCTGACAAGGTCTGGCCTCGACTTCTGACTGATTTTCATGTTTCCTATTTGTGGCGGCCTGATGAATCAATCCGGCTGATGTTTGATTAATCTTCTTTTCTGCAGATCTATACCGAAATGTTTTCGGTGCCAAATGGAGATCAGGTCTAGGAGGGCGAAGAAGGTGCGGGTGAAGCTTCCGACTGGATGTCCGGCGAGGAGACTGGAGAGGAGAGCGAAGATTCCAGCAGCGGCGAGGAGGTCGAGTCACCTCCCACGGCGAGAAGCGCTCCAAGGAGAAGCACGACCCAGAGGTCGCGCGTTCCACGGCGGGCCCCTCCAGCTCCCAAGTGCAGAAGCGGGCTCGCATGACCACTCCGGATCCGACTGAAAAGGCACCAAAGCAGCCTAAGGTTGCCGCTGTCAAGCCTCGGAAGGCCCTGCCCAAGATCAAGGTGGACGTCCCAATCGCCTCCACATAAGCGCCGCTCTGCTTCATTTTCTCCCACTCTTCGGAGATCAACTTTGTCTTCGTCGACTCACTTTCAAGGAAACCTTCCGTGCTGCTGCTTCTGCGACCTCGATGGATATTGACAAGGGTCGTGATGATGAGGAGACCGCTGACGCTGCCATGTCCCGCCCAGGTGCGGGTTGTAGATTGCTCTTTGTTTTTTACTTCTTTGATCTATCGGTCAACTGAACTTCGTGGTTGTCTTCTGAAGTGCCACGCCATGTCATAGAGCTTCCTGATGATGATGATGATGACGACGACGAGGAGCGCGTGGTAGTGACTCGACGAGGTGCAGGAAGGAGGGGTCGGAAGACACCCTCAGGCTCTGAGGCCCAGCAACAGGGGGGACGTGGCCCGGACCATGGTCTCCTTTGCTGTTCTTGTGTCGACGGTCCGTCCCTCCTCGTCGACTGACCCGGCTGCCGACCCAGCGACTGCTCCACCGTCTGTTCTCTTCTCCACCCATCATGTCCCGGAGGACCCCGTGAACGCTGCCCAAGAAGCCGTTCGTCAGGCGGGATTGATGATGGAGAGAACGAAGGCGGCGTATGAGGCTAGCATGGCTGCTTACAACGCTAGCTTGGCTCTTCGAACCAATGTCCAGGTATGTCTCTTCCGACTGATTTGATGCTTTGTTTGTGAGATGATGTCACACCCACTGGGTATCTTCTCTTGTAGCTTTAGTTCTTGTAGCCCAACCGATTGGACTAGTGGGGGCATGTTCAGTGCACCCACTAGGTGTAGTCCCCGAGGCCATGGTCGACTGAAGTCAGTCGGCCGTGGTCTTTAGAATGTGTCTTGTCCATTTGTTTCGAACCTTTTTTACTTGCGCATGACTGATACGGCCGAGGAAGAACCAGTGGGGGCACGCTCAGTGCACCCACTGGGTGTAGTCCCCGAGACCGTGGTCGACTGCTGGTAGTCGGCCATGGTCTGAGAACAAAACCTCTCCCCTTCTCTTTCTTTTTTTTTTGCTCGGGTCAGACTGATCTGGCCGAGTGAGAACCCGTGGGGGCACGCTCAGTGCACCCACTGGGTGTAGTCCCCGAGACTAATGTTGAGTGTTTGACTCAGCTGTAGTCTTAGAATTCTGATTTGTTGTGTCGATGCAGAGATCTTGTGAGTTCGGAGCCAAGTTCACGGATCTTGAGAAGAAGCAGGTCCAGCTCAATCTTGACTTGCAGCTGGCTCGGGATCATTTGAAGAAAACCCAGGACGAAGCGGCTGGTAATTAAAGCGAACAACTTGTCGAATGATCCTTAATGAATGTGTATCCTTATGTTCATCTGTCTAGTAACGTCTCTTGAAGATCAAATGAAGGCAGCCCTGGAGCAGAAGGACCTTGACGTGGCGGCAGCGCTGTAGAGGGCGCAGGAGAAGACCGAACTGGCAGAGCAGAAGCTGGCTTCGGTCAGCACGCTCGAGGCAGAGATCGCCAGGCTGAGGGGCTCTCTCGACGCAGCTAACCAGGAAGTGACTCGATTGAAGGGGGCTAAGGATGCCCTGGATGAGAAGTACGGGGGTCTCTTCCAGAAGAAAAACGAGTTGGAGGCTTATCTGAGTAACCTCACCAAGAAGTGGTATCTTGTGCTTGAAGGTATGCCTCTTTTGCTTGGACTGAGTCAAGATGGTCGACTCATAACTTGCTTGCTAACTTGTCATGTCTCCTCTTGCGCAGAGTTCTGCCGCGACTTCGAGGAGGAAATTGGGCGGGTCGAGACTGGTCTGGACCCCGCCAATTCTATTGTCAAGGATGAAGCTGCTATGAACATCTTGAGGTTGGAGTCTCGCCTTACCAGCGCCACACGCTATCTTGGTCTACTGAAAGCAGTGATGTCTCGGATCGACACTGCACTCTGGAGGGGAGTCGTGCAAGAGAACGACCTCGAGTCTCTGATGACTCGACTCAATGAGATCCCCGGTCCAGTGCAGGAGTGGAAGAAGTCATCGCCCGTTGTGGAGCCGATGTTGCACTATCTCTGGTTCGGGTGCACTGCAAGGAGGTGAAGGAGAAGAGGATGGCCACGCTCAAGGTCGCCAACACGAAGGAACTCCAGTTCCAGTCGTTCATGGAGACTTTCTTGGAGGCTGCTACCCGCATCGCCGATGGGATCAACCTGGATGAGTTCGTTGCGCCTGCGAGCCCACCTCCTCCCGGGGAGTGAATAAACTTTGATACTTCGATTTAATTTGCCTCGGAATGCCGAGTGATCCTGTAGCCGTTAAACTCTCTTGGGCTTGATGCCCGAGTACTCCTGCCTGAATCTCGCAAGGCTTTATCTAAATTTGATTCCTTTTGTATTTGCTTGTTTTGCTTCCGACTTTTTCTGATCTTTTGGATTTTGAGTCGAAGTCGATTTCATGTATGGCTCCGATGGTCGAGCTGCTTGACGGTGACGCTTGAACTTATGGCGGGGCCGGGAGGACCGCAGCTAAGCTTTCGAGTGAGAGGATTGCTCTTCACTTGGAGTGGTTTTTGAAACTTAGGCTATTATGAGCTACGTTGTACTTGTGGCGGAGCTCGAAGGATAGAGCCATGTTGTACTTGTGGTGTAGCTCGGAGAACCGCAGCTAAGCCCCTGAGTGAGAGGGTTGCTCTTCACTCGGAGTAGTTTTTGAAACTTAGGCGATTGCGAGCTACGTTGTACTTGTGGCGGAGCTCAGAGGACAGAGCCACGGCGTAGCTCGAAGGACCGCTGGTAAGCCCCCGAGTGAGAGGGTTGCTCTTCACTCGGAGTAGTTTTTTGTAAGTTAGGCAATTACGGGGTCGCAGCTAAGCCCCCGAGTGAGAGGGTTGCTCTTCACTCGGAGTAGTTTTTTGTAACTTAGGCGATTACGGGGTCGCAGCTAAGCCCCCGAGTGAGAGGGTTGCTCTTCACTCGGAGT
>LR738714.1:854403520-854462701 GCA_902687465.1 Secale cereale | reverse complement strand
TTTTGTAACTTAGGCGATTACGAGCTACGTTGTACTTGTGGCGGAGCTCGGAGGACAGAGCCACGTTGTACTTGTGGCGTAGCTCGGAGGACCGCAGCTAAACCCCCGAGTGAGAGGGTTGCTCTTCACTCGGATTAGTTTTTTGTAACTTCGGCGATTACAGGGTCGCAGCTAAGCACCCGAGTGAGAGGGTTGCTCTTCACTCGGAGTAGTTTTTTGTAACTTAGGCGATTACGGGGTCGCAGCTAAGCCCCCGAGTGAGAGTGTTGCTCTTCACTCAGAGTGGTTTTTTGTAACTTAGGCAAATCGGGTTCGTGGCTAAGTCTCCGAGTGAGAGGGTTGCTCTTCACTCGGAGTAGTTTTTTGTAACTTAGGCGAATCGGGTTCGCGGCTAAGCACCCACTGGAAGATTTGAGGATCAGCATCTTAGAGATCAACAATCATTAAGGAATTGCTGTGAACTTGTCTTTGAAACAAACTGGAAAATCTTTATTACAGCTCGACTGATCAAGTGCTTTAAGTATAGAAGCGGCGGAGCATGTCCACGTTCCACAAACGGGGTTCATCTCTCTTCTTGGCGACGTTGTAGAGGTGATATGCTCCATTCTGCAGTACCTTGGTAATGATGAATGGGCCTTCCCAAGCCGGGGCGAGTTTGTGCAGTCGCTTCTGATGCACTCGGAGAACCAGGTCTCCTTCCTGGAATGCTCGGCTCCGGACATTGCGAGCATGGAATCGGCGCAGGTCCTGTTGGTAGATGGTCAACCGGATTAGAGCCATCTCATGCTCTTCCTCCAAGAGGTCGACTGCATCTTGACGGGCTTGCTCTGCTTCGGCTTCAGAGAAGAGTTCCACTCGGGGGGCATTGTGCAACAAATCACGCGGTAGCACGGCTTCAGCTCCTGGGAGATACCAGGACCACGCCTGCACCGGATCCATTCAACATCTTGGATCCATCAAAGAACATGGTCCAGTGGTCCGACTGGATCTGAGTCGGCAGCTCCTGTTCGATCCATTCGGCCACAAAATCTGCTATTGTTTGAGACTTGATAGCTTTCTTCGCTTCAAACTTGATATCTAGTGGAAGGAGTTCAATCGCCCATTTTGCCACTCGACCGGTTGTGTCTCGGTTGTTCAGGATTTCTGATAGTGGGGCGTCGCTGACGACTGAGATTGAATGATCCAAGAAGTAATGGGCAACTTTCTTTGCGGTCAAGTAGATCCCATACACAAGCTTCTGGTAATGCGGGTATCTTTGCTTGGAGGGAGTCAATACTTCAGAAATGTAATAGATTGGGCGTTGGACTTTGTAGGCCTTGCCTTCTTCTTCCCGCTCGACCGTGAGTACAGTGCTGACAACTTGTCTGGTGGCTACGATGTACAGTAAGAGAGGCTCCTTGCTGACTAGGGTAGCAAGCACCAGCTGGGTGGAAAGCAGGGCTTTGAGCTCTTCAAACGCTGCTTCAACTTCAGAATTCCACTCGAACTTTTTGGATTTCTTCATAAGTCGGTAGAGAGGTAATGCCTTCTCACCGAGACGAGAAATGAACCGACTCAATGCGGCCAAGCAACCAGTTAACTTCTGGATGTCATGTATACGCTCGGGGCGCTTCATTCGGAGGATTGCACCGACTTTTTCTGGGTTGGCGTCGATTCCTCGTTCAGAAACAAGGAAACCGAGTAACTTGCCGCCCGGAACTCCAAATGTACACTTCGACGGGTTGAGCCTGAAATCATAACTTCTCAAATTTGTGAATGTCTCAGTGAGGTCAGTCAACAGGTCGGAACCTTTGCGTGACTTAACCACGATGTCATCCATGTATGCTTCGACGTTCCGACTGATTTGCTTCAGCAGGCACTTTTGAATCATGCGCATGAAGGTAGCGCCGGCATTCTTGAGACCGAAAGGCATCGTGACATAACAGAAACACCCGAATGCGATGATGAAAGCTGTCTTGATTTCATCGGTTCCAAACAGTCGGATCTGATGATACCCGGAATATGCGTCCAAAAACGACAGACGCTCGCATCCCGCAGTCGAGTCGATTATCTGATCGATGCGGGGGAGAGGAAAATGATCCTTCAGGCAGGCCCGATTGATGTGATTGAAATCGATGGACATGCGGAGAGACTTGTCCTTCTTGGGGACCATGACCACATTGGCGAGCCACTCGGAGTGGTAGATCTCGCGGATGAACTCAGCTGCCAGAAGTCGAGCCACCTCTTCGCCAATTGCCTTTCTCTTCTTCGCAGCGGACCGACGGAGATGTTCCTTTACAGGCTTCACTTTTGGGTCGACTCGCAAACGGTGCTCAGCCAGTCCCCTGGGTACACCTGACATGTCAGACGATTTCCATGCAAAGATGTCCCAGTTCTCACGGAGGAACTGGATGAGCGCTTCTTCCTATTTGCTGACGAGTGTAGTTGAGATGTGGGTCGGTGCTGCATTGGGGTCGGTGGGGTGAATGTGTATGGGTTTCATCTCCCCAGCCGACTGAAAGGCTGACTCGGAAGCCGGCTTCTTGGCCCGCAACAAATCACTCGGATCCACGTTCTTCTGGTACTCCTCCATCTCTACTGCTGCCATCTGGTCGTCAGCGATCTTTGAGCCTTTCTGGAAGCATTCTTCCGCTTTCTGTCGGTTCCCCGTGACGGTTATGACGCCGTTGGGCTCGGGCATCTTCAGCTTTAGGTATACATAACACGGTCGAGCCATGAATCTGGCGTAGGCGGGCCCACCCAGAATGGCATTATAGGCGCTGTTGAAGTCCACTACTTCAAATGTCAGCTTCTCTTTGCGGTAATTCTTTGAATCGCCAAAGACCACGTCGAGTGAGATTTGGCCAAGTGAGTCAGCCTTCTTCCCGGGGATGACCCCGTGAAACCTCATGTTGCTTTCGCTCAGCTTGGACATCGGAATGCCCATCCCACGGAGGGTTTCAGCATACAGAATATTCAAGCCACTTCCACCATCCATCAGGACACTGGTCAAACGCGTGCCCTCGACCACTGGGTCGACCACCAGCGCCTGCCGCCCAGGGGTAGCGATGTGTGCAGGGTGATCGTACTGGTCGA
The DNA here is from genome assembly GCA_902687465.1 of Secale cereale. NCBI lineage: Eukaryota > Viridiplantae > Streptophyta > Magnoliopsida > Poales > Poaceae > Secale > Secale cereale. The sequence continues at coordinate 854,459,626 of LR738714.1, read as the reverse complement.
ATGTGATGGGGGTGTTGGACCACTTCAGATACGTGGTTGTTGCCGGGGCAACCATGTTGACTTCTCTGTTGATCACTTTCAGTCGAATCTTGCTTTCAACATCGGCAAAAATCATCAGGGTAGAGTTAATCTGGGGGTAACCTCCATCCCCTTCTTTGTCCTCGGACTCCTCTGATTCCTTTTCCTTCTCAGTCGACTGCTCTTTCTGGAAGCTCTGGATCAAGAGCCGACAATGTCGAGTGGTGTGCTTGGGATAAACCAAGTTCCCCTCTTCATCTTTCTTCATGTGGATAGGACATGGCTGGTCGAGTACATCATTTCCCGCTTCATCTTTCACTTTCTTGGGGACCCAAGGCCCCTTGGGCTTTCCTTTGCCCTTCCCTTGGTTAACAACTACGGCTTCGCCTTGTGCGGCTGGCTCGGCCTTGCGCTTGGGTTTCCGATTGGAATTCTGGTCATCTTGTCCGACTGGTTTCTTGCCACTGCAGAGTCGATCGGCCTCTTCGCCGTTAGCGTATCGACCGGATATCTCCATCATCCGGGACAGGGACATGTCTCCCGTTCGACCGAACTTCAGGTTCAGCTTTCTGTATCGTACGCCCTCCTTGAAGGCGCAGACTGCTTGGTGCTCGGACACATTCTCCACCGTGTGGTGCAAGGTGGTCCATCTTTGTATGTAATCCCTCAAGGTTTCATTCGGCTTCTGTACGTGCTACCTCTTGAGCTTGCGTTGTATTCCCTCGAAGATGAAAGGGAGATGCAGCACAGTAGCGTAAGTATTTCCCTCAGTTTTTGAGAACCAAAGTATCAATCCAGTAGGATACCACGCGTGAGTCCCTCGCACCTACACAAACAAATAAGAACTTCGTAGCCAACGCGATAAGGGGTTGTCAATCCCTTTACGGTAACTTACGAGAGTGAGATCTGATAGAGATGATAAGATAATATTTTGGTATTTTTGTATAGAAATAAAAAGTAAAGAAAGTAAATAAACAACGGCGACTGAAATTGGCTAGTTGACGGGAAAGTGATATGATAAAGATGGACCCGGGGGCCATAGTTTTCTCTAGTGGCTTTTCTCATGATAGCGGTATTCTACGGCGGGTAAACAAATTACTGTCGAGCAATTGATAGAAAAGCGAATAATTATGAGACTATTTAGGCATGATCATTGTATATAGGCATCACGTCCGAGACAAGTAGACCGAAACGATTCTGCATCTACTACTATTACTCCACACATCGACCGCTATCCAACATGCATCTAGTGTATTGAGTTCATACGAACAGAGTAACGCCTTAAGAAAAATGACATGATGTAGAGGGATAAACTCAAGCAATATGATGAAAACCCCATCTTTTTATCCTCAATGGCAACAATACAATACGTGCCTTCCTGCCCCTACTGTCACTGGGAAAGGACACCGCAAGATTGAAACCAAAGCCAAGCACTTCTCCCATTGCAGGAACTATAGATCTAGTAGGCCAAACCAAACCAATAATTCGAAGCGACTTGCAAGAATATTATGAGCACACATAAAAAGTTCAGAGAAGAACCAAATATCTTTCGTACATAACCTTGATCATAAACTCACAAATCATCGGATCTCGACAAACACACCGCAAAAAGAGATTACATCGAATAGATCTCCTCGAAGACCGAGGAGAACTTTGTATTGAGATCCAAAGAGAGAGAAGAAGCCATCCAGATACTAGCTATGGACCCGAAGGTCTGTGGTAAACTACTCACAACTCATGGTGAGGGCGATGATGATGATGATGAAGGTCTCCGTGATGGATCCCTCTCCCGGAACAGGCTACAAGATGGGATCTCCACGGAAACAGAAGCTACGGTGGCGGAATTAGGGTTTTCTCTCTGCGTCTGGAGTTTCTGGGGTACGTAGGTATATATAGGAAGAAGGAGGGCACCGGGGGCCGTGTTGGCCAGCCTCGAGGCAGGGAGCGCGCCCCCACCCTCGAGGGCTGGCCCTACGTCCCCTGACTTGGTCCTGACGTTTCCCGAGCGTGATTTCCTCTAAAAATATCTCTCGCGAAGGTTTCATTCCGTTTGGACTCCGTTTGATATTCCTTTTCTGGAAAACCCTGAAATAGGCAAAAAAACAGCAATCTGGACTGGGCCTTTAGGTTAGTAGGTTACTCCCAAAAATAATATAAAAGTGAATAATAAAGCCCATTAAACATCCAAGACTTCATAAATAATAGCATGGAACAATCAAAAATTATAGATACGTTGGAGACGTATCAAGCATCCCCAAGCTTAATTCCTGCTCGTCCTCGAGTAGGTAAATGATAAAGAAAGAATTTTTGATGTGGAATGCTAACCAATATAGTTTATCAATGTAATTCTCTTAATTGTGGCATAAATTTTCAGATCTGAAAGATTCTAGACAAAAGTCTATATTGACATAAGAAATAACAATACTTCAAGCAATACTAACAAAGCAATCATGTCTTCTCAAAATACTATGGCTAAAGAAAGTTATCCCTACAAAATCATATAGTGTTGGCTATGCTCCCTTATTATCACAAATATTCATATCATGCACAACCCCGATTTCAGCCAAGCATTTGTTTTCATGCTCTATCTTTTCAAACCTTTCAATTTTCACGCAATACATGAGCGTGAGTCATGGACATAGCACTATGGGTGGAATAGAGGTGGTTGTGGAGAAGACAAAAGGAGGGTGATAGTCTCACATCGACTAGGCGTATCAACGGGCTATGGAGATGCCCATCAATAGATATCAATGTGAGTGAGTAGGAATTTCCATGCAACGGATGCACTAGAGATAAATATGAATGAAAGCTCAACAAAAGGAACTAGTGGGTGTGCATCCAACTTGCTTGCTCACGAAGACCTACGGCATTTGAGGAAGCTCATCGTTGGAATATACAAGCGAAGTTCTATAATGAAAATTCCCACTAGTAGTATATGAAAGTGACTAAACATGAGAATCTCTACAATGAAGAACATGGTGCTACTTTGGAGCACAAGTGTGGAAAAAGATAGTAGCAATTGTCTCTTTTTCCTTCTCTTTTTTTTCCTTTTTTTTTTCTTTTTTCTTCTTTTTTTTTTCTTTTGGGCCTTTCTTTTTTTCCTTTGGCCTTTTTTTTCTTTTTTTTTGCGGAGGGGCTTTATAGATTTATCCTTTCCTCCTATGGGACAATGCTCTAATAATGATGATCATCACACTTTCATTACAACTCGATATTACAACTCGATACTACAACAACAAAGTATGACTCCATATGAATGCCTCCGGCGGTGCATCGGTATGTGCAATGAAACAAGAGTGACATGTATGAAAAGTTATGCATGGTGGCCTTGCCACAAATACGATGTCAACTACATGATCATGCAATGGCAATATGACAATATGATGCGTGTCATATGAACGGAACGGTGGAAAGTTGCATGGCAATATATCTCGGAATGGCTATGGAAATGCCATGATAGGTAGGTATGGTGGCTGTTTTGAGGAACAATATGGTGGCTGTTTTGGGGAAGGATATATAATGGGTTTATGGCACCGGCTAAAGTTGCGCGGTACAAGAGAGGCTAGCAATGGTGGAAGGGTGAGAGTGCGTATAATCCATGGACTCAACATTAGTCATAAGAACTCATATAATTATTGCAAAAATCTACGAGTCATCAAAACAAAGCAATCAACGCATGCTCCAAGGGGGGAGGTTGGTAGGAGTTAACCATCGCGCGGCCCCGACCTCCACACAAAGGTTGACACTCTACAAATACCTCATGCTCTAACTTAGTCACACAACGGTTCACCATACGTGCATGATACGGGAATCACTAACCTTAACACAAGTATTTCTCAATTTCATAATCACTCCATGACTCTAATATCACTATCCTCATGTATCAAAACTGTCGGGGGAAACTGTCCACCACGAACACCTATGGGACCGGAGCCCCTTGTCGTTGCGGTAAGGGAGCGGAGGGAGCACAAAGAGCAGATCGAGGGGAGCACGCGGGCAGTTTACCCAGGTTCAGGCCGCGCGGACGCGTAAAACCCTACTCCTGCTTGGTTTGTATTGAGTTTGTGAGCTCGGGAGCTTGAAGAACTAGCTACACCGAGCCAGAGAGCTATCTAGGTTCCGAACCCTTTCTACGTTGTGCATGGGCCTCCTTTTATAGCTCAAGGGGTCACCGACAGGTGTCAACGTAGAAGAAGGGCAAAAACGTAACTTTGGTGGTAGTTGTAACAGTGCGGGAACAGTGGATGAACAGTGATCATCACCTAATTTGACAGTGGGGGACAAGGGCATTTAATGCCCGTCGCCGTCGACCCCAAAAGCGCCCGCCCTTGCGTCTCCGTTCGCCACGGCGATATCCTTGTCACCGTGGAGTGCCACCGTGTCCCCCAGGCTGCACAGCCATCCGCCACGCGTCCCTGGATGGGCCCCAGGGTGACGCGTGGGCCGATGAGCTGGAGCGCGGGCACACAGCGCATATTTCCCCGGCAAGCACCTTGCCGGGGTCTTGATCTTGTCGGGCTGGGAAGCTTGTCGCTCCCCGGGTCTTGTCGGGGCGCAGAGTGTGCCGAGGTATGTCTTCTGAGATGCAATCTTCTGGTTTCCCTGGCAAGCTCCTCTTGCCAGGGTCTTGTGTTAAATATAGTAGTTTTGAGCCTGGGATGGCCTTCCCGGCAAGCTCCACTTGCCGGGGCCTTGACCATCTGTCTTGTATACTTTGTTTTTGAATGGCTTAATAAGGACCGAAAAAAGGTTTCCGGCAAGCGCGTGGTGAGCCCTGCCGCGGGAAGCTGCTACTGCCCGTGCACAAGTTGGGGTACTAAGGTACCCCTATCTTAGTACACCGACAGGAGCCCCCGGGCCTGGGCCACACACGGTGCCGAGCGCTGTTGGGCCAGGCCCAAAACAGTGCACGGGCACGCGCGGCCCACGGCAAGCCGTAATCCCCCTTCCGCATCCGCTGCGTCCCTCCCTGACGGCACGCGTCGATTGCGGCGTCGTGGGAGAGATCGTGGCCACGTTCTTTAATGGGAAATGCGGAGCGTCCCCCACTTCCCCCTTAAAAGCAGAGGAAGCAGGGGCAGTTTCCCTCCTCCGCATTCACTCCGTCTTCAACCTCCAGAAATCCCCCTCTGCGCTCCGCCTCCACACCTCCTCCGCCTCCTTCCGCATCTGCGGCGCCATCGAACTCCTCGCCCCTTCCATCGCCGCCTCCGCCATGGCCCCGAAGACCGAGAAGGCGAAGGCGGAGAAGACCAAGAAGGAGAAATCCGAGCAGGCGGCAAAGCTTGCTCTCTTGCGGAAGAGGAATGTCGTCTTCGCACCAAGGCTCAGCGCGAGGGAACTCTGGAACAAGTATTACCTTTTCTGGGCCAAGGAGACCAAGGCTCATCCCCGGACCAGAGTCTACCCCGCCGGCGCCAAGGATCTACTTACCGGCGGGTATTTCTTCTTCGCTGTCTTCTTCCACTGCGGCTTGTGTCCTCCATTCTCGGAATTTTTCTGCGACATCATGAGCACGTACGGCCTCCATCTCTTAGACTTCACCCCCAACGCCATCCTTACGATGGCGGTTTTCGCACATCTGTGCGAAAACTATATAGGGATCTATCCAAATGTAGCGCTGTTTCGCCACTTTTTCATGCCTAGAGTAGAGGCCGGCGCCCCCCTCTCCGGGGGTATATCTTGGATCTTCCGCTTGAATAAGAAGGAGTCATATCTGCGAGGAGAGCTCCGCGGCAAGTGGGAAGAGTGGCGCGCGGACTGGTGTTGGATAGTGGAGGACCACCCGGAGCCTTTCACAGCGCCGCGCACAACAGCCATAGTGCGCGGCAGGGACTGGAGCGAGTTGGCCCCGGATGATGACAAGCTCAATGTTGCCCTTGTTAGGATACTTCGTCTCCGGGTAGCTAAGTTGACCATCGGAGAGGTAGGAGCAGACTTCCTCCGCCGCCGCATTGCCCCTTTACAAGAGAGGAAAAGGCCAGCATGGGAGTTCGGCAATGCGGCGGACATTATGAGGCTGCGCCCGGGTCTGAACTTCAACTTCACGGCGCTGGAGCTGAAGGGGATGGTCCGGGAACTTTTTAAGCATGACCCGGCCCATCCGGAATGGTTTAGATCTCCCCGGGGAGTGGTGCCGCTATGCAACAGCACGGCCCGGGATGCTTTGCGCGCAATTATGCCCGCATGTGACTCTCACGGCGTCGACCCCACATGGATGGTGCCTACGCCGGATGCCATCATGAGTTTCTTCGACAACTTGGTCGAGGTGCCCAAGATCTCCGACGAGAACAAGGGTCTCACTCGGGCCACCACAGAGCGGGACATAGCCTACATTGCTTCCCGGATGGAAGAGGCCGCCGCAGCTGCAGCAGCAGGAGATTCCGGGTTCACCATGGACGAGGCGCAGGCCGCGGATGAGGTGGGCCAAGCAGAGGAGGCCGAGATCCGCAGACTGCTCAATCTTCCGCCCGACGAGCTTGCCGGGGTCCCTTCCTTGAGGCACGTCGGGATTCCCGGAGTCGTAAGCGAAGCCGCGGCAAGCGAGGCCGCCGGAGGGAACAGAGGTGCCGGAGGGAGCGGAGCCACCGGAGGGAGCGGAGCCACCAGAGGGAGCGGGGCCGCAGGACAAGGTGCCGGATCCAGCGGGCCCACCAGGGAGGAGGAGGAGGACACCGAGGCCGATGAGGACAACGGTGGGTCTCTGGGACTCGATGACGATGCCTCATCGTCCTCGGAGAACTCCCCGTCTCGGGCTAGCCCTCAGCGAACACCGCTGAAGCGTCTCCGCAAGGCGCCCACAGCGACAAGGACGCAGGCGCCCCGACAACAGCCTGTTCGCCGGGCGACGCGCGCCACCAGAGCGAACCAAGCCGCGACGGAGGCGCCCCGCGCACCAGCCGCGGCGGAGGCGACCCGCGCGCCAGCTGCGGCGGAGGCGCCCCGCGCACCAGCGCCAAGCGGAGGAGGGTCTTCTCAGATCGGAGCGGCCGCTCCGCCTGCTCCTCGGGCCTCGGCGTCGGCGGAGGCTGGGTCGTCGCAGCCCCCAGCCCCGGGGACCGCCAAGCGCCCGAGGGAGCCTTCTCCTCCCGCTCCTCGCGCCGGAGCAACTCAGGTGGAGTTCGACTTCTCCGCCCTGAGCGACGACGACGACGAGGAAGAGGAGTAAGCACTTGTGTCTTGTATTTTCTTCAATTCTGACTTGATTCTTCTTCGTGACTCTGATCTTGCTCTTGTTTTGAATTCAGGACCCTGGCCCAGCGGACGGCGAAGAGGGCCAAGATCCCCGTGGTCGAGGTCGAGGACGACTCGCCTGTCGCGGCGACAGGGGACGCGCCGGCGACGGACTTGCCGGACCCAACCGCTGCCCCGAGGAGCAGCCCCCAGCGCAGCCCCCAGCGTAAGTCTGGTTTTGAACTTCCTACTTGTCAGGCGCGCTTGAGGTTCCAGCTTGGTACTAACGTTTTGTTGTCTTGTTTGTCTTGTACAGAAACGGAGCCGCAGCCGCAGGAGCGCCCGGAGACTACTCCCGAGGAGTCGCAGGTCCCGCCATCCCCGCCAAGGACGAACTCTCCGGCGAGGGAGAGCGCTCCGCCAAGGGCGGGTACTCCGCCAAGGGCGAGTACCCCGCCAAGGGCGAGCAGCCCGGCGAGGGTGGCCACCCCGCCAAGGGAGGGCTCCCCGGCGAGGGAGCCTGTCGCCGACGAAGTCCGCGAAGGTAAGTCTTGTAACTTCGTCTTCTTGGACTTGTCTATTTTTGGATATTTGCTTGAACTTTTTCTTTTCTTTTCTTCTTCTTCTAGATCCTCCCGTGCCGGATCGGATGGAGACCGAGGTCATCGGCGAGGAGGGCGCGCAAGGCGACGGCGGCAACGCCCCTGTCGTTGAAGACACGGCAGGAGCCGACGAGCCTGCCGCAGAGGAGGCTGCTCCAACCGCAGACGCCGCGGCCGGGGAGGGGGACGGCGACCGCACTGCCGGCCCGGAGGCGGCAGGAGCGTCGAGCGCTGCACCGGCCGCCGACCCCTCCGCCGATAAGGAGCAGCCCGGCATCTATCTTGAGGCCCCCAACGGCGTCTTCATTCAAGTGCCGTGGGGGTTTTCGTCGCGAGCCCCCGTGGAGGGAGAGACCTTTGATGGAGAGGTCCTCGCCTCCGCGGGGTTGAAGATCGTCGAAGCGCCTGGCGGGAGCGATGAGCCCGAAGAGGAGAAACTTCTCCGCCAGCTCCTGGCCCTTTACCGGGCCAGGCAGGCGAAACTGGAATCGCGAGAAGCCCTCACCGCCAAGGCCGGAGCGGACTTGGAGAAACGTGCTGCAGAGCTCCGCCTCGCCAACCAGGCAGCTCTCCGCGAATTGGCGGAGGAGCGCGAGAGGCTCGCCGGAGAGCAGCAGGAGTTTCTTCTGGAGAAAGCTGAGGCCGAGGAGCAGCAGCGACTTGTTGGTGTGGAGCTATCCCGGCGAGAAGGAGCGCTCAACCAGCGGAAGGTTGAGCTCGACGCCCACGACGACGAGCTCACCGCCCGGGAGCAGGCTCTTGGCGGGGCCGTGAAGGAGGCAAAGGAAGCTGCCGCCGCCGCGGAAACCGCCAAGAAGGAGCTTGAAGCCAAAGTGGCGCAGCTGGAGGAGTATCTAAAGGCGAGCACGGAAAGGGTCACCGCGCTCAACATAGAGCGCGAGAAAGACGCCCATACCAACTCGGACCTCCAGGTACTCCTCTCCAAGCAGGGCGACGAGCTCAAAGCCGCCAAGGACTCGATTGCTGATCTGGAGTTGAAGGTTTCCACTTTGAGGGACTCACTTGACGCTGCTCGGGACCGCGAGGCCAAGCTGAAGGAGGAGGTCCGCATGGAGCGGGAGCTGGTGGAGAGCGCCGCCAATTCCACGAACATCTTCAGACAGGCGGTGGAGCAATGGACGGAGGAGCTGGTCACTTCCGCCGCCAACATCGACAAGGAGCTAATGGCGCTGAGGGTTGAACATCTGGTGTACTCTCCGGACCCAAACCTCCCCCACAGCGCCAAGCTCACTCTCTTCTTCAGGGGGATCGCGCCGGCGCTCGCACGTCTACAGGAGAAGCTCCCCGCGCAGCTGGCCGAGGAGTCGCGCCAGCTCTGCGCGGGTACCTTGGAGCGCGTCTTGACCAAGATTGTCTACCGCAACCCTGGTATTAATCTTGTCAACGTTCTCCGCAGCTTGCCGGCCGACGCAGATCAGGAGGCGCTGAAGGCGCAGGTCGCCCACATCATCGCCAAGGTGAACAAGATCTCCAGGCATGAGGGCGATCGCGTAGATTAGGCCTCTTTCTTCTTATCTTCTTTGTTGCTGCAAAGTGTGTCATGAACATGAACCTATTAGTCATTGCAACAAGTTATCTCTGTAATATATTTATCTTATTTCCGAGCAGTTGATGCAGTGTTATCTCCCTTGCTTTTGGTCCTTTACTTTGTATGCTTTTTACCCTACGCTTTTAGGGAACTTGCCGGCAAGGGACCCTTGCCGCGAGCGCTGAGTGCTGGACTCTGAGCAGCCTGCTGGCAAAGTCCTTACCGACAAGCAACCTTGCCGCAGCTAGTCGCAACGCACTTAGCTTGCTGAGCGAACTCGAAAACGAAGTAAGGGCGCGACACTTGTCGCAGCTCACTTAAGTCGTTTGAGCGTACTCGAAAACAAGGCAAGGGTGCGGCTAGCCACGGGTAGGTTCCCCCGCGCACAGGTTTTCCATACAAAGTGTGGATGTTCAAGGAAGATAACTAAAATTTAAAAATTTTGAACTGCTCAAATTCTGGTAACTTAGCTTTCATAGTCTGTTCGTTCTCCGGTAAGCTTTTCTTTCTTGAACAGCACTTGGAGCGTCCTCCACCTCCTTCCCCCCCGGAAAACTTGTGCGCGAGGAATGTTTCTTCTGCTTAAGAGGAAAAGAAAAGGAGAAGAGGGAACAAGCACAGGGTTTCTCGGCATGGTAATGCTTACCGGATATGTGTGTTGCACAAGATGCCAAACAATGCATGCAAATAACAAAGAAAAGCACGAAAATGGCAAATAGTGCGAAAACTCAGAAGCTTTACTGATGCACGGGATCTGCGCCCGGCTTTGTACAGAGGATTACATGCAACAGCGGCAAAACTCGTACAAAAGGTGGTTGCCGGAGCGGATCACGACAACCGCGCCTTATGGGTGAAACTTTCGAAGATGCTCTATGTTCCAGGAGTTGCTCACCGGTAAGCCTTCTTCGGTCTCAAGGCGGACAGCGCCGGGCCTTGTGACTTGTCTCACCCGATAAGGGCCTTCCCACTTCGGCGTCAACTTGTTGGAATTCTTGGCGGACTGAACACGCCGAAGAACAAGGTCGCCTTCCTCGAGACTCCTGGCCTTGACCTTGCGGCTATGGTAGCGGCGCAAGGCTTGCTGGTATCGAGCAGCTCGTACAGCAGCCTGCAGACGTTCCTCCTCGAGGAGCAATGCATCATCTTGTCGCAGTTGCTCTTGCTCGAGCTCATCATAAGCGAGCACTCGAGGAGATCCGTATACGAGTTCCGTGGGGAGAACTGCCTCTGCCCCATAGACAAGGGCAAAGGGTGTCTGCCCGGTGGCTCGATTTGGTGTCGTTCTAATTGACCAAAGAGCCGCCGGCAACTCCTCTATCCAATTTCTTCCACACTTGCGCAGCCTGTCGAAGGTTCTTGTCTTGAGCCCGCGCAACACTTCAGCATTGGCCCTCTCCGCTTGACCATTGCTCCTCGGGTGAGCAACAGAAGCGAAGCAGACCTTGGCGCCAAGGTCTTGGACGTATTGCATGAAGGTGCGACTAGTGAACTGCGTACCGTTGTCGGTGATGATCCTGTTAGGGATTCCGAAACGGCAAACAATTGCTCTGAAGAACCTGACCGTTGACTGTGCTGTCACCTTTCTCACCGGTTCCACTTCTGGCCACTTTGTGAACTTGTCGATTGCAACGTACAAGTACTCAAAGCCCCCGACAGCACGGGGGAAAGGGCCGAGGATATCGAGCCCCCAGACCGAGAAGGGCCAGGACAAAGGGATCGTCTGGAGAGCTTGAGCTGGCTGATGAATTTGTTTGGCATGGAACTGGCACGCTTCACACTTGGTTACTTGTGCAGTCGCATCTTGGAGGGCTTCTTGCCAAAAGAACCCTTGCCGGAATGCCTTCCCGGCAAGTGCCCTTGCGCCAATGTGGTGGCCACATATGCCTCCATGTATTTCTGCCAACAGCTTCTGTCCATCTTCTCTGGAAATGCACTTCAACCTGACACCATTGAGCCTTCTTCTGTACAGTTCATTGTCCACGAACTGGTACATACTTGACTGCCTGGTTATTTTCTCTATCTCTGCTGGGTCGTTGAGAAGTTCTCCAGTTTGCAGAAAGCGGACGATCTGCTGTGCCCATGCCGGAGCCCGAGGCTCAACGGCAAGGACTAAAGGCATGAGGGCCGCTGCGGGAACCCCAGCTTCTACGGCAAGAACCTCTGGTTCTGTCGGAGCTGAAGGCTCCCCGGCAAGCCTGCCGGGGCAAGGCTTGTCGGGAACGCTTGCTTCAACTGTACGGACCCTTGGGTCCGCAGGAGCAAACTGTTCCTCAGCGTTCTGGTCGTTGATCTTGGGGACCTTGGCGGCGGCTTCTGGAAGATCCGCCGGCAAGTAGTCGCCGGAGACCAACTTTCTCTTCTTGGTCTGCTCAATTGATGGTGTAACGGATGGCTGAGTCAGCTTGAGCAGGAAGGTCCCTGGTTCCACAGGTAACTTCATTGCAGCACACTTTGAAAGGCCATCTGCTATATCGTTCTGAGCTCTCGGAACGTGCTCCATTTGCAGACCTTCAAAGTGCTCTTCAAGCTTCCTCACTTCATCTACATAAGCTTCCATCAAAGGGCTCTGGTAGCTCTTGTTGACTTGTCGGACCACCAACTGAGAATCTCCCCGCACAATTAATTTCTTAATCCCAAGTTCAGCTGCAATCCTGAGGCCCGCAAGCAGACCTTCATATTCAGCAGTATTGTTTGTTGCTTGTTCCCTGGGAAAGTGCATCTGGATAACATACTTGAGGTGTTCTCCGGTGGGTGCTATGAGTACCACACCGGCTCCAGCGCCTTGCAGCGAGAAGGCACCATCAAAGTACATTACCCATTCGCTTGTCGCTTCTTGTACGGGTACGCTTGTCTCTGGAACTTCTTCATCGGGCGTTGGGGTAAATTCTGCCAAAGCTCTGCTCTGTATAGTTGAAGTACTTTCAAACTTGAGACCAAAGCTCGACAGTTCCAGTGCCTACTCTACGATCCTACCTGTTGCTTCTGGATTCTGCAATATCCTCTTCAACGGAAAGCGAGTGACCACTGTTATCTCGTGTGCTTGGAAGTAATGGCGCAGCTTTCTCGAGGCCATGAGGAGGCTGAAAAGCAACTTCTGCACCCCGGAGTATCTTGATCTAGCCCCCTGCAAGAGGGAACTCACAAAATACACCGGGCGCTGCACCATCTTCTTCCGCACTTCTCCTTGTTCCTACGCAGAGTTGTCTTTGTCGGGGCCAGAGCTTGTCGGAGCAGCCCCCTGCTTGTCGCTGGATTCACTTGCCGGTGGTGTGGACTCCTCATCGGCCTCCCTCTCCGCTACTAACGCAGCACTAACCACTTGATTGGTTGCTGCTAGGTATAGCAGCAACTTCTCTTGTGGCCTAGGTGCGACAAGTACTGGAGTGGAGGATAGATATCCTTTCAAGTCTTGCAGTGCTGCCTCCGCTTCCGGAGTCCATTTCATAGGACCTGCCTTCTTCAAAATCTTGAAGAAAGGCAGGGCGCGTTCTGCAGACTTTGAAATGAACCTACTGAGGGCTGCCACACAACCTGCAAGCCTCCTTACGTCCTTGACACGCTTCGGGGCTTCGATCTGCTCGATGGCTTTAATCTTGTCGGGATTGGCTTCAATCCCCCTCTGGGACACAAAGAACCCGAGAAGCTTGCCGGAGGGGACTCCGAAGACGCACTTCTCGGGGTTCAACTTGAGCTGGATCTTGCGCAGATTTGCAAAAGTTTCTTCCAAATCTTGGATCAGGGTATCTTTGCTCTTGCTCTTCACCACTATGTCATCCATGTAAGCTTCTACATTTCTGTGGATCTGTGGCTCAAAAGCAGTGTGCACCACCCTTGCAAACGTTGAGCCTGCATTCTTCAATCCGAAAGGCATGCGAATGAAGCAATATGTGCCACATGGAGTAATGAATGCAGTCTTCTCTTCATCTTCCTTGGCCATAAAAATCTGGTGGTAGCCTGAGTATGCATCAAGGAAGGAAAGCAGCTCACATCCAGCAGTGGAGTCAACAATCTGGTCAATGCGCGGCAAGGGAAATGGATCCTTGGGACATGCTTTATTCACATCGGTGAAGTCTATACACAACCTCGACTTCCCGTTAGCCTTACGCACGACAACTGGATTTGCTAACCACGTCGGATGGATCACGCCTCTAACCAGGCCCGCTGCTTCTAACTTCTTGATTTCTTCGGCAATGAATTCTTGGCGCTCCACGGCTTGCTTCCTGAACTTCTGCTTGATGGGCCGCGCATGAGGGCAAACAGCAAGCTTGTGCTCAATTACCTTCCTGGGAACGCCGGGGATGTCAGATGGTTGCCATGCAAACACATCGACATTCGCCCGCAGAAAGGCAACGAGCGCGCTTTTCTATTTGCTATTAAGTGTAGCATTGATGGTGAAGGTACCACCAGTGCCGTCCTCCTTGGCGGACACCTTCTTGGTTGCCGGTGGAGCGGCCATCCCTTTCTTGCACTTGCCGGTGGAGCTCGATGGAACGTCCTCGACGGCAGCGCAGCACTCCGAAGAGGTGCGTTTGCCGGAGTGGGCCCCAGAGCACTTGCCGGACTTGGTCTTGGTCTTCTTCCCCCGGGACCTTCAGCGGCAAGTGTGTTGCTCTCCGCCGCGGCTGCTGCATCCCGGTATATCTTGTCGGCGCAGATAAGCGCGTCCTTCTTGTCGCCATGGACAGAGATGACGCTTATCGGCCCCGGCATCTTGAGTACATTGTAAGCGTAGTGGGAAGCTGCCATGAACTTGGCGAGGGCAGGACGTCTAAGTATCCCATTGTATGGTAATGGGATATCGGCCACGTCAAAGGTTATCCTCTCCATCCTGAAGTTGAGTTCCCCGCCAAAGGTCACCGGCAAAGTGATCTTCCCCTTGGGCTTGCTCCTTCCCGGGTTTATTCCTTGGAACGAACCGGTCTCTTCGAGCTCGCCATCTGGGATCTGGAGTTTCTTGATCACAGCTGAGGAGATCAAGTTCAGCCCGGCCCCGCCGTCAACCAACATTTTGGTGACCTTGAGGTTGCGGATGGTTGGTGAGACCAACATCGGCAAGCACCCGACCGCTGTGGTGCGGTCAGGGTGATCCTCAAGATCAAAAAATGATGGGCGTGCTGGACCACTTCAGGAGCCTGCGCGACTCAACGGGCGGCTCTGCTGCGTTTACTTCCCGCACCCACTGCTTGAGTTGGCGGTGGGAAGAGTGCAGAGAGGCACCCCCGTCGACGCACAGTACTTCTGTGGCCTTCTGGAACTCCTGCTCGCTGTTATCGCCTTCCTCCATGTCGTCGTCGTCCTCTTCTTCCTCGTCCTTGTCGCGGCCCCGGGGAGGTCGATCACCTTGCCGCTGCTTGGCCTTGCCGCGGCGTCCTCCCCGGCCATTGAAAGGCCGCTTCTTGCTTGGCTCTCCTCCGCCACCTTGGGCCTTCTCCTTGTCGCGCCGCTCGTATTCAGCCTTCTGCTGCTCTACGAGGTACTCGACGCGCTTGCAGTTTGAGAGGTCGTGGCCCTTGGTGCGGTGGATCTTGCAATATTGCTTGTCGGAGCCGTCCGGCTTGTCGGCTGCCGCTACAGGGGCAGGCTCCTTGCCGGAGCCGCCAGCCTGTGCTGTCTTGGCGGGAGCCTCCTTGCCGGACTTCTCGACGACAAGCACCTCCTTGTTCTTCTTCTTTCTATTGTTCCGCCGCCGGCTCTTCTTTGCCGGGGCGGCATCCTCGCTGTCGCTTCCCCCTGCGCCAGCATCCTCCCCGGGGAGTCTCCTCCCCTCTTCGGCGCGCGCGCACTTGTCAGCCAGAGCGTAGAGCTCGCTGACATCCCGGATCTTCGTCATGGCCATCTCCTCCCGCATGCGACGGTTATGCACGTTCTGGTGGAGCGCGCTGATAACCGCGGCGGGGTGGACGTCGGGAATGTTGTGCTGCACGCGGCTGAAGCGTTGGATGTACTTGCGCAGAGGTTCTCCTTCCTTCTGGGCCAGAATGTGGAGATCACTCTCCTGGCCGTGGGGTTTGTGGCCGCCCGTGAAGGCGCCAACAAATTGGTGGCACAAATCTGCCCACGAAGAAATAGAGCCTTCCGGCAAGTGCATAAGCCAAGAACGAACGTTCGGCTTAAGCACCTGCGGGAAGTAGTTCGCCAGTATCTTCTCGTCGCGCCCCCCGGCAGCCTGCACCGCGATGGTGTAGATACTGAGGAACTCCGAGGAGTGCGTCTTGCCGTCGTACTTCTCGGGTACGTCGGGCTTGAAGTTTTTCATACTGGGCCACTGGACACGCCGCAGCTCGCGGGTGAATGCAGGGCAACCTGCCGCGTACGGCAAGTCGCCTGGTTCACCGGGCGCGTGCGCGTCGACAGCGGTCCCAGCACGCTGATCAGATTGTCGCCGGGCTTCTCGCCGGCGCTCGATCGTAGTTCGAGCATCTTCTTGCCGCTGATCATCAAGGACTTGGCGCTGGTCCCGACGAGCCCGCGGATCCGACGACGCCGTGGAGTCGCCGTCGATGTTAATCCGGCGGGGAGGCGTCTTCTGCTTCCGCGGCGGGGAGTGCACGATGGTCGCACCCCCGGCGGTCTTGTCGCCATCGGCCTTCGTCTTCTCGACTTGCCGTGGCCGCGAGGTCGCCGGCTGCTGCGGAGAGTCGTTGTTGGCGAAGGCGATGAGGCTTTGGATGGTTGCCCTCCAGTCTTCGGCCTTGTCTGCCGCTGGAGGGAAGTCGAGGAGCAGTTGCGCTTTTGCGAGTGCTTCTGCTGGAGAGGAGGGGAGCGGTGGCGAGCGGTGCGACGAGCGAGATATGCTCGGACTTCTTACAGGGTTAGAAGGAGCAGGGTCTCGCCCCGGCGACCGCGCCTTGCTTGTGCCAGGATGATGGCCTGGAGCATCCCGCGATCCTCCGGTTTGCCCTTGCCCCAGCAAGCGGATGGTACCTCCTGTACCACGGCGCTGCTGGGTGGTCGTCCGCTGAGATGGACGTGGCGCGTCTACGGACACCGAGGCTCGGTCGTCCGTCTTGTCCTTGGATTTGGCGGTGCCGCGAGTTTCCTCGCCGGCGACCACCCTTCCGCCGGCGTCTCCTCCACCCACCGTTGGTTCTGGTGGTGGTGGAACAGACGCAGACAGGCCTGCGACCTCCGAAGCCTTCTTCTTCGGGGCCATGTGGCTGTTGTTGATGAAGTTGGAGAGGTTGATGGAGAATGCGCCCGCGTGAGCACCGGATCGGGTTCGCACAACCTCGACGCCCCCTACCTGGCGCGCCAAAGATGTCGGGGGAAACTGTCCACCACGAACACCTATGGGACCGGAGCCCCTTGTCGTTGCGGTAAGGGAGCGGAGGGAGCACAAAGAGCAGATCGAGGGGAGCACGCGGGCAGTTTACCCAGGTTCGGGCCGCGCGGACGCGTAAAACCCTACTCCTGCTTGGTTTGTATTGAGTTTGTGAGCTCGGGAGCTTGAAGAACTAGCTACACCGAGCCAGAGAGCTATCTAGGTTCCGAACCCTTTCTACGTTGTGCATGGGCCTCCTTTTATAGCTCAAGGGGTCACCGACAGGTGTCAACGTAGAAGAAGGGCAAAAACGTAACTTTGGTGGTAGTTGTAACAGTGCGGGAACAGTGGATGAACAGTGATCATCACCTAATTTGACAGTGGGGGACAAGGGCATTTAATGCCCGTCGCCGTTGACCCCAAAAGCGCCCGCCCATGCGTCTCCGTTCGCCACGGCGATAGCCTTGTCACCGTGGAGTGCCACCGTGTCGCCCAGGCTGCACAGCCATCCGCCACGCGTCCCTGGAAGGGCCCCAGGGCGACGCGTGGGCCGATGAGCTGGAGCGCGGGCACACAGTGCATATTTCCCCGGCAAGCACCTTGCCGGGGTCTTGATCTTGTCGGGCTAGGAAGCTTGTCGCTCCCCGGGTCTTGTCGGGGCGTAGAGTGTGTCGAGGTATGTCTTCTGAGATGCAATCTTCTGGTTTCCCTGGCAAGCTCCTCTTGCCAGGGTCTTGTGTTAAATATAGTAGTTTTGAGCCTGGGATGGCCGTCCCGGCAAGCTCCACTTGCCGGGGCCTTGACCTTCTGTCTTGTATACTTTGTTTTTGAATGGCTTAATAAGGACCGAAAAAAGGTTTCCGGCAAGCGCGTGGTGAGCCCTGCCGCGGGAAGCTGCTACTGCCCGTGCACAAGTTGGGGTACTAAGGTACCCCTATCTTAGTACACCGACAAAAACAATTATCAAGCATCCAACATCTCATTCTATTCAATGCACTTGGTGTGATTTTTTTTACTACATTGACATTGGATGTTTATCATGTGAAGACTAGTTTATTTAGCCTAAACACATTACCATGTTGTTTTAATAGACTCTCAAATAGATATAAGTGAAGCATGAGAGTTCAACAATTTATACAAAATATTATCACCACCATGCTCTAAAAGATATAAGTGAAGCACTAGAGCAAAAACTATTCAACTCAAAAGATATAAGTGAAGCACATAGAGTGTTCTAACAATTTCTAGGCCATATTTAACTCTCTCAAATAGGTGTGTCCAGTAAGGATGATTGTGGCAAACTAACAAGCAAAGACTCAAATTATACAAGACGCTCCAAGAAAAACACATAACATGTTGTGAATAAAAATATAGCTCCAAGTATAGTTACCGATGGATGAAGACGAAAGAGGGGATGCCTTCCCGGGGCATCCCCAAGCTTAGGCTTTTGATTATCTTGAATTCCTTGGGGTGCCATGGGCATCCCCAAGCTTTAGGCCTTTGCTACTCCTTGTTCCATAGTCCATCAAAGCAATACTCAAAACTTGAAAACTTCACAACACAAAACTTAGACAAAAATTCTCGTGAGCTCCGTTAGTATAAGAAAGCAAACCACTACTCAAAGGTACAACAATGAATTCATTCTTTGTTTATATTGGTGTTAAACCTACTGTACTCCAACTTCTCTATGGTTCATATCCTACTCATAGATGCATCCGAATAAGCAAACAACACACGAAAAACAGAAACTGTCAAAGACAGAACAGTCTGTAGTAATCTGCAGGTTTCGCCTACTTCCTGAACTCCAAAAAATTCAAACTAAATTGGTAAATTTGCGGAATTTGTCTACCAATCATCTGCAAAAAGAATCAACTAAAAAGCACGCTTCAGTAAAATCTGAAGTCTATTTTAGCGAGCCCTAACGATTCTGTTTTTCACAGCAAGATCACATAAACTTCCCACAAGTCTTCCCAAAGGTTCTACTTGGCACAAACACTAAACAAAACATGAAACCACATCTAATCACAGGATAGATGCAACATTTATTCCCTAACAGCAACAAAAAACAAAAAACATAAAATTGGGTTGCCTCCCAACAAGCGCTATCGTTTTACGCCCCTAGCTAGGCACGATACAAGATAGATCTAGGTATTGCCATCCTTGAAAGGCAATCCATAAGTGGCTCTCATAATAGATTCATATGGTAATTTGATTTTATTTCTAGGAAAGTGTTCCACGCCTTTCCTTAACGGAAATTGAAATATAATATTTCCTTTCTTCATATCAATAATTGCACCAATCGTTCTAAGGAAAGGTCTACCAAGAATAATAGGACATGAAGGATTGCAATTTATATCAAGAACAATGAAATCTACGGGCACATAATTCCTATTGGCAACAATAAGAACATCATTAATTCTCCCCATAGGGTTCTTAATAGTGGAATCCTCAAGATGCAAATTTAAAGAACAATCATCAAGCTCATGGAACCCTAGCAAATCACACAAAGTTTTTGGGATAGTGGAGACACTTGCACCCAAATCACACAAAGCATAGCATTCATGATATTTTATTTTTATTTTTATAGTAGGTTTCCATTCATCATAAAGCTTTCTAGGTATAGAAACTTCCAACTCAAGTTTTTCTTCATAAGATTGCGTTAAAGCATCAACTATATGTTTAGTGAAAGCTTTATTGTGACTATAAGTATGCGGAGAATTTAGCACGGATTGCAACAAGGAAATACAATCAATCAAAGAGCAATTGTCATAATTGAATCCCTTGAAATCCAAAGTAGTGGGTTCATCACTATGCAAGGTTTTAATCTCTTCAATCCCACTTTTAACAATTTTAGCATCAAGATCTAAAAATTCCGAATTATTAGGACACATTAAAGCAGAATCATCTCCAATCCTATTATCATCAAGATTAACACTAGAAAACAAGGATCTAATAGGAGACACATCAATAACTTTCAGATCTTCATCTTTATTTTCATGATAACTAGAAGAACACGATTTAATATAATCTTCTCTTTTAGCACGCATTCTAGCGGTTCTTTCTTTGCATTCATCAATGGAAATTTTCATGGCTTTGAGAGACTCATTGATATCATGCTTAGGTGGGATATATCTAAGTTTCAAAGAATCAACATCAAGAGTAATTCTATCCACACTTCTAGCCAATTCATCAACTTTAAGCAATTTCTCTTCAAGCATAGCATTGAAATTCTTTTGCGAGATCATAAACTCCTTAACACTAGTTTCAAATTCAGAAGGCATCTTTCCGTAAGAGTTGTTGTAGGAATTACCATAATTATTAGAGGAATTACTAGGAAAAGGCCTAGGATTAAAATTACCTCTATAAGCATTGTTGCCAAAATTATTCCTACCAACAAAATTCACATCCAAAGATTCATTTTTATTCTCAATCAAAGTGGACAAAGGCATATCATTAGGGTCAGAAGAAGCACTCTCAGCAGCAAACAATTTCATAAGTTCATCCATCTTTCCACTCAAAACACTAATTTCTTCGATAGCATGCACTTTTTTACTAGTAGATCTTTCGGTGTGCCATTGAGAATAATTAACCATAATATTATCTAGGAGTTTGGTAGCTTCTCCTAAGGTAGTTTCCATGAAAGTGCCTCCAGCGGCCGAATCTAAAAGATTTCTAGAAGCAAAATTCAAGCCAGCATAAAAGTTCTGAATAATCATCCATAGATTCAAACCATGTGTAGGGCAATTACGAATCATTAATTTCATTCTCTCCCAAGCTTGTGCAACATGCTCATGATCAAGTTGCTTAAAATTCATAATATCGTTTCTAAGGGAGATGATCTTAGCAGGAGGGAAATACTTAGAGATAAAAGCATCTTTGCACTTATTCCACGAATCAATACTATTTCTAGGCAAAGAGGAAAACCAAGTTTTAGCACGATCTCTAAGTGAAAATGGAAATAACTTCAACTTAACAATATCGTTATCCGTATCCCTTTTCTTTTGTATATCACACAAATCAACAAAGTTGTTTAGATGGGTAGCGGCATCTTCACTAGGAAGGCCGGAGAATTGATCTTTCATAACAAGATTCAACAAAGCAGCATTGATCTCACAAGATTCAGCATCGGTAATAGGAGCAATCGGAGTGCTAATAAAATCATTGTTGTTGGTATTGGAGAAGTCACACAATTTGGTATTGTTCTGAGCCATAGTGACAAGCAAGCAATCCAACACACACAAGCGAACAAGAAGAAAGCGAACGAAAAACACATGGCGGAAGAAGGGCCAATAAAACGGCAAGGGTGAAGTGGGGGAGAGGAAAATGAGAGGTAAATAAATGTAATGCGAAGGATAAGGGTTTGTGATAGGTACTTGGTATATGACTTTTGTGTAAGCCTCTCCGGCAACGGCGCCAGAAATTCTTCTTGCTACCTCTTGAGCTTGCATTGTATTCCCTCGAAGACGAAAGGGAGATGCAGCACGGTAGCGTAAGTATTTCCCTCAGTTTTTGAGAACCAAGGTATCAATCCAGTAGGAGACCACGCGTGAGTCCCTCGCACCTGCACAAACAAATAAGAACTTCGCAGCCAACGCGATAAGGGGTTGCCAATCCCTTTCCGGTCACTTACGAGAGTGAGATCTGATAGAGATGATAAGATAATATTTTTGGTATTTTTGTATAGAAACAGAAAGTAAAGAAAGTAAATAAACAACGACGACAGAAATTGGCTAGTTGACGGGAAAGTAATATGATAAAGATGGACCCAGAGGCCATAGTTTTCTCTAGTGGCTTCTCTCATGATAGCGGTATTCTACGGCGGGTAAACAAATTACTGTCGAGCAATTGATAGAAAAGCGAATAATTATGAGACTATCTAGGCATGATCATTGTATATAGGCATCACGTCCGAGACAAGTAGACCGAAACGATTATGCATCTACTACTATTACTCCACACATCAACCGCTATCCAGCATGCATCTAGTGTATTGAGTTCATACGAACAGAGTAACGCCTTAAGAAAGATGACATGATGTAGAGGGATAAACTCAAGCAATATGATGAAAACCCCATCTTTTTATCCTCGATGGCAACAATACAATACGTGCCTTGCTGCCCCTACTGTCACTGGGAAAGGACACCGCAAGATTGAACCCAAAGCCAAGCACTTCTCCCATTGCAAGAACTATAGATCTAGTAGGCCAAACCAAACCAATAATTCGAAGAGACTTGCAAGAATATTATGAGCAAACATAAAAAGTTCAGAGAAGAACCAAATATCTTTCGTAGATAACCTTGATCATAAACTCACAAATCATCGGATCTCGACAAACACACCGCAAAAAGAGATTACATCGAATAGATCTCCTCGAAGACCGAGGAGAACTTTCTATTGAGATCCAAAGAGAGAGAAGAAACCATCCAGATACTAGCTATGGACTCGAAGGTCTGTGGTAAACTACTCACAACTCATGGTGAGGGCGATGATGATGATGATGAATGCCTCCATGATGGATCCCCCTCCTGGAACAGGCTCCAAGATGGGATCTCCACGGAAACAGAAGCTATGGCGGCAGAATTAGGGTTTTCTCTCTGCGTGTGGAGTTTCTGGGGTACGTAGGTATATATAGGAAGAAGGAGGGCACCGGGGGCCATGTGGTCCAGCCTCGAGGCAGGGGGGTACGCCCCCCACCCTCGAGGGCTGGCCCTATGTCCCCTGACTTGGTCCTGGCGTTTCCCGAGCGTGATTTCCTCCAAAAATATCTCTCGCGAAGGTTTCATTCCGTTTGGACTCCGTTTGATATTCCTTTTTTGCAAAACCCTGAAATAGGAAAAAAAACAATCTGGACTGGGCCTTTGGGTTAGTAGGTTAGTACCAAAAATGATATAAAAGTGAATGATAAAGCCCATTAAACATCCAAGATTTCATAAATAATAGCATGGAACAATCAAAAATTATAGATACGTTAGAGACATATCAGTACGCAATGTTGCAACTCCGCAAGCCCCGCGGGCCGTTTGCAGGTACCTTCGAAGGTCCGAATAAACACTTGGGCTAGCTCTTTCCAACTGTATATGCTCCCAGGGGCCAACTATTTCAGCCACGCCCGAGCC
The DNA here is from genome assembly GCA_902687465.1 of Secale cereale. Lineage (NCBI taxonomy): Eukaryota > Viridiplantae > Streptophyta > Magnoliopsida > Poales > Poaceae > Secale > Secale cereale. Next base: position 854,436,907 of record LR738714.1, on the reverse strand, counting down.
GAGCGGCCCAGCATCAGAGGAAGGTGTTTCATGGTTACATCGTTGTTTCCGCCCCCGATCTGCACAGCCACTCGGTAATCCTCGAGCCAGTTGTCTGGCTTTGACTCGCCGGTGAACTTATTTACTCCCGCCGCCAACCTGAAGTTTGGGGGATCTCAGCGGCCCTGATGGCACTGCTAAAACACTCGGATCTAGAGACGGACGCTCGGCTTCCACTCGGATGATCTCTGCCTTGCCCTTCTCTGAACGCTCTGTTCGTGTCGACCAGCCCCTGGACAAGAATAGACCTTGCGTCGAAGCCAGGCCTCCGGGGATCTAGGGGAGTTCTCCGCTCGTTGTCGCGTAAGCGCCTGCCCTCGTGTCGCATGGGCGAAAACGATCCGCTTCCCAGAGGAGGTGTAGGCACTCGACGGCGGTCGTGGTGACCGGGTCGACGGTCATAATGCTAATCATTCCGACCCAGATGCCGGTCTTGACGGGGACCACGGTCCTCACGCCTCGGGGGCGATCTTGGACTGTGAGCTGACCAAACAGTGTTCGCAGCCACCTTTCTGCTATGAATCTTGTTGCGCGACAGAGAAACAGCCGTGTTCTGCTCTCCGGCTATTCGGAGCAGCGCTCGGATCTGCTGTAGGCCTCTCCCAGCCTCCGACTGAGATGGCTGAATTGACTCGGCGATGTGAGCCGGGGCTTCGAGGTTCTGGACAGTCGTACGGAACACCTGAGTCTCGCGTGGGAACGACTGCCGCGGCCGTCGACTGGATTCGGGGACCAATCGGTGGGCCTGTTTGTCGAGTGCGCGCTGGATATTCTCCAGACACGCGTGCTCAGCCAGAGTGGCTAGGCACGTGGCTTCCAGGGCCCGAGCCTCTGAAGTGTCTCCCATGATAGGGGTGAAAAGTGCGTCCTCATTGCGGCGGCAGAGCTCGTCCCTCTGCTCGGCAGTGAGGGGTTGGAGAATGTACCCGTCGTGGTCGAATGAATGACCGTTGCCGCTGCCGCCATCACGGCCGCGAGGGAAATCCTCGCGGACTGTGGCGTGAGTCGACCATGATGACTTCAGCTGCGGGGTCGCTGCTCCCGCACTCGGAAATCGAATCTGTGGGTTCGATCGACGGATCGACCGGCCCGTAGAGGTATTCGTCGGGATCAATGGCCGCAACTTGAGGGGTAGCCGCCTGGCGGGCCACCGCGTGTTTCACCCACCGCTGGAGCCGCGAGCGAAGGAGCCGGCAGGTATCGAGTCGACGGCTGTCGGAGAAGGACGCCGCAAGCGCTGGCACGGAAGTGCGCGGCCCCAAGGACGGGAAGCGCCTTGATGTCGAGGGGGGGGGGCCTCCTGGAGCCAAGCGGAGTCATCGGCGATGAAGACGAGCGCGCCGAGTCGGATCTCGTGGCCCAACGCCGGACCATCGCCGGAAACCATGATGAAGGAGGTCGAAGAAAAGTTTGCAACCTTACCAAAAGTCGCTAAGACACCCTGTCCCACGGTGGGCGCCAATTGTCGTGGTTCTAAGTCTGACAGTACGAGTAGGGGGTACGTAAGAGGAGGCAAGGCCCTAGCTATGGTGAGATTGTACGCAAGATGTTTACGAGTTCAGGCCCTTCTCGGAAGAAGTAAAAGCCCTACGTCTCGGTGCCCCGAGGCGGTCGACTGGAATGTATATGGGTGTTTGAGTTATAGGGGGTGCGAACCCTTGTACTGGAGGAGGGGGTGGCTTATATAGAGTGCGCTAGGACCCCAGCCATCCCCCATGTTACAAATGATTCAATGTACATAAAGGCAGGCGTTACTCATAATGCTTGCAGTAAAGAGTGATAAAGACATTCATTGTTACGGAATGAATGTCAGACAGTTGCTGTCCTAAGGGATCTTTGACCTTCATGGGTCGAGTGTCTTGGGATGGTCGAGTGAAGTCGAGTCGTCTGAGCGGGGGTGTGTAGTTGAGTGGAATGCCTTCTTGAGCCGTGTCAGTCGACTGTTCCTGTTGTCTTCGAGTTGTCTTTTGAACTTCTGTGGTAGTGAACTTTGGGTGGGGTACCAGGGCCAGGCCCGTGATCCTATCCTAGGTCTGTAACATCATCATGCCCTGCACGTGCAAGCCAAGGAACTAAATAAACCTTGGTCGATGGATCTGTTTGGGACTGCTCCACTCCTTAAAATTCAGCTTTGCTCTAGAAAACGCAAGCTAAATGGGGTAACTCCATGATATATCACTCTACTGAAAAAAATACTAGAATATGAGGTATAGCTCCCTGTTTTTTGTGAAGCTCCTCATGTGGTGCTCCAAAAAAAATACTCTAGAAGTTGGAGTTGCAGGGAAATTACCCACCACTGCCAACAGTATGTGGATACCTCTTTGTTTCTCACTTTTCATTCTTTCCATCAAATTCTCATTCTTAAAGCTCGAGCTAGATGGGAGCCAAACATTCTCTTTGATAGAGCTGCAACTCTAATATGAAACTACTCCTAAGTGCATTTCGTGGAGTAAAACTGATTTGGATGCATTAGAGCTGTCCCAAACAGACCCTATATCTATATTTATATCTATATCTATATATATTACCTACTAAAGGACGTAGGTATTTTTGGCCCGTCATGCTATTTTGTAGAAAACCCTCTAATGTTTCAACTCTAGTTTTAAGTCAGATTTTTGAAGAAATCACGTACTATTTCTGGTAATCAACCCATGAGACAGCTTTACTCCCTCCATCTAGGTGAATTAGTTATCTTAGATTGTGCACCGCGACCAAGGCGGCGGGAGAAACAAGATAACTTAATGTTTATTTGCTAATTAATAGCATCGCATGCAACGAACTAATCAGTACATGTCATGTTTGATAGTCTTAAGTCATTAGAAGCATACCCGTCCCACATCTCTTATTGGTTGATTCCTTTATTTATGTCAAGAAACAAGCAACGAGGTGGAAATTAATGTATCGCGCCTAAGTGTTTTGGAATTATTTGGTTTTCACAAGGTGACTTATACACCTAGACAAAGGGAGTAAGTCATATTTTACTTTTTGCAGGAAACCCCCCGATGTTCGGGTTAATCAACCCATAGTACATATCAAATGTTTTATTTCTATTATACCTACAAAAGGAAATAAGTATTCTTGGTCCGCCATACTAATTTGTAGAAAACCCTTTGATGTATCTGATAATCAACCTGAAGTCTAGTTTTAAGTCAGATTTTTGAAGAAATCATGTACTATTTCTGGTAATCAACCCGTGAGACAGCTTTAAGTCAGATTTTAATTTTTGCAGGAAACCCCCCAATTTTGGGTTAATCAACCCGTAGTACATATCAAATGTTTTATTTAAATATTCATATCTTTTAAACTATAACTCCAAATTTAACATGTTATATATATAATTTGATTAGAAAAAGTGCAGATTGTGAATATGTTGTTATTTACCTGTTAACCATTTTAAAATGTTATTTAAGGTGCAATATTAATCAATGGTGCAAGATCCATCTTTCTTTCACAACGATGCCGATCTGAATTGGAAATGAACACCTAAGCAAAACCAGGATCGAAGATGAAATAAACCATCTATAACTACACATGCAAGCCTCACAAAAAACTCACATGAAAAAAAAAATCTAATCTTAGCCCAGAGAGAGATGCCTTATAATTGACAACATTCAAACACATTGTGATTGTGTGACCACTGAGGCCACCGTCGGTAAGGATGGGAGGGAGGATAAGTGGCAACACAGATGAGATGCCATGTGCTGAAATAAAGGGTGTGGACCTATTCGGTTTTCAGTCAAGGTTATTATGTTTGGGAAGTGTGGTATTTTTTTCCGTTGCAACATACATGCTCCTTTTTGCTAGTAGCTATAATAGGAAGCCGAGCACTATGACCCATGGCCACCGCTGCCTCCAGTGAAACAACCCCCCTCCTTAAGCTACTACAGAGGCACCAACAGTGGGCACAGACGGAGTAGAGCAGGGAGGGAGGCGCCTCTCGTCGTCGCCCACGCCACCCTGATGTAGCATGTCGACAAGGGGGGGGGGGGGCGCTACGGCTGGCTGCTCTACTCTGCTCTATTCTCGAAGATTGCGACATCGTCGACCTCGCCGGTGTGCTTTGCTCTTGTACGCACGGGCTCTGCTCTCGGTACGCACAACACATGCATGCTTGCCTGATCACCCTTATAGACACACACCTACCTCACTCACTCCGGCATATTTTAAAAAGCCGAACCGGTGATACCGTCGGTTCAGGTTTTTATCGGTCGGACCACCAATTCACCGGTTCATTTCCTGGTTTTTAATCCATAAATATATGTAAAACTAGACCAAGTATGGCCTTGGCCTCTTTCATAGCGGCAAGGAATGATCCAAACAGCCACAATTAATTTTTCTTTTTCCTAGCAATGTTTGGGCATGTGGAGCTCCTATTCAGCGCTTCAGGCGCCAGAGAAGCTCCCTGGCACCCACGCACCGGTGTTGCTGGGCCGGCCCATGTACACGTTCACATTTGAGAAACACAGAAAAAGAAACCAAGGAAAAAATCATAAAAAAACAAAAAAAATCATGAATTCAAACAAGTTCACGCATTATAAAAAAGTTCACCAAATTTGAAAAAGTTCATCAATTTTTTATGAAAAGAAATTTCAATTATAAAATCATCAATTTTGGAAAAAGTTCAACAATGATGGGAATATTTAGCCGATTTTAAGAAAAAAATCGAATTTGAAAAAGCTTCACCAATTTTTTTTAAAAGTTCATCGATTTTGAAAAAATAATCATCGAGTCTTAAGAAAAGTTCATCAATTTTGGAGAATGCCTATAAAAATAATGGATTTTAATAAAAGTTCATCCATTTTGAAAAAAGTTCACAAATTCTGTAAAATGTTCACAAATTGTAAAGGCCATCATTTATAACAAACTTCACCAATTTTGGAAAAAGTTCACGAAATTGAAGTATAGAGAAAAACAAAAAGATAAAGATAAAATACCTAAACGGGCCGGCCCAGCTTGCGGGGCTTTAGACGCCCGTTTACAAAATACACTGTAACAGGCGGCTGAAGCGCCAAATAGTATCTGCCGCCTAGCGCGTGATACCAGTTCATCCAGTTTTTTTTTCAGGTTTAAGTAAAACCGGAAAAATTTGTCCTGTCAGTTTGCAGAATGGTTCCAGTTATTTCCGGTCCACACGTTCACATTTGACGAAAAAATGAAATCAAGAGAAAAAACAAAAAATAAACCAAAAAAAATCGTGAACTTAGAAAAAGTTCATCGAATTTGAAAAAGGTCATCAATTTTAATAAAAAATCATTGAATTAAAAAATTCATAGAATTTGAAAAAACTTCACCGATTTTTTTTTTTGAAAAAAAAAGTGCATCAATTTTGTAAAAAAATCGTCAAATTTCACAAAGTACGTCAATATTTGAAAAAAAAAATCATAGAGTTTTAAGAAAAGTTCATCAATTTTGCAGAGTTCCTATAAACATAATTGATTTTAAAAAAAGTGTATCCATTTTGAAAAAAGGTCACAATTATGTAAAACGTTCACAAATTTAAAAGTCCATCATTTTTTGAAAGCAAACTTCACCAATTTTGGAAAAAGTTCTCGAAATTTAAGTATAGAGAAAAAAATAAAGATAAAACTGATTATTATTTTCAGGTTTAAGCAAAAACCTGGGTGGTTTTGTCCTGCCAGTTTTCAGAACGGTCTTATTTGCTTATAAAACCGCCGAGGCCGCAGGTTCCAGTTTTTTCCGGTCCATTTTTTAAAACTATGCACTCAGGTCGCATTCTTGGTTGAAATATGTAGGCGCAAGGGTTACCACCGGAAACAATCCGAATTCAACAAAACATCTCTTCATGAAAGAATGACAATTGTTACCACTAGTGCAGGGATGAATGACAACTGTTACTACTAGTGAAAGAATGTCAAGGCAACAGAGCCTTGATGAATGAATGTGAACCACTCTGTTTCCAAATCCTAGATCCACACAACTGCTGCCTAATCTCCCTCGTATGCACAGGTAGCTTTCTTGGTTGAAATTCACAGGCGCAAGGGTTACAAGCGCAAACAATTCAAAGGCAACAAAAACATTCACGAAAGAATGACAATTGTTATTACTACTACTACTGAAGGAATGGATGACAACTCAGTGGAAGGAGGACAGTTGTTACTATTACTGAAAGAATGTCAAGGCAACAGAGCCTTGCTGAAAGAATGTGAATCACAATTGTTATTACTATACTACTGAAGGAAGGAGCAAATGACAATTGTTATTACAACTGCAGGAGCAGTGCGAAGGCAACAGAGCCTTGAGGAAAGAATGGAATCTGTTGCAGCCGCACAAGAAAGCATTCAACTACAAAAGGATGTTGATACGCATCCGAAAAGCACAGAAGTTCTCCTATTCCGTAGGAGAGAACCACATGGGGAAACCTGGCCTCCCGGAGGCCGGCTGCGCCCCAATCAGAAGCTCCGTCACCTGTCCTTCTAGCATATCATAAAATTGTGCTCGATAGCTGAACCGATCATCTCTCCCCGGCAGGAACCCGGGGCAGAACTGATCTAGAAAGTAAATGCGCTCGGCAAGCCTGCGATACTGCACCTCCTGGCGGGCAGAGAAATCTATAGCAACGCTGCTTGAGAGGCTGATGAGCAGGGTCTGCCCATCAAGGCCATGCACCTGTGTCCATGTCCAGTTGTCGAGATTCAACTTGAAAACGGTGACGGCGACAAGAAGATCCCAATTCGCGTTGAAGCTTCTGACAACTAAGAGGAGATCGTTGCGTGAACGGACAAGATTCCGCTGCTGGTGCGTGCCGTCCTGAGGCAGCTGCATGGCCACGCACCTTCTTGCCGCACACGCATGTGGGAACCATATCATTTCTGACCCAAACTCGATCTGATACAGATCCTCCTGATGGCTGCCAAGGACATAGAGCTTGTCTTGTACGAACTCCAAGTCGGAGCCAAGAGTGAGGAAGGGTGCAGTGCACACGCACCAAGCGTCCATATCGGACGTGCACAAGGCCAGGTGATGCAGGCCCCTGCAAGCTGCTAATCCTGCTACTCTGAAGTCACTTGTGAAGCATGAGTTACTAAGAACAACTTTCTGCAGGAACATGTTTGACTCTGTGGCTGGCTGACCATAGAAAAGGATGCCTTCTCCTTCTGTGATCCTGCAGGATCCTGTCAGACCATCCTTCACAAATGCCCAAGGGTCAGGAAGATACTGCATGTAGCCTTTGAGAGGCTGGAAAATAACGCACTTCCGATGGCTGACGTTGAGATCCCCAGCTGGATCCCATCTTGGTTCGAATCCCAGAATGACCCAATTATTGAGAGAGCCTAGTGCCGTAGCTGTATCAGATGAAGACTGAGAGAGAGCCGGGTGCATACTCCTTGAGATGTTGGCCTCGCCAAAACAATCTGTCAAACGTAAATCAGCACCCAGGATGAGCGGCAGTGGCCGTACCGGGCAATTCCTGACGGCGGCGCGCCAGCAGCAGGAGACACCCTGCAGCGCTTCTCGATCATAAGCAGATGGTAGCATAGCGGCTATCAAGGAGCCCAGATCTCCCGGAAGCTCCGTGGCGACAGCTTCATCCGCCGCGGGGTCTTGGCCGGCGGCAGGTTGCGCGGGAGGGGGCGAGGAAGAAGAAGAAGCATCATCTGAATATGTTTCTTGCGCAGATTAGACATTAGAGCAAGCGGCAAGAGAAACGGGGCTTGTTCGCGGGATTACCTGGAGGTCGAGGTGCCACCAGGGCTCGCCGCCGGCGGTCCCTGAAGCCGCCGAAGAAGCTCAAACAGCCGGGGAACCCACCCTCGCGTCCATCTCGGGCCTGGACGTCCCGAGGACGACCCTCCCCTCCATCTCGGGCCTGGACGTCCCGACGACGACCCTCCCCTCCATCTCGGACGGGAACCTGCCCGCCCTCCCCTCCATCCTGGACAGGAACCCGCCCGCCCGCCGCTTGGAAGACCCGGCGACGAATCCGCCCAAGAATCGAACCGCGCTCGCCGTCGACGGCGCCGCTCTTCTTCCCGGCGCGCGACATGGGGACGACGGCCTCGAGCTTTCCGCCGCACCCTCTCTTGGATCCGCCGGCGGGGAGGGTTTCTCCAGAACCAATCTGACGGATGATTTCGTCTGACCGTTGCTCACAATTTCGTATGGGTGGGTGTGGTGAAAGGGGGGAGAAGACAAGTCGCCGGCGGCGCGAGCTTGGGCCACTGCGTTCTCTTCGACACCCAGGCGTCCAATCCGGCCCACGGCCCGAATTTCTCCTCCTGTCACTGACCGGTGGGCCCAGGCCCCCTCCTGTTGACTTATAACTTGTTAAATGACCCTGTTCAAGAATTCGTCCGATTTATCTCAAAAAATAAATAAATAATCGTCCCATTAACCAGTTAACTTGCCGATTAAACCCTAGTCGCATGGGTCGCCGAATAGCCCGATAAATTGATCAATTGTCCGATTAATTGATTAAATGGCCGATTAACTTGCCGATTAGCCTATTAATCCCCTACTCACCAGCCAACCAAGCAGCTATCAGTTAACGATTTCCTTAACAATGGTTAAATCCATATCAAATCAATCCGTTGCTCGGATCGAAACACTTTATCTATCAAGGTTAATTACAATTTTGTCTACTTCCCAATCATAGCACTTTCACCTCCGTTTGAAGATGCTTACCTTGCTGCTTTAATTATAATGGCACAAATGACTATCCTAATGGTATAATTCATAACTAAATGAGTTATAACCTGGACTTAAGCATATTTTCCATGCCTTTTTTTTATCAGAAAATTGCAACTAGTATGAATGTTTCATGTTCCACTAGTAGAAAACAGGGCTTTGCTCCTGGCAAGATCTGAGCATTAGTCCTGGTCGTGTTACGAACCGGGACAAGAGCGGCTAGGACGCCGTACGGGGCTCGGCTAGCTTTAGTCCCGGTTGGAGATACCAACCTTCAGTCCCGGTTGGAGACACCAACCGGGACTAAAGGGTTTTGAAAGTTTATTTTCTATTTTTAGTTTCTATTTTTAAATTGCTTATATCTTTTAGGATATTTGATGTTTTTGAGTGATTCTTTCTGCATTTGATTCAAAATTTTGTCTAGTTTCTGTTTGTGCCATTACTTTTCAAATTTGAATGGTTTATATTTGAATTTGTTCAAATTTGCTTCAAACCCTAGATTGTGAATAACTTGAGTTTCAAAATAGTTTTAATTTAATTCTTTTTGCTCCTAGTCACATGGAAGATTGTTGTCACGGTAGGATTTATTTGGTTATTTTTAGAATAATCTAGATTAGGATTTTAGTTAAAACGGTACTGTTTTGCTTATATGATTGTTTTAGCCATTTAATTGTTGTTTTAATTATTTTTAGTTAGTTCGTTCTGTATATTTTAACATGTTGTAGTATGCTTCTCTTAGACAACAGTAGACATTAATAGTTGTTTAGCCTTTAATTGTAGTTTATAGAATTAGTTTTGCTATATTAAAAAGCAATTGATTCCAGCATATGAGAAATAATTTTTAGAATTCTTTTTATTTTAAAATAAATAATGTCATATTTGGATTCCTCACATTTTTTCTGATAATAATGGATATGTTATTTGTCGAATTTTGATTTACAAATTTAAAGATATTAATTATGCCATATTAAATGAATAAATGCAGAAAATGAATAAAATAATATTATTACTTATTTTATTTTCATTAAAATTCAATATTATTATTACTTATTTTATTTTAGTAATTGTTTGGAATTCAATAAATTAAATCATGTGACATCGAGACCTAAGGGTTAATATGATTGATAGCTTACTATTGTTAGGAAAACAACAAACGCAGACTTGGAAACTAGGGGAAATAGAACTCGGAAGTTAAGCGTGCTTGGGACGGAGTAGTGAGAGGATGGGTGATCGGCCGGGAAGTTAGACGATTTGGAATGAGTGCTCCATGCTGGAGAAGTGAGGAGGGGTGATTAGAGATTAAATTGTCAAATAATTCAAAGATTTAAAAAATAAAAATAAAACGAAAAAATTGGTGGAGCCTAAAGGTCCTCCAGCCTCGCTCCAAATAGCAGCAACGTGGTTGACCAGCCCTCTTCCCCGTGACGTGTAGCAAAAACAATTTCCTGTTTTTCTCTTTTGATTTATTTGATTCCAACAGGAAATTCTAGAGTATATTTGGTCACGACCCCTAGTCTTTGGCGATCTAGAGTTAGTGCATCGCCGCCGCTGCCGGTGGATGCTGGCCTTGTATCCCCCCGCTGGCCTGACGCCAGGCTGATGTCCTGAAGAGGTGCTTCCTCTTCAGTTTTTCGTCCCCTAGCAATAACGCTAGGGTTTTGATGTCCTCCAATGATTTCGCTGTCCGAGAGTTTTTTCATCACTCTTCCCTGAAAAGTTAGGATCTGTTGCCTTCTGGTGGGTTGACTGACCGAGTGTTTCCTTCGCCGCTGATCATCGGAAGCACGACCTCTTCCCCGGAGGCTGATCGGTCATCATGAAAATTCTTAGTTGGAATTGCCGTGGCCTACAACAGGTAGCGGCAGTTAGGGATCTACTTGATGTATGTTCGAGGAGAAGTCCCGATGTCTTGTTTTTGTCAGAGACCCACTTGGATGAATTCCCAGCAGAATATCTTCGTAGAAGGTTGAGGATGGATGGAAAGGAGGTAGTTCGCAGTGATGGGAAAAGTGGAGGTTTGCTACTGTTCATGAGAAACGAAATAAAGATCTCTCTGAATTTTAAATCTGATAAGTTCATCGATGTTTTCGTCAAGGATGATCTGGAGAATAGATGGTGGTTTACTGGTGTATATGGAGAACCACAATGGGAGGATAAACATCTCACTTGGCAACGACTGTGTGACCTAAGAGCAGGGATGGATTTGTCATGGCTAGTAATGGGAGACCTCAATGATATTCTTTAATATTTTGAAAAGAAAGGCGGTAGAGCGAGACCGGAACGGTATATGAAATCTTTCCAGGACGCTTTGGATGATTGCCAACTAAGCGATTGTGGATACTTAGGCGACAAGTTCACCTGACATCGCGGGAACATCTGGGAGAGGCTAGACCGTGCACTCGCCAATGATGCATGGAATAACCTATTTCTTAATTTCATGGTTCATCATCTAAACTACTACACGTCTGACCATAGGCCAATTCTTATGTCGATTGGGGAGGAGATGGCACAAGACATAGATGGTCATAAACTATTGAGATTCGAGTCAAGGTGGTTAAAAGAAAAAGATTTCACTGAGATTGTGCAAGGTGCCTGGGAGCATTCTGGACCTACAGTGCAGTCGGTCTCCTTGGCAGCGAGGTTGTCAATCGTACATGATAGTTTGCACAGGTGGGACAGGATTGTTCTGAAACGAACAAAGAATAAATTGCGAGGCGCGCATAAAGAGCTAGAGAAGGTAGCTACCCAAGCACTTGCTAGTGAAAACATTGCACGACAAAAAGAATTGTCAGCGAAAGTTTAGAAGCTACTAGAGATTGAAGAGATCCACTGGGCCTTGTCGAATAGAGTAGACTGGCTTAAGTTCGGTGATCGAAACATAGATTATTTTCAAAATGTTGTGTCTGTCCGATGAAAGAGAAATTGAATTACGAGATTGAAGGACGCCCACGGAAACTGGCACGAGGGGTCTGCGTACTTAAACCCAATCATATCTGATTATTTTGTTGGGTTGTTCTCAACTAAGATTGATGAGCCTGACCCGGTATTTTTTGAAAAAGTGGTCCCACGGGTTACAAGTAATATGAATGACGATCTACTTAAGCCATATACGCCAGAGGAGGTGAAAAAGGCCATGCTTTCTATTGGTGATACTAAAGCACCAGGTATGGATGGTTTGCATGCTATTTTCTTTAAAAGGTGTTGGCATGTCATTGGAGAGGCACTCAAGACTAAAGTCCTTGATGCTTTGCATAATAAGAAAATCCCTGAAGGATGGAATGATACTTCTACAGTGTTAATTCCTAAGATTGAGAATCCGGAAAATATTTCCAAATATAGGCCTATTAGTCTTTGGAATGTCATATATAAGGTGATTTCTAAAATGATAGCACTGAGACTAAATGTGATATTGGATGAAGTAATATCTCCAATGCAGAGTGCTTTCGTGCCAGGAAGGCTAATAACCGACAATGTGCTCATAGCGTATGATAGTATGCATAAAGTTAAAAATTAAAAAGATTGGAAAAGTTGGAAATTGTGCGGTCAAGCTTGACATGCATAAAGCATATGACCATATAGAGTGGATTTTCTTGGAGAGAATGATGAGGATATTGGGTTTTCATGATGATTTTATATCTCTGGTGATGGCCTGCATTATCTCTGTAAATTATAAAGTAAGGTTCAATGGGAAGGAAATAGATATCTTCACCCCTACTTGGGGCCTCCGTCAAGGTGACCCTGTATCCCCTTATCTATTTTTGCTATGTGCAGAGGGCTTGTACAATGCTCTGGCTCATAAGGACCAGGTTCGTGGCATTGAAGGTGTTAGGGTGTGCAGTATGCACCATCGGTATCACATTTACTTTTTGCTGATGATTCCCTAATACTTATGAAAGGAGATATGACTAATGCAACCTCGTTGAGAAAAGTACTGGGTGAATACTGTGCAAATTCTGGGCAGCTGGTGAGTGAAGCAAAATACAGTATCTTCTTTAGCCCCAATGTGAATGTTGATGTGAAGGCAGAAATTTGTGTGGAGCTTAATATAATGACTGAACTATCTCTGATAAGTACCTTAGATTTCAATCCATAGTGGGATTGGATAGAAGTGTTAGCTTTGTTCATCTTCTGGAGAGAGTCATCCAAAGATTGAAAGGATGGAAAGAAAAACTTTTGTCACTAGGTGCAAAGGAAATCCTACTAAAGGTAGTAATCCAATCAATACCAGTGTATGCTATATACGGTTGTGTTCAAGATACCAAAGAAGTTGTGCAAAGAGATAATGATGCAATGTCTGCTTTCTGGTGGGGAGATTTAGATGAACAAAAAAAGATTCACTAGTTTGCATGGTGGCGAATGTGTATACCAAAAAAGCTAGGTGGAATGGGCTTTAGGGACCTCTACTCCTTTAACTTGGCTATGCTTGCAAATCAGCCTTGGAGAATTCTCAACAACCCGAACTCACTTTGTACATAGGTGTTGAGGGCCAAATATTTCCCTAATGAGAATTTTTCTGAATGCAGGACCAAAGAAAGGGTCATCCTATACTTGGTAAAGAATAGTGGCAGTCTTGCAAACTTTTCGACGTGGGCATGTTTGGAGACTTGGAACAGGCACTCAAATTAATATCTGGGATGACCATTGGTTGGCAAACTCTTATGCCAGGAAGGTTCAGACTCACAGAGGGAATATTATTGTCCAAACCATGGACGAGTGAGGGAGTCCTAGATTTGGGGTCCAATAGTGTCTGATCTATCAAAGCTGGGCCAGACTGATGGGCCGTGAAGATGAAGATAAACAAGAATCCCCATGTCCGGTTAGGACTCCTATGTATGTAGAAAGGAAGGATAGATGTCCGGGTTTAATCATTCCTTCCTTCCCAAGTAAATCTTTATAACCCTAGGCCTCCTCCGATGGATATATAAACCGAAGGGTCTTGTCCGTAGAGGGTAGGAGAATCACAATTACATAGGCTAGACTTCTAGGGTTTGACCATTACGATCTCGAGGTAGATCAACTCTTGTAATCCCATATTCATCAAGATCAATCAAGAAGGAAGTAGGGTATGACCTCGATAGAGAGGGCCCGAACCTGGGTAAACATCGCGTCCCTAGTCTACTGTTATCATCGATCCTCAGACGCACAGCTTGGGCACCCCTACCCGAGATCTACCGGTTTTGACACCAACAATGGTGCTTTCATTGAGAACTCCGCTGTGTACGCGTGAAAAGCGATCAGTGGCTTGTCTTGTCATCAACAACGACATCACCCTCGGAAACAACCTGGCTCTAGGCCAGGTCCTCCAGCTCGGCGGGGTCGCTGTATGCACCCGCATGGCCGTTAGGCCGACCGCACCCACTGCGGTCATCAAGCACCACTCCTACATCGGCTCCGAACACTCCGAAGACACGACTCCGGTGGATTCCTCATCCTTAAACGAGCTGCTGGATCGCATTGCCGCCCCGGGGCTTTCATCACCCAATGATCAGATCGGGCCTAAAACAGGCCAGGAGGAGGGCAAATCTACCCCGATTACTCACCTGGTGGCGGCCCTCGAGGGACGGGCCGAAGATATTTCTCCTTGTGAGATGGAGACAGGCTCTATCCGGATCTCCGAATCCTTTGAGCCGAACACCCTTCTTTCGGGTGGTACTTCGCGTCTTTCGCTCTCAAGGACAGACGCCGGACCCGGAGAATGCTTAGATACCGCAGGACCCGGATCATCTACACCAGAGGTTGTACGAACCCCGGATACTACATTGGGTCGGGACTCAAATTTATCAACACCCACCCATGATACGTCTCTGTCGTATCTATAATTTTTGATTGTTTCATGCCAATATTATTCAACTTTTACATACTTTTGTCAACAATTTATATGATTTATTTGGACTAACTTACTGATCCAGTGCCCAGTGCCAGTTCCTGTTTTTTTGCATGTTTTTTGTATCGCAGAAAATCCATATCAAACGAAGTCCAAATGCAATAAAATTTCACGAAGAATTATTTTGGAATATATGTGATTTTGGGGAGTTTGAATCACCGTAAACGGAGGCCCACACAGCCCACAAGACACCAGGGTGCGCCAGAGGCCCCTGACGCATGGTGGTGGGTTGTGCCCTCCTCGAACGTCGGTTGGAGCTCTACTTCGGGCGCAAGGAAGCTTATATCAGCAAAAAAATGTGTTAAAATCTCAGTGCAATCAGAGTTACAGATCTCCGGGAATTTAAGAAACGGTGAAGGGCCAGATCTGGGGAACGTGAAACAGAAGAGGACAGAGAGACATATCCAATCTCGGAGGGGCTCTCGCCCCTCCCATGCCATGGAAGCCAAGGACTAGAGGGAGGAGGCTAAGGAAGAAGAAGAAGGAGGGGGGCTCTCTCCCCCTCACTTCCGGTGGCGTCGGAGTGCCGCCGGGGCAACGATCATGTGATGGCGATCTACTCCAACAACTCCGTCATCTTCACCAATAACTCCATCACCTTCCCCCATATATATTCAGCGGTCCACTCTCCCGCAACCCGATGTACCCCCTACTTGAACATGGTTATGCTTCATATATTATCCAATATTATGTTGCCATCCTATGATGTTTGAGTAGATCTATTTGTCCTATGGGTTAATCGTGATCTTGGTGGTATGATTGTATATTTTATTTTGGTGCTGTCCTATGGTGCCATCCGTTCTCGTGCAAACATGAGGGGCCCCCGCTATAGGGTTTTGCGATATGTTCATGGTTCGCTTATAGTGGGTTGCTAGAGTGACAGAAGCTTAAATCCGAGTAAGGGGGGTATGACGTATGGGAGTAAAGAGGACTTGATACTTAATGCTATGGTTGGGTTTCACGACCTTAATGATCCTTAGTAGTTGCAGATGCTTGCTAGAGTTCCAATCATAAGTGCATATGATCCAAGTAGAGAAAGTATGTTAGCTCATGCCTCTCCCTCATATAAAATTGGAAGAATGATTACCGGTACTTGTTATCAATTTCCTAGGGACAACTCCGGAAATCCTACCACACTAATCCACACTCGCTATACTAATTTATTTGTACTTTTATTTACGCTCTCTTTATTATCTTGCAAAATTACACTACTACACCTACAGAGCACTTCTAGTTGTATTCTTGTTCTAGATAAAGCAAACGTCAAGTGTGCGTATAGTTGTATCGGTGGTCGATAGAACTTGATGGAATATTTGTTCTGCCTTTAGCTCCTCGTTGGGTCCGACACTCTTATTTATCGAAGAAGGCTACAAACGACCCCCTATACTTGTGGGTTATCAACCCACCACAGTCAATTGCATGGTTAGTCATAAAATCCTACATAAACCTTATGGATCACTGAATATGATATGTTTGATTCCTTGCAATGTTTTTGCGATATAGAGATGATAATATGTGGGTGGTACTAGTGGATGATCATGTTTAGTAAGATATTGGTGTTAAGGTTTGTGTTTCCCGAAGCATGCACGTATAGTCTCTCGTTATTCCGGGAAGTTGGAGCACAATTTATCCTTGATTGTCTATCTTTGTGTGAAAGGTCGGGGGCGCGTGATGGTTAACTCCTACCAACCTCCCCCTAGGAGCATGTGTAGTATTACTTTGCTTCGAGGACTAATAAACTTTTGCAATAAGTATATGAGTTCTTTATGACTAATGTGAGTCCATGGATTATACGCACTCTCACCCTTTCATAATTGCTAGCCTCTCTCGTGCCGCACAACTTTCGCCGGTGCATAAACTTTCTTATACCTTCCTCAAACAGCCACCATACCTACCTATTATGGCATTTCCATAGCCATTCCGAGATATATTGCCATGCACTTCCATCATATAGTTGACTTGAGCATTCATTTTCATATTGCTTTGCATGATCATAAGGTAGCTAGCACAATATTTTCATGGCTTGTCCGTCTTTTGGCATGTTTGCTATGCTAGATCATTACACATCCTGATACACTGCCAGAGGCATTCATTTAGAGTCATACTATGTCATAGGTATCGAGTTGTAATTTTTACTTCTTTTGAGTTATAAGTAAACGAGGTGTGACGATCATCATTATCCATTATTAGAGCATGTCTCAGTAAGGAAAGGATGATGGAGACTATGATTCCCCCACAAGTCAGGATGAGACTCCGGACAATGAGAGAAAAAATATAAAAAATAATAATAATAAAAGAGGCCAAAGAAGCCCACCAAAAAAATAGAAAAAAGAGAGAGAAGGGGCATGCCAATTCCACACTTGTGCTTCAACGTAGCACCATGTTTTTCATATAGAGAGTCTCATATGTTGTCACTTTCATATACTAGTGGGAATTTTTTAGTAGTAGAGTTTGATGCATACCCACTTAGTTTCATATTGAGATTTCATACACGTATAGCTCTTAGTGCTTCCGTTGCATGGCAATCCCTACTCCTCGCATTGATATCGATTGATGGACATCTCCATAGTCCATTAGTTTTCCTTGGTTATGTAAGACTTTCTTCCCTTCTTTTGTTTACTACCACCACATTTGTCAGGCCCAAGATGCGATTATATCCCGATCACGTGACACTTACGTGATTGGGGCACAACCGCATTTCGCGCGCTTAGCAAGATGGATATCATTACATCGTACCATTACATACATACATGGGGGATACAACAATACATACAAGTCACAAGAATACAACAACATCAATACAAAATATCCGACTATGGATACAAACATGAAAAGCACAAAGACATCCATCTGCTATCCCAGGCTGCCGACCCGGAACCTAACCCAAGACTGAAGAAGAAGAAGAAGAAAGAACCCCAAACAATGATCATCGCTCTCATGTCAAGACATCGGAAACCTGCACCTGCAACTGTTCTTGTAGTATCTATGAGCCACGAGGACTCAGCAATTCCATAACCATGGGTAACAAGACTATCAAAGCTTAATAGGTAGGAAGAGGTAAAGTGGTGAGGTTGCAGCAGCGGCTAAGCAAAAGTATGGTGGCTAACTTACGAGTACAAGAATAGGATGAGCATCTACGCAAAACGGTCGCAACTAGTAGTGATCGCTAAAGATCCTGAACTACATACGAGTCAAACATAACCCCACCATGTTCTCTTCTCAAAGTGAAAAGAGACAGTCACGGTTACTCACACAGTTGTGTGTTTTACTTCGGATCCTCTGTCAAATTTTCTACAACCGGACATTAACAAATTCCAATCTGCCACATAACCGCGGGCACGACTTTCGAAAGATCATAACCCTGCAGGGGTGTCCCAACTTAGCCCATCACAAGCTCTCACGATTAGCTGAAGTGATAAATATAATATCATCACCCCTTATCTTAGGGAAATCCGATCAGGCTCGGCATCCCGGTGCACAAGACATTTCGACAATGGTAAAACAAGTCCAGCAAGACCTCCCGGCGTGCCGACACCCTGATAGTAGCCGCGCGTATCTCGTCTCAGGCCACGTCCGGATAGGTGAGCCTACGGGAGCCAACCCTCGAGTTTCCCCGTGGTGGCCCCGCAGTCTCCCCGTTTGGGACCAACACCATCAGCACTGGCCCCCCTACTATGTAGAAAGAATCCTCGGGTAGCGCTAACTCCCTATGCAATTTAATTAATTAATTAAGTTGTTATTATGAGGCAAATTAAAACCAATGTTGGGCCTTGCTGGAGGAGTTTTATTCAAAGACGAACTGTCAAGGGGTCCCCATATACCCATCGTGTAAGGAACGCAAAATCAAGGAACATAATGCCGGTTTATCAGCGCCTAAGGTGGCATGAGTGGAACAAAACACCGAGCAAAAGGCCAAGCCTTCCACCCATGCCCAGTATATAGGTGTGTTAATAATCATTATAGATATTGTGGTATTCCAACAACAAGTTCCCTCCTGGAACGATCTTCATCTTCACCTGCAGCTAACAACGCTATAAGAGGGGCTGAGCAAGCGGGTAACATAGCCAAACAATGGTTTTTGCTAGGAAGGTGTCAAAGGTTAGAGGTTTCATGGCAACAAGGAGAGGCTGACAATAATGATGGGTAGCGCGACATGTAACGATAGCATCGAGACACTAAGCATGGCAATGATAGTAAAGGTATCCAAGGGTATGTTCATCTTGCCTGAGATCCCGCAAGGAAGAAGAACGGTTCCGTGAAGAAGACGGAGAAGAAGCCTTGAAGAATAACCACGGGTAGACGAACGAATCCTCACGATCGCAACGGAACAAGCACTAACGAGAAGAAGCAAGCAATATGGTAAACAAACCACTCAAGAACATGACAATATGCACTACCAAGTAGGATGCACGACAAGTCTACATATGATGCACAACAAGTCTACACAGGAAGCAAAACATGGCAAGGTAGGAAGCACAGCAAAACAGCACAAGTTTCTAGATGATGCAATACATGGCAAGGTATGATGCATGACAAGACTATACATGAAGCATAACATGGCAAGGTAGGAAGCACAGAAAAACAACACAAGTCTATATGATGCAATACATGGCAAGGTATGATGCATGATAAGTCTATACATGAAGCACAACAAGTCTATACAGGAAGCATAACATGGCAAGGTAGGAAGCACAGAAAACAACACAAGTCTATATGATGCAATACATGGCAAGGTATGATGCATGACAAGACTATACAGGAAGCATAACATGGCAAGGTAGGAAGCACAGGAAAACAACACAAGTTTATATATGATGCATTACATGGCAAGGTATGATGCATGACAAGTGTACACAAGAAGCAAAACATGGAAAGGTAGGAAGCACACAAAACAACACAATTCTATATGATGCAATACATGACAAGGTATGATGCAAGAAAAATCTATACAGGAAGCAAAACATGGCAAGGTAGGAAGCATAGAAAAACAACACAAGTTTATATGATGCAATACATAGCAACGGTGCAAGATGCACCCAAACATCAAGCAAACATACTCCAAACATGTCAACAAGATGATATTATGATTCTACATGCAAAATCACACAAGTTTCATATAAGGAACACTCCAAACGGAGCAACGGGCTAAAAGATACACATGAAACAACATATAACAACAAGCTGAAATTAACAGCCACATAGCAACTTTGGAGCAAGGTAAATATATGCTACATCACTCAAACATGGTGACAAGAAGCATGGACATGAAGTAGACATATCCTACAGCAAACAACTTGTAATGCCCAGGATGGGACTATACCTCCTACGTGTCGAGGCACGACTTAAAGGTACAAGCCCATTCTGGAATGATCTCAAGTTTGGTATCTTTGCACGACTCATGTAAAAATAGGGAGAAATTGCAAAAGGATAGTTGGCTTACACTCGCCACGTCACACAATACATTACATAAGCAAAACATCATTCAAAACATCACAACCCGACTACGGGCGAAGATCCAAAAGAAAGATACCAAAAACATAAAGCCACAGGTCCGAATCCCCCCTAGTAGAAACCACTACTGATCGTCGAAAAACGTCACAAGCATACGGCCACGCTCTTCATCGAACTCCCGGTGAAGTACTTGAACCAGCTCCTGCATCAATCTCGGCTGAACCTGCATCTGGTGTTGTAGTATCCGTGAGCCACGAGGACTCAGCAATCCCATAACCATGGGTATCAAGACTAGCAAAGCTTTATGGGTAGGAAGAGGTAAAGTGGTGAGGTTGCAGCAGCGGCTAAGCATAATATGGTGGCTAACTTACGAGTACAAGAATAAGATGAGCATCTATGCAAACGGTCGCAAACTAGTAGTGATCGCTAAAGATCCTGAACTACCAACAAGTCAAACATAACCCCACCGTGTTCTCTTCTCAAAGTGAAAAGAGACAGTCACGGTTACTCACACAGTTGTGTGTTTTACTTCGGATCCTCTGTCAAGTTTTCTACAACCGGACATTAACAAATTCCAATCTGTCACATAACCGCGGGCACGGCTTTCGAAAGATTATAACCCTGCAGGGTTGTCCCAACTTAGCCCATCACAAGCTCTCACGATTAGCTGAAGTGATAAATATAATATCATCACCCCTTATCTTAGGGAAATCCGACCAGGCTCGGCTTCCCGGTGCACAAGACATTTCGACAATGGTAAAACAAGTCCAGCAAGACCTCCCGGCGTGCCGAGACCCTGATAGTAGCTGCGCGTATCTCGTCTCAGGCCACGTCCGGATAGGTGATCCTACGGGTTATACCAGATACCTCGGGTTTCCCCGTGGCGGCCCCGCAGTCTCCCCATTTGGGACCAACACCATCAGCACTAGCCCCCCTGCTATGTAGAAAGAATCCCCGGGGACGCGACTGATGGCTTCTCGCCCCTCGTTGGTTACCCCAAGTGGAAGGTTTGAGATGCAGTGTAGCGGTAGTTTTCCCTTGGCAAAGATACCAAGGATCGAATTCCCCTGAGACTCCAAGGTTCAACAAGAAGGTGTCAACTGCTAACGGCGCCAGATATTTAGCAATCGACTGGACCTGCACACAGATACAAATAACTTTGCTCCCAACGAGTACAGAGAGGTTATCAATCCCTCCGGCCTTGTCGTTTACAAAGGATCAAACGCAAGAGATAATAGTGATATGTGTAACTGCAACTAGTAAGTAAAGACTGAAAGTAAATAGCGGATGTGATCAGTGATGGTAATATGGACCGGGGTCCCATGATGTTCACTAGTGATGTCTCTCTCCCAAAAAACGATAAAACAGCTATGTGAGGTAAACGAATTACAGCTGGGCAATTGACAGGATTATGTGCGCAAACCAATGCTAACTATGTTGCAAGAAAGGTAGAGGTTCAAAGCATGGGCGGTATGCCAAGGCAAGTAGACCGAAATCCATCTGCATCTACTACTAATCATCCACCTTGAGATATCTATCCAGAACATCTCGCTGGTATTAAGTTGCGAGTCCCACCCATAGTGTAAACTCAAAGCAACAGACAACTGCATTAAAAGAACTTTGCGTAAAGTAAACAATCCTTGCACCCGCGAGTACAAGAACCGTTGTTTTCCCCCTTGTGGCAACAACACATTGATACGTCCAAAACGTATCTATAATTTCTGCTTGCTCCATGCCACTTTTGGGTGATATTGCTATGATATTTATACACTTCCATACACTTTTGATCATATTTGTACTAACCTACTAATCCAGTGCACCCCAGTGCCAGTTTCTGTTTTCGGCTGTTTTTGTATTTCAGGTTTTCACATTACGAGAACTGTCAGGAAAAATCCAGAAAAATTATATAAAAAATCAGCGTTCCAGAACCTACCTTGCGCCCGAAGTACAGCCGGGGGGGGGCACCAGGGCCCCAGGCGCCCTGGCGGCGCGCCCCCCCTGGGCCGCGCCGGGGGGGCGCCTGGGCCCCCCGAGCCCCGTCTGGTGCCCCCCTTTGGCATATATTTAAAGCGTGTCGCGGAAACCCTGATTCCAGACCCCTTTTCTCCAGACGCGATTCCGATCTCCGCCGCCATCGCCATCAAGCTTCGGGGGACCAGAATTCCTGTGCCGGCACCCTGCCGGGACGGGAAAGTGCCCCCGGATTCATCTCCATCGACGTTGCTTCCTCCCTCCATGATGCGGGAGTAGTTCCTCCTCGGGGCTGAGGTTCTTACCAGTAGCTATGTGGTCAATTCTCTCTCCCATGATGTGATCTTCGTTGTGATCATAGGCTATGTTAATCTAGGGTGATCCCATGATATTTCCCCTTCCTCTATGTATTGGATTGATGTACTCACTTGTCTTTATCTAGTATAATCCCCGAGACCAAGGTGACAACGGTCTATTGGACATGGATTAGAACAATATTTTCATGAGTGATTTCCTCTCTTGTGTGTTGATTGAAGATTGAGAGTCTCCTGGTGCTTGTCTTTGACTATCCTTTAGATATGTTGTGGTGATTGTGGGACTCTCTTTGGATGGCCGCGGTGACATTGGGAAATCCTTAGATTGAGAACTACGAACTTTGAGGTGTGCTTTTGTAGCCCTACATAATTCTCGTCCTCTCTTGACCACGAAGGAATGACCTCCGAGTGTGTCCCCTTTGCATGTTTTATGGGAAATATCATGTGATTCGATTATGTTAATGTTGTTGGGAGTTGCCACTAGTGAAAGTATGAACCCTAAGCCTTGTTTCCATCATTGCAATACCATTTGTGCTCACGTTTACCACTTTTTTGCTTGCTGCACTTTTTATTACAGATTTATATTACTTTGTTTTGCCATCCATATCACTTGCCATTTAACATCTATTCGCCGAACTAGTGCACCTATACATCTAACAAGTGTATTAGGTGTGTTGGGGACACAAGAGACTTCTTGTATCTTAGTTGCAGGGTTGCTTGAGAGAGACCATCTTCAACCTCTACTTCCCTGAGTTCGATAAACCTTAGGTCATCCACTTGAGGGAAATTGCTGCTGTCCTACAAACCTCTGCGCTTGGAGGCCCAACATAGTCTACAAGAGTAGAAGCGTGTGTAGACATCAAGCTATTTCTGGCACCGTTGCCGGGGAGGTGAGCGCTTGAAGGTATATCTTTAGATCTTGCAATTAAATCTTTTTGTTTCTTGTTTTTATTTCACTAGTTATGTTTATGGAAAACCGTGCTATTGGATCGTTGGTTGCGGGAAGACGCCCCACACCTGTGGTGGTTGCTCCTCCCCCTACTGAAATTGTGCCCTATAAAATACCAGCTGGTATTATCGAGTATGTTTTGGCTAATCGTTATGCAGGAGACAGACATCCCGGTGAACACTTGCTATATCTGTCACAACTATGTTCATTATTTAAGCTTGCAGGTGTATCAAGGGAGTTTGTCATGAGGAAATTATTTGCCTTGTCACTGAAAGGAAAAGCATTGGAATGGTATAGGCTACTAAATGACTCTCACCAGCTGGAGTGGGAAGAGATCCAGTCTCTCTTTTACTCCAAGTTTTATCCTCTTCATGAAGTCCATGAGAATAGGAATTATGTTTATAATTTTTATCCTCATGACGGAGAGAGCATAGCTCAAGCTTGGGGGGAGACTGAAAACGTTAATGCTAAACTGTCCTAACCATGGGCTCCCCAAAGATATGATTATTACTAATTTCTATGCGAGGCTTTCTCGATAGGATAAAGATTTGCTCGACGCTTCCTCTATGGGTTCTTTCACAAACAAAAAGATTGATGCTAAATGGGAACTCCTTGAAAGAATTCAACGCAACACTGAAGATTGGGAGATCGACAAAGGTAAAGAGTCAGGTATAAATTATGAGTATGATTGCATTAAGTCCTTTGTTGAAACTACAAGTTTTAATAAGTTTAGTGCTAAGTTTGGGCTTGATTCTCAACTCCTTGTTGATTTCCTCAAATCTTTTGCTTCACATCTTAATATGCCTAAGGAGGATTGGATCAAGTATCATAAACCTTTTAAAGAGACTTGCAAAGAAAATGAAATTCTTCATGATGATTGCAACATGCATGATCCAATTCCTAAAAATGAAGTTTTATATAAGCATGATAATTTTTGTGGAGTGGATAGACCTTGTGAAAGGCCTATGATTGAAGAAGAGAAGTATTGTAAGCAACATAAGCATGAAAGAACAATCACTTGGGTCAGAGATTTAAATGAAATTGCTAGAGAATTGTGTGACCTTTATCCTTTTAGTTGTGAACTTTGCCGTATAGAGGGTAACTTTAATTTTGAATGCATGAACTTTCAAAACATAACTGTTAACCGGTTGTGTGATAACATGATCACCTCTGATCTTTATGATGAGCTTATGTTATTTTTGATGTGTGAAGAGTTATCAGAAAAGACTTCATGGCTAGATGTTAATGCCATAGGAATAAAAAACACTTTGCAAAATTGCCATCTCTATTGTGTTGTTAATTGCCATGAAAATGATTACATAGGTAAGATTATAAAGGAGGCAACTTTACCAAAGTATAAAAATGTCTCTTATATTTCTGCTAATAAAAAGGAGAGTTTCTCCCAAGTTTCCCCTATTGTTTCTAATGATAAACCAGGATATGTGGAGAAGCTTCATCTCCAACCACTCCCTCCTAAGGTTAAGAAGAAGAAAAAGAAGAGGAGGAGGAAGAGGAGCAAAAAAGAAGAAGAATGGGTATCAACCTGGCCTGAGCATATTCCTCCCATCAACTTTTATCCTAACGATTGTAAGTTTAAAGAAGAAGGTGAAGTTTATTGCCTTAATAATCATCTTGATGATACGTCCGTAGGTACTATTGAAGATGATTTTGATTATGATATGCATGTTACTTATTGTGATTGGGAAAATGATGATAATGCTACTTATGATCTTGAAAATCTTTTTGGTACCAACTCTGAAAGTGATGATATGGGAAGCTCTAAGCTTGGGGATGATAGGATTGCAAATCCTTTAGCCACTAGTGATGTGATAATTGATAATTCTTTTGCTAGTAAGAATAAAGACGACATGATTACAAATATAGTTGCTAGCAATGATAATGATCTTCTCTACTATGATAATGTCATAACTCCAACCTATAGTGATTATAAAGGTACCTATGACATAAGGAGAAATTATCCTTATGAAACTTGTCATAATCATGGAGGGAATTACTCCCTTGTTGAACACCACCCTCCTAATACACAATTAATATATAGTGTTCAAGTTGTTTATGATAGTCCTACTCCCACTATTACCAATGAGAAAGATTATGCTTATGTGGAGAGTAAGAGTACCTTTTTGCATGTGGATCATGGTAACAATGCTTTATGTGATGCTTATATTGTTGAGTTCATCCATGATGCCACTGAAATTTATAATGAGAGAGGGAGACTTGGTTCTAAATATCTTAATAAGAAGAAGTTTCCTCTCTTTATGGTGAATATTTTGAAGTTATGCTTGTTTTGCCTTCCTATGCTAGTTGCTTTGTGCTTCAATGAATTATTCTATTGCAATATTCCTATGCATAGGAAGCATGTTAGGCTTAAATGTGTTTGGTATTTGCTTCTTGATGCTCTCTTTTGTTCTTCAGCTCTTATTCCTACGAGAGCATCATTAAAGTCTTATGCCTAGCTTAAAGGCATAAAAGAAAGCGCTTTTGGGAGGCAGCCCACATGAATAATTTTTTATATTTTGCTTTTGTTGTGTCTTGATGTTGTTTACTACAGTAGCAACATCATTGTATCTTTATTTTTCAGCTTTGTGCCAAGTTTAGCCTCTGATTGCAAGAAAGTTCAAAAGTTGTGACGTGCTGTCCAGGAAACAGATTTTGTCCTTGGATAGAAAAATTCGTATAAAATCACCAGATCATCTTTTTGGTCTGAATTTTTTCGACAGCGTTCTCTATATAATTTTATTTCGTGCGTCTGTTCTGAGTTTTTTTATTTGAGTTGCAGAAGTACCGCGAACAAATCAATTACTACCTGCTGTTCTGTTTTTCACAGATTCTGTCCTGTTTTGCCTTTCCTTCATTTTGTAAACCAAGAGCTTGCTTTTTCTTTGCA
The DNA here is from genome assembly GCA_902687465.1 of Secale cereale. Lineage (NCBI taxonomy): Eukaryota > Viridiplantae > Streptophyta > Magnoliopsida > Poales > Poaceae > Secale > Secale cereale. Next base: position 854,410,748 of record LR738714.1, on the reverse strand, counting down.
AAAACCTTTTGGCAATCTTGAGAAACAGTAGACCTTCAAGAATATCTTTATTTCCAGCAAGGAACAATTATTTTATTAAGGGTACTAACCTCGCTAATCAGATTATGATGAGTTATGTATGAAGGGAGTTTTCAAGTGTGCGAGGGAAGATGATAAAAAGATTCAGGAGTGTCAAGCGCTCAAGCTTGGGGATGCCCCCGTGCACCCCCAAGAAATATTCCAGGAGACTCAAGAGTCTAAGCTTGGGGATGCCCCCGTGCATTCCCTTCTCCATCAACATTATCAGTTCGTCTTTCGTTCCGCTATATTTTTATCACTTCATGTGTTATGTGCTATGCTTGGAGCGTCTTGCTTTTAGTTTTCTTTTTAGTTTTTCATAACGAGTCGGAACTCAGCGTTCTTTATGTGGGAGAGAAACAGCTCCACTTCTACCTAGAACATAACATAGAATTTTCATGTCTATCTTTGCTGTGTGTGTTCTTTGTCTTTTAATAGCTACTATCATGCTCAGCTCTTAGTATTCATGCTTATCTTTTCAAAGAGCTTTTGTTTAGTTGGTTGCTTGAACTCTCTTTAATTACCATGCTTACCTTATTAAGAGAGTTTGCTTCCGTTGCATTGGTTGATATGTCTATGATAAAGATGCTACGTGCATAATGGCGCTTAGTAGTTCAGGTTTTCTTATGGTTAGTCTCAAATAGCTGGGGGATTCCCAATGTGTTATTGGAGTACCAACATGATTTGTTTGCCTATGATGTGGTATGGCTTAGTAATATCTTCCTTCGAGAATTTATTTTGATTGACTTGGCGTATGCTCACGCATATTTAAGACTGTAAAGAAAGTCTGTCAAGCCTTGATGATCTTTTATTTCCGAGTAGCGATATAACTACCATGCCTGATTCAATGTTGCTTTGTCGCTCTGCATGATTATGACCGTCATTGCTCTCTTAGTTGGTCGCTCCCAGTCTTTTGCTAACCTCCACCTGTACTAAGCAGACTAACTTTGCAATACATAGCTCATGGGAAAGTAGCTTAAAAACTATTGTGGTCAAGAATATGTTGCCTATGTATCTTATTTCTTATAAGTTGCTTGCTGAGCGGTAACCATGTTTCTGGGGACGCCATCAACTGTCACACTTTTGTTGAATATCATGTGAGTTGCTATGCATGTTCATCTTGTCTGAAGTAAGGGTGATTTGCCATGGGTTGAATGAGTATGCATATTGTTAGAGAAGAACATTGGGCCGCCAACCAAAGCCATGTATCATGGTGGAAGTTTTAGCTTGGACATTAATCCTCAATCTCTTATGAGAATATGCTTATGCATTAAAGAGGAGTCCATTATCTATTTTCTATGTTGTCCCGGTATGGATGTCCTCAAGTTGAGATCTATCAAAAACGAGAAATCAAATGTGATCTATCTCCTTGGACCTTTGTACAGGTGGCATAGAGGTACCCCTTTGTGACACTTGGTTGAAACATATGTAATGCAATGATAACCCATGGAAATCCGAGCTAATTAGGACAAGGTGCGAGCACTATTGGTATTCGATGCATGAGGCTTGCAACTTATAGGATGTCTTATGCATGACACATATGAAGTACTACTACCGTTGACAAAATTGCTTCTATGTTTTCAAAATAGAAAGCTCTAGCACATAACCATTCTTTTACTTTTCGAGTCTCCACCTTCTTTCTTCAAGCACCAACTACTGAGAGCATGATTGTCATTCTAAGTGTAATGTGCATTGTTCCAAAGTAGCATTGTCTTTTGCATGATTGTGATATCGTTTATTTTGAAATCATTGTATCTAGTCATCACTTAAACCTTGAAGGTGCCCCTGCATTTATGTTTTGCTTCACTAAAGGGGGCAAGCTAGATATCACTTTATCATATTTGCACATCATGTTCATTGCAAATCTATTTGATGCTTCAATGTCATGTTGTAAAACTTTCAGTCATTTGTGATTTTCTCATGAGGCAACTTAATTACTATAGAATCATTGTCTCAGTAAGCTTTTGTCATATCACTAGTAGATAAAGGGTCATCAGACCCGGTTCATTTGGGCCTTTAGCCCCGGTTCCAGAACCGGGACAAGAGGGTCGGTACTAATGCTCTGACCCTTTAGTCCCGGTTCAATCCAGAACCGGGGCAGAAGGGTGTCCACGTGGCCTGTGCACCGAGCCCAGGCAGGAGGGGCTTTAGTCCCGGTTGGTGGTACCAATCGGGACCAAAAGGCATCCACACGTCAGCATTTCTGTGGCTGTGGTTTTTGTTTTTTGTTTTGAAAGGGGACGGGTTTTCGGTTTTGGGGGGTTAATTTAGGTGTTTCATATATTGTGTTAGCTAGCTAATTAATAGAGAGAAGTGTCCTCTCTTATGTCGGTGCTTGGTCGACGCTACATACTACACATACGTATATAGAGAGGACTAGTCACGCTAGCTAGCTAGCTAGCTGCTAGCTACTAAGCAAACGAAGGAAACAGAAGATCGTATAATCAACATATATATATATATATATATATATATATATATATATATATATATATATATATATATATATATATTCATACAGAGAGAAGTAATATCGACCACCTCTCCTTCTCCAAGAGATCGGTCGAACAACAAGTTCTCGTATATCTATCCGACACTACCGGGTACATATATACAATTATCTTTTACAAAAATAATCTCCTATAGGATGGACGCATGGTCCACATGGTATTCTCCGGCTGGCGCGATCACGTGTTCAAGGAAGAATGCCGCCAATTCCTCTTGAATTGCTCGCAGACGATCTGTTGTTAGGAGTTCATCCCGCATCCGAAACATCTAATTTGAAGTAGGGGGTCAATACATGAAATGATGCTATAAAATTGTGAATATTATAATTAATTGCTTACGCACTTCAAATTGTGCTTCAGAGTAGCCCCGCTCACAGGTCGTGTGGCGGATGGACTCGCAAATGTAGTATCCACAGTAATTATTCCCGGGTTCCTGCCACAACCACTTTACAAGAAATAGAGGTCAATCAAACTGATAAGCAAGAATGCCAACAAATGGTATTGATGAAACTAGCGCTTGAACCAAGATATAGGAGATGCGCGGAACATGCTACTATATAGTACTTACTTTCGGGTGTCTAAATTCTAGCTTCTTCGGCAGTCCCGGAGCTTTTTTGGTGAATTTTTTCCAAACCCTGCTAGACAAAGAAAACAATTACTTGATATATATCAGAAATGAACAAAGTTGCTGATATGCATGGTGGATAATATTGATCAATTTAACTTACCTCTCGAGCATTTGAGTCATGTCCGCATACTCCTCGGGATCTTTACGTCTAGAGTCCAAGACAGTTACTACTCCCTTCTCAAGCTTAATCTCTAAGAGAATATAGTGGAAGCTGCGCACACATGCATGAACTCATCAATTACATCACTATAACCTTAACTGATATATAAGGGAAACCAAATATGCACAAGACAGTAACACTCACTTGAAGTTGTAAGGAAAGAGTATTATATCTTTGTTTTCATTTACCACCAACGATCGTAGCAAGTTGGTCTCGGTATCGTCGGGACGCAATTTAACCTCGGTTGCATCTATGAGGTATGTCTTAACGAACCCAATATCACCTACTTGTCTTTTCTTCAATTCGACGATCTTCAATCTGCATAATATAGTGAGGATAACCATAAATACATGCAATGAAGATCAGCTATATAGAGAGACTTAATGACAGAAGTAGTACTACTTACAGACAGTAGCAGGTGACCGTTGTTTTATCGAGGGCCAATTGATTGAAAAACTGATAGAACTCCTCAAATGGAACAGGAAACAGGTCAATTCCAACGAGGTCATGCTCCGGTTTAACTCTCGAATACAAGTTATCCCTCCCCCCAGACTCTCTGCAGATTTTCAAGTACCAATCATGCAATCTTCGCATATTCGTTGATAGAGATCTTTCATTTTTGACGAGAGGCTTCCCGTACTCGTATCTTTGTATCTGCACTTCCAAGAAATCATAGTGTACATCGTCGGACGCGTAATCTGCAAGATTGGTATAACCGGGCACCATCCTCGGATCATTAGCGACCATGTCGCTAGACACCTTGAGCGGGGGGCACGATTGGTCCGCTTGTTCGCTGAGATGGGCAATTTGTTTCCCAGCTCGTCCTTCTGCTAACCTCCGATCACTTTTTGTACTTCCCGACCGCTTGGCTTCTTGAAATGACTTTTGAATCATGCGGTCATAGTTGCCCTTCGGCTTACTTTTCGCTGGTTGCTTCAGGGCAGCAAGAGTGCGCTTTGCTTTCACCGCATCTATCTTCTCCTCCGGAGGTGGATGTCTCTGTGCTTTCAACCCTTCAAAAAAGTCCTTCACTTCGCCTTGAGCGATCTTCGTGTTTTCCTCGTCGGACCTCTCGTACGGTAACTTCTCTAGAGGCGTGAGAGAAGGACCGAATCTGCATCGCCTCCCGCCTCTGGCTGTACTGGTAGACGTCGCCGGACCAGACGAAGCGGTTGTCTTTTTTACTTGCTTACGCGCCGGAGCAGGAGCAGCCGGAGCGGCGGCAGGTCTCTTCCGCCCTTGCTGATTAGGCGGAGAAGGAGGAGCAGGCTGGCTGCTCGAGCGCCCCGGCGGCGAAGGAGGCGGAGTGCCGCCACGCGCCGGCGGCGAAGGAGGCGGAGTGCCGCCACGCGCCGGAGAAGGAGCCGGAGTGCCCTGATGGTCACTCGCCGGAGGAGGAGGCGGTGGAGGAGGCGGAGTGCCCTGACTCGCCGGAGGAGGAGGAGGAGGAGGAGGTGGAGGCGTCCAGTTGAGAATGTTGATTAGGTCCTTCCGCCATAGGCATGGAGTCTTCAGTGAAGAACCCAGCCGAGTCTCCCCTTCACCGGTAGGGTGGTCAAGCTGGAGCTCCTCAAATCCCTCCGTTATTTTGTCGACCATCACCCTAGCATATCCTTCTGGAATCGGCCGGCAGTGAAAAGTGTCGTCGGGTCCAGAAGGATAAACAGAGCCAGCAGCCGCCTTGACCTTCAGATTCATCCACTGTGCCATAAGGTGGCAATTTTGTGCCTGCGTGATAGCATCCATAGGATTCCTGGCAGTAGCCGTCAAGGCAGGCTCTGGCTGAAGCAGCTCGGTGGAAGCCACGCTGCTTCTCCGCTGAGATGGCGGGGTAGCTTCGGGGGAAGCTTCGGCAATTCTTTTCTCCCGATTTGCTTCCCGTTCCTCTATCGCTTGTATTCTGGCCCGCAGCGCCTGGATTTCGGTCTGCTCCATTTTCTTCCTCCTGTCGTGGCATTTGTAGCCTCCTGCGTCCGGAAACCCAGCACGCCACGGAAGGGAGCCTGGCGTGCCTCGTGTCCGTCCAGGGTGCTCAGGATTCCCGACGGCCATTGTCAGCTCGTCGTTCTCTCTGTCGGGGAAGAACGTCCCTTCATGCGCTGCTTTGATATACTGCCGCATCTTCCTGAGTGGTGTTTCCAATTGCTTGTCCGTCCAAATGCACCACCCTGTTACAAGGTCCAAGGTTCCGCCAGCCCCAAAGAACCAAGTCCGGCAACGTTCTGGCCAGTGCATTGTCTCTGGTTCGATCCCTTTCTGAAGCAGATCATTCTCAGCCTTGGCCCACTTAGGCCGGGCTACGAGGTAGCCGCCCCACCCCGTGCGATGGTGATGCTTCTTCTTCGCAGCATTTATCCGGTTTGTCTCCGACATCTTCCGACTCTTTTCCGACTTCTTATGGGCCACAAATGCGGGCCAGTCATCTTTGATCTTCTCATATATGCCCACGAATTCTGGAGTCTTTTTATCTTTGACAAACGTATTCAGTTTTTTCTTCCATGCCCTGAATTGGTCTGCCATCTTCGAAAGTGCAGCAGACTTGATTAACTCCTCTTTAACTGGGTTCGCCGGATCAACCTCTCGCGGTAGGACGAAATTTGACTTCATCTCAGTCCAAAGATCTTCTTTCTGCATATCAGTGACATAAGTCACCTGAGCGTCGTTTGCAGCCGGCTTTAACCATTGATTGATGCTGATCGGGATCTTGTCCCTAACCAGAACCCCGCACTGATTAACAAATGCGTTCTTTGTCCGGATGGGTGCAATCGGCTCGCCGGAGCGCGAGATTTCTGAGATCTCAAACTTTTCATCCTGCCTCAACTTTTTCTTCGCTCCTCGTCTCTTTACCGAAGATTTGCTCGATCCGGAGGGCTAGAAAAAGGAACAAAGACGAGAGTTAATGAATGAATCAATTAACTAGTCAGCACATGCTTAACTAACATATATACCTCCTGGCCGGACTCGGTTCGGTCACCGGAGCCAGCATCACGGTCTCCTTCTTGCACCGGCATTGGGTCACCGGAGCCGTCCTCACGGTCTACTTCTTCCATGTGCATTGGGTCACCGGATCCATCAATATCATAGCCTAGATCTTCCAGCTGCAGCTCTTTTTCGACCTGCTCATCGGTGTCGTTGAGAAATGACAAGACAGCATTTTGTCCGTCTGCGATTATGTCCATCAACATCGCCTCTTGTGCTAGGTCTCGGGTGTTGTCGTCCATTGTTTCTACAAATATTTACAACATGCCAATTATTATTCAAACATGACAGATGGATATATTAATGGCAAACGTAGAACTAGCTTCAACCCTCGACTGCTCGGCGATCCACAAACCCTAGACCCCCTCATGTCACATTTTGTCTAGTGTCAAAGGATTCAACAAAACCAATACTTCATCATTAGGCGAAAGTAACAGTAGCATGATGGTACGAAGCTCTCCAAAGTTGTTTTGGAACGGAGTCCCCAGATAAGATAATTCGTAACAAAAGACGGATTATCCTATCAGGGACTTCGTTCCAGAACAACTTTGCATAACTTCGTACCAAAATGCCCCGGTTACTTCTGGCAAATGATGAAGTCATGGAATTCTTCAATACTTTGACACTAGCTAGGCAACCTCTCTCGACCCCTCGACCCCCGACTTCTCGGCGATCCACAACCCTAGACCCCCTCATGTCACCTTTTGTCTAGTGTCAAAGGATTCAACAAAACCAATACTTCATCATTAGGCGAAAGTAACAGTAGCATGATGGTACGAAGCTCTCCAAAGTTGTTTTGGAACGGAGTCCCAGATAAGATAATCCGTAACAAAAGACGGATTATCCTATCAGGAATTCCGTTCCAAAATATCTTTGCATAACTTCATACCAACATGC
>LR738714.1:854331681-854401169 GCA_902687465.1 Secale cereale | reverse complement strand
GACACTAGCTAGGCAACCTCTCTCGACCCCTCGACCCCCGACTGCTCGGCGATCCACAACCCTAGACCCCCTCATGTCACATTTTGTCGAGTGTCAAAGGATTCAACAAAACCAATACTTCATCATTAGGCGAAAGTAACAGTAGCATGATGGTACGAAGCTCTCCAAAGTTAATTTGGAACGGAGTCCCAGATAGGATAATTCGTAACAAAAGACGGATTATTCTATTAGGAACTCTGTTCCAGAATAACTTTGCATAACTTTGTACCAAAATGCCCCGGTTACTTCTGGCAAATGATGAAGTCATGGAATTCTTCAATACTTTGACCCCCGACTGCTCGGCGATCCACAACCCTAGACCCCTGACTGCTAGGCAACCTCTCGACCCCTCGACCTTCGGCCTCTCGACCCCTCGACGACCCTCGGCCCCTCGGCGATCTCTCGACCGGTCCCTCGGTCCCTCGACGACCCTCGACCCCGGCCCCCCCTAATATCGAAGTTATCGGGGAGGGTGTATATCGACATAGACATATCCGATAAAAAAAAGAGGAAGAAGAAGAAAAAAGGAACCGCTAGAGGAGAAGATCAAAGAAAAAAAAAGAAAAAAAAGGAGAAGAAGAAAGGAATAGAGGAGAAGAAGAGAAAATTTCTCTTCTTCTCCTCTATTCCTTTCTTCTTCTCCTCTTTTTTTTCTTTTTTTTCTTCTTCTTATTTATTTCTCCTCTTCTTCCTCTCCTCTTCTTCTTTCTTTCCTCTTTCTTATTTTCTTCTTTCCTATCCTTCTTTTTCTAAATTTGTAATTTTTGCATATATAAAACTTTCTATATATATTTAGCATATATAAACAAAAAACTATATAGCCACATACACATATATATACATCACATACACACATCACATACAGCAACTTCCTAAGAAAAAATATATTTATATACACATACATATATATTTAACTTATATATTTAGCAAATTCCTAAGAAAAAAAATATATATACACATACATATATATACAGCAACTATATATACAGCAATTTATATAAACATATAAAAAATATATACACATATATACATATATACACAGCAACTATATATATATACAACAATTTATATAAACATAAAAAAAGGGAGCCCTCACATCGCGCGGCGGGGCTGGGCGGCGGGGCGGGGCGGCGACGAGGCGGCGTCGGGGCGCGGCGGCGCGACGGCGGCAGGGCTGGGCGCGCGGCGCGACGGCGACGGGCCGGGGCGCGGCGACGGCGCGGGGTGGGGCGGAACGGGGTCGCGGGGCGGGGCGACGGCGACGAGGCGGCGTCGGGGGCGACGGCGACGGCGACGGGGCGACGGGGGCGGGGAAGGAGAGGGAGGCGTCGGGGGCGCGGAAGAAGGAAACTGCCCAAAATTTCGCAAGTCTTGGTTATATAGGAGGGGCATTAGTCCCGGTTGGTGGTTGAAACCGGGACTAATACATCCCTTTAGTCCCGGTAGGTGGCACCAACCGGGACTAAAGGTTCCTTTTCAGCAGCCCAAAGGGCGGGAAGGAGGGGCCTTTAGTCCCGGTTGGTGGCAGCAACCGGGACTAAAAGGGTGTATTAGTCCCGGTTTCAACCACCAACCGGGACTAAAGCCACCCTTTAGTCCCGGTTGGTGCCACCAACCGGGACGAAAGGCCTTGCTGCGGTGCGGTGGGAAGTTTAGTCCCACCTCGCTAGTTGAGAGAGGCCAGCACCAGTTTATAAGCCCCGCTGCCTCTCTCCTCTCGAACTCCTCTAAACTGCAGGCCTAAGGGCCTAAACTGACACTGCTTTGCTTGTGGGCTTGCTGGGCTTTCTACGGGCCTGAATCCTGGCCCATGGTTGGGTTTCTAGTCGTATTCAGGCCGTGTGGGCCCAGTAGGTGGCATTTTTTTATTTTTTTCTTTGTTGCTTTATTTTTTAGTTTTGTTTCTACTTTCAACAAAATACTTACTGTTGCTATTTTTATTTATTTGTTTTCTTTGTTGCTTTATTTATTTTATTTTGTTTCTACTTACAAAAAAATACTTATTGTTGCTATTTTTTTTCAAATTTTTTTGTTTTGTTTTCTGCATTATTTATTTTCTTTTGTTTTTTGCTTTATTTTTTAATTCTTTCTGGTAAAACCAATTACAAACTTTCTGTTAGTGCAAGTAGTATTCAAATTTGAATAGTTTAAATTTGAAATTATTTGTTTTCTTTGTTGCTTTATTTATTTTATTTTCTTTCTACTTACAATGAAATACTTATTGTTGCTATTTTTTATTTTTTTTGCAAGTTTTTTTTGTTTTCTGCATTATTTATTTTCTTTTGTTTTTTGTTTTATTTTTTAATTCTTTCTGGTAAAACCGATTACAAACTTTCTGTTAGTGCAAATTTGAATAGTACAAACGGACAATGGTATCATACTCGTTTGTTACAAAGTTGGCATGGTATCATCATAATAGTTGCGAAAAAAAGTCTTCATTTTTTCTTCGCTTGTGTCATTTGCTTATTGCGCCGTAACCATGGATAATCTTCATCGTTTATCAGGATGCTTGGGTCAGCCTTGACTTTGAAGGGAGGAATTTCATGAAACTTTTCATAATCTTCAGACATGTCTGTCTTGCCCTCCACTCCCAGGATGTCCCTTTTTCCTGAAAGAACTATGTGGCGCTTTGGCTCATCGTATGATGTATTCGCTTCCTTATCTTTCCTTTTTCTCGGTCTGGTAGACATGTCCTTCACATAGATAACCTGTGCCACATCATTGGCTAGGACGAACGGTTCGTCAGTGTATCCAAGATTTTTCAGATCCACTGTTGTCATTCCGTACTGTGCGTCTACCTGTACCCCGCCTCCTGACAGATTGACCCATTTGCACTTAAACAAAGGGACCTTAAAATCATGTCCGTAGTCAAGTGACCATATGTCCACTATGTAACCATAATATGTGTCCTTTCCCCTCTCGGTTGTTGCATCAAAGCGGACACCGCTGTTTTGGTTGGTGCTCTTTTGATCTTGGACAATTGTGTAAAATGTATTCCCATTTATCTCGTATCCTTTGTAAATCAATACAGTCGAAGATGGTCCCCTGGACAACAAGTACAACTCATCACAAACAGTGTTGTCACCTCTGAGACGTGTTTCCAACCAACTTCTGAAAGTCCTGATGTGTTCACGTGTAATCCAGTCGTCGCACTGCTCCGGGTGTTTGGAGCGCAGACTGTTCTTGTGTTCATCGACATACGGGGTCACCAATGTAGAGTTCTGTAGAACTGTGTAGTGTGCTTGAGACCAAGAATATCCGTCCCTGCATATTATTGAGTCCCTTCCAAGCGTGCCTTTTCCAGTCAGTCTCCCCTCGTACCGCGATTTAGGGAGACCTATCTTATTAAGGCCAGGAATGAAGTCAACACAAAACCCGATGACATCCTCTGTTTGATGGCCCATGGAGATGCTTCCTTCTGGCCTTGCGCGGTTACGGACATATTTCTTTAGGACTCCCATGAACCTCTCAAAGGGGAACATATTGTGTAGAAATACGGACCCCAGAATGACAATCTCGTCGACTAGATGAACTAGGACGTGTGTCATGATATTGAAGAAGGATGGTGGGAACACAAGCTCGAAACTGACAAGACATTGCGCCACATCACTCCTTAGCCTTGGTACGATTTCTGGATCGATCACCTTCTGAGAGATTGCATTGAGGAATGCACATAGCTTCACAATGGCTAATCGGACGTTTTCCGGTAGAAGCCCCCTCAATGCAACCGGAAGCAGTTGCGTCATAATCACATGGCAGTCATGACACTTTAGGTTCTGGAACTTTTTCTCTGCCATATTTATTATTCCCTTTATATTCGACGAGAAGCCAGTCGGGACCTTCATACTGAGCAGGCATTCAAAGAAGATTTCTTTCTCTTCTTTCGTAAGAGCATAGCTGGCAGGACCTTCATACTGCTTCGGAGGGATGCCGTCTTTTTCGTGCAAACGTTGCAGGTCCTCCCGTGCCTCAGATGTATCTTTTGTCTTTCCATACACGCCCAAGAAGCCTAGCAGGTTCACGCAAAGGTTCTTCGTCACGTGCATCACGTCGATTGAAGAGCGGACCTCTAGGTCTTTTCAGTAGGGTAGGTCCCAAAATATAGATTTCTTCTTCCACATGGGTGCGTGTCCCTCATCGTCATTCGGAACAGCTAGTGCGCCGGGGCCCTTTCCAAAGATTACATGTAAATCATTGACCATAGCAAGTACGTGATCACCGGTACGCATGGCGGGCTTCTTCCGGTGATCTGCCTCGCCTTTGAAATGCTTGCCTTTCTTTCGACATTGATGGTTGGTCGGAAGAAATCGACGATGGCCCAGGTACACATTCTTCCTGCCCTTGTCCAGGTATATACTTTCAGTGTCATCTAAACAGTGCGTGCATGCGTGGTATCCTTTGTTTGTCTGTCCTGAAAGGTTACTGAGAGCGGGCCAATCGTTGATGGTCACGAACAGCAATGCCTTTAGGTCAAATTCCTCCTGTTTGTGCTCATCCCACGCACGTACACCGTTTCCATTCCACAGCTGTAAAAGTTCTTCAACTAATGGCCTTAGGTACACATCAATGTCGTTGCCGGGTTGCTTAGGGCCTTGGATGAGAACTGGCATCATAATGAACTTCCGCTTCATGCACATCCAAGGAGGAAGGTTATACATACATAGAGTCACGGGCCAGGTGTTGTGATTGCTGCTCTGCTCCCCGAAAGGATTAATGCCATCCGCGCTTAAAGCAAACCATACGTTCCTTGCGTCCTTTGCAAACTCCTCCCAGTACTTTCTCTCGATTTTTCTCCATTGCGACCCGTCAGCGGGTGCTCTCAACTTCCCGTCTTTCTTACGGTCCTCACTGTGCCATCGCATCAACTTGGCATGCTCTCTGTTTCTAAACAAACGTTTCAACCGTGGTATTATAGGAGCATACCACATCACCTTCGCAGGAACCCTCTTCCTGGCGGGCTCGCCATCAACATCACCAGGGTCATCTCGTCTGATCTTATACCGCAATGCACCGCATACCGGGCATGCGTTCAGATCGTTGTATGCACCGCGGTAGAGGATGCAGTCATTAGGGCATGCATGTATCTTCTGCACCTCCAATCCTAGAGGGCATACGACCTTCTTTGCTGCGTATGTACTGTCCGGCAATTCGTTATCCTTCGGTAGCTTCTTCTTCAATATTTTCAGTAGCTTCTCAAATCCTTTGTCAGCCACAGCATTCTCTGCCTTCCACTGCAGCAATTCCAGTACGGTACCGAGCTTTGTGTTGCCATCTTCGCAATTGGGGTACAACCCTTTTTTGTGATCCTCTAACATGCGATCGAACTTCAGCTTCTCCTTTTGACTTTCGCATTGTGTCCTTGCATCGACAATGACCCGGCGAAGATCATCATTTGGTTCCTCTTGATCTTCAGCAGCTTCACCCGTTGCAGCATCATTGGGCACATCGTCTGGTTCCTCTTGATCTTCACCAGCTCCCCCCATTGCAGCATCACCGTATTCAGGGGGCACATAGTTGTCATTGTACTCTTCTTCTTCGCCGTCTTCCATCATAACCCCTATTTCACCGTGCCTCGTCCAAACATTATAGTGTGGCATGAAACCCTTGTAAAGCAGGTGGGAGTGAAGGATTTTTCGGTTAGAGTAAGACATCGTATTCACACATTGAGTGCATGGACAACACATAAAACCATTCTGCTTGTTTGCCTCTGCCACATTTAGAAACTCACGCACGCCCTTAATGTACTCGGAGGTGTGTCTGTCACCGTACATCCATTGGCGGTTCATCTGCGTGCATTTATATATAATTAAGTGTGTCAAAAACCATTACAGAACATCATAAATAGATAATTAAGTGACCAAATGGATAAAAGTTCATCATCACATTAAAACCAAAGTACATACATATATAGTACTCATCTAACAACATATATAGCTCTCCATACACATCGAAACTATGTAAAACATTTCAACGCGAAAACAAATGCTATCATAATCGCAACCAAGGTAACAATTGATCCAACGGCATAATGATACCAAGCCTCGGTATTAATGGCATATTTTCTAATCTTTTTAATCTTCAACCGCATTGCATCCATCTTGATCTTGTGATCATCGACGACATCCGCAACATGCAACTCCAATATCATCTTCTCGTCCACAATTTTTTTTATTTTTTCCTTCAATAATTTGTTTTCTTCTTCAACTAAATTTAACCTCTCGACAATAGGTTCCATCTTGATCTTGTGATCATCGATAACTTCCGCAACATGCAACTCCAATTCCATCTTCTCCTCCTCCATTTTTTCCAATTTTTTCTTTAACGAAATGTTTTCCTCTTCAACTAAATTTAACCTCTCCACAAGAGGGTCGGTTGGAATTTCCGGTTCAACTACCTCCTAGACATAATAAAACATCTATGCATGTCAGGTTGGTCGGCATAACTATCATAAGCACTAAAACAAATAGTTATAAATTAAAGATAATATACCAAATCCGAATCGTAGACCGGACGAGGGCCCACGTGGGCGGATATCAAAACCATCGCACTATATAATAACAAGCAATAATAAACGTAAGAAAATTAGACAAATATCTATCTAAAGCAATAATAAAAGTAAGAAAAGCATGGACATAACAAGAGGCTCACCACGGTGGTGCCGGTGACGAGATCGGCGGGGGCGATCGACGGCGGCGAAGACGGGGACGGGACGTGACGGACCGCTAAACCTAGACAAATCTCGGAGAAAATAGAGCTTCGAGAGGAGAAAATCTTAACTAGTGTGGCTCGGGCATTCCACCGAACACGTTGTGTGCATAGGAGGTGAGCTAGAGCACCACTAACCCCTCTCCCCCTCGGCCAGAAAAAAAAACAGAGCAGTGAGCTCTGCTCTTGAGTGAGGGGGTTTATATAGGCAACTCACTGGTCCCGGTTGGTGCTACAAACCGGGACTAAAGGGGTGCCTTTGGTCCCGGTTCATAACACCAACCGGGACCAGTAGTGGTGGGCCAGGAGAAAGAGCCATTGGTCCCGATTTTTAGCTCCAACCAGGACCAAAAGGTCCAGACGAACCGGGACCAATGGCCCACGTGGCCCGGCCGGCCCCCTGGGCTCACGAACCGGGTCCAGTACCCCCATTGGACCCGGTTCTAGATTGAACCGGGGCTAATGGGCTGGACCAATGCCCTGTTTTCTACTAGTGTATGACTATGAAAAAGTCCTATATGGTTAATAGCATGTCACCACAGAAATTATCCTTGTTATCATTTACCTACTCGAGGACGAGCAGGAATTAAGCTTGGGGATGTTGATACGTCCAAAACGTATCTATAATTTCTGCTTGCTCCATGCCACTTTTGGGTGATATTGCTATGATATTTATACACTTCCATACACTTTTGATCATATTTGGACTAACCTACTAATCCAGTGTCGGTGTACTAAAGTAGGGGTACCTTAGTATCCCGACTTGTGCACGGGCAGTAGCAGCGTCCCGTGGTCTGGCTCACCACGCGCCCGCCAAAGCCCACTCTAGACCCCTTGGAAGCCATTCAAGAACAAAGTATTCAAGTTAAGAGACAAGACCCCCGCAAGAGGAGCTTGCCGGGAAGGCCGCACCAGGCTCAAGGTTATCATTCCAGCACAAGACCCTGGAAAGAGGAGCTTGCCAGGAAGGCCAAAGAACAGCCCCTCAGAAGATATATCGTGGCGCATCTTGCGCCCCGGCAGGACCCAGAGAGCGACAAGCTTCCGGGCCCGGCAAGATAGCAACCCCGGCAAGGTGCTTGCCGGGGGAGGCTTACACTGTGTGCCTGCGCTCCAGCTCATCTGGCCACGCGTCGCCCTGGGGCCCTTCCAGGGGCACGTGGCAGATGGCTGTGCAGCCTGGGGTACACGATGGCGAGCCGCGGTGACGAGGCCATCGTCGTGGCGAACGGAGACGCCCGGACGGA
Source organism: Secale cereale (assembly GCA_902687465.1). Taxonomy (NCBI): domain Eukaryota; kingdom Viridiplantae; phylum Streptophyta; class Magnoliopsida; order Poales; family Poaceae; genus Secale; species Secale cereale. Next base: position 854,393,178 of record LR738714.1, on the reverse strand, counting down.
CGCTTTTGGGGTGACGACGACGGGCATTCAATGCCCTTGTCCCCCACCGTCGGGGTTAGGTATAGACCACTGTGCATACACTGTTCATGCACTGTTCCATCTACCACCAATTTTACATTTTTACCCTCCTCTATGTTGACACCTGTCGGTGACCCCTTTGAGCTATAAAAGGAGGCCCATGCACAATGTAGAGGGGGTTCGATCCCAGAAACTTGATCACTCCCTCGCTCGGTGTAGCTAGTACTGTAGATCTTCAAGCTCCCGAGCCCAAGAACTCAATACAACCAAAGGCAGGAGTAGGGTTTTACGCGTCCGCGCAGCCCGAACCTAGGTAAACTGCTCGCGTGTGCCCCTCGATCTGCTCTTCGTGCTCCCTCCGCACCCTTGCCGTACCGTAAAAGGGGCTCCGGTCCCATAGGTGTTCGTGGGCGACCAGTTTCCCTGACATCTTTGGCGCGCCAGGTAGGGGGCGTCGAGGTTGTGCGAACCTGATCCGGCGCTCACGCGGGCGCAATCTTCAGCAACTTTTCCAGCTTCATCAACCTCATCGACTACGTCAACATGCCTCCGAAGAAGAAGGCTTCGGAGGTCGGAGGCCCGTCTGCGTCGATCCCACCACCACCAGAACCGACGGTTGGTGGGGGAGACGCTGGCGGAAGGGTGGACGCCGGTGAGGACACTCACGGCGTCGCTAAGTCCAAGGACAAGACGGACGATCGGGCGAACTCCAAGACCTCGGCGTCCGTGCACGCACCACGTCCCTCTCAGGAGGTGCCGGACCAGCAGCGACGTGGTACCGGAGGTACCATACGCATGCTGGGACGTGGCCAAGCCAGCGGGTCACGGGACGCTCAAGGCCAGCGTCCTGGCACGAGCAAGGCGCGATCGCCGGGGCGAGAACATGCTCCTTCTAACGCAGTTAGAAGTCCGAGCGTATCTCGCTCCTCGCACCGCTCGCCACCGCTTCCCTCCTCTCCAGCAGAAGCCCTAGCTAGGGCTCAGCTGCTCCTCGACTTCCCTCCAGCGGCGGACAAGGCCGAAGACTGGAGGGCTACGATCCAAAGCCTTATCGCCTTCGCCAACAACGACACGCCGCAGCGGCCGGAAACATCACAACCGCGGCAAGTCGACCAAGCGAAGGCCGATGGCGACAAGACCGTCGGGGGTGCTACTACCGTGCACTCCCCGCCGCGGAAGCAAAAATCACCAGTTCGCCGGATCAACGTCGACGACGACTCCACGGCGTCGTCGGATCCGCGAGCTCGCCGTGATCAGCGCCAAGTCCTTGACGACAGGCGACAAGAGGACGCTCGAACTCGTATCGAGCGTCGAAGAGAAGCCCGAAGACAGTCCGACCAGCGCGCTGGGACTGCTGTCGACATGCACGCGCCCGGTGAACCAGGCGACTTGCCGTACGCGGCAGGCTGCCCTGCGTTCACCCGAGAGGTGCGTCAAGTCCAGTGGCCCAGCATGAAGAACTTTAAGCCCGACGTACCCGAGAAGTACGACGGCAAGACACACCCCTCGGAGTTCCTCATCATCTACACCATTGCGGCGCAGGCTGCCGGGGGACGCGACGAGAAGATCTTAGCGAACTACTTCCCGCTCGTGCTTAAGACAAACGTCAGGTCTTGGCTTATGCACTTGCCGGAGAACTCCATCTCTTCTTGGGCAGATCTGTGCCACCAGTTTGTCGGCGCCTTCACGGGCGGCCACAAACCCCACAGCCAGGAAAGTGATCTCCACATTCTTGCCCAGAAGGAGGGAGAGTCCCTGCGCAAGTACATCCAAAGATTCAGCCGCGTTCAGCACAACATCCCGGATGTCCACCCTGCCGCGGTTATCAGCGCGTTCCACCAGAACGTGCGTAACCGCCGGATGAGGGAGGAGATGGCAATGACCAAGATCCGGGACGTCAGCAAGCTTTATGCTCTGGCTGACAAGTGTGCCCGTGCTGAAGAGGGGAGGAGACTCCCCGGAGAGGATACTGGAGCAGGAGGAACGGACAGAGAGGATGCCGCCCCGGCAAGGAAAAACCGGCGGCGGAACAACAAGAAGAAGAAGAACAAGGAGGTACTGGTTGTCGAGCAGTCCGGCAAGGAGGCTGCCGCCAAGAAGGCACAGGCTGGTGGCTCCGACAAGGAGGCCACCCCTGTAGCGGCAGCCGACAAGCAGGACGGCTCCGACAAGTAGTACTGCAAGATCCACCGCACCAAGGGCCACGATCTCCAGAACTGCAAAAGAGTAGAGTACCTCGTAGAGCAGCAGAAGGCTGAATACGAGCATCGTGACAAGGAGAAGGCCCAAGGAGGCGGAGGAGAGCCCAGCAAGAAGCGGCCGTTCAATGGCCGGGGAGGACGCCGCGGCAAGGCCAAGCAGCGGCAAGGAGACAGACCTCCCCGGGGCCGCGACAAGGATGAAGATGAAGACGATGACGAGGACATGGATGACGGAGATAACAGCGAGCAGGAGTTCCAGAAGGCCACAGAAGTTCTGTGCGTCGATGGGGGTGCCTCTCTGCACACTTCCCACCGCCAACTCAAGCAATGGGTACGGGAAGTGAATGCAGCTGAGCCACCCGTCGAGTCGCGCAGACTGCTGAAATGGTCCGGCACGCCCATCATCTTCGACCTTGAGGACCACCCTGACCGCACAACTGCAGTCGGGTGCTTGCCGATGTTGGTTTCACCAACTATCCGCAACCTCAAGGTCACCAAGATGTTGGTTGACGACGGGGCCGGCCTCAACTTGATCTCCTCCGCTGTGATCAAGAAGCTGCAGATCCCCGTCAGCGAGCTCGAGGAAACCGGGACTTTCCAATGAATCAACCCGGGAAGGAGCAAGCCGAAGGGGAAGATCACGCTGCCGGTGACCTTTGGCGGAGAGCTTAACTTCAGGACGGAGAGGATCACGTTCGACGTTGCTGATATCCCATTACCATACAATGGGATACTTGGCCGTCCTGCGCTCGCCAAGTTCATGGCAGCCTCCCACTATGCTTACAACATGCTCAAGATGCCAGGGCCAATAAGCGTCATCCCTGTCCCCGGCGACAAGAAGGACGCGCTCATTTGCGCCGACAAGATCTACCGGGATGCAGCAGCCGCGGCAGACAGCAAGACACTTGCCGCTGAAGCTCCCGGGAGGAAGACCAAGACCAAGTCCGGCAAAAGCTCTGGGGCCCACTCCGGCAAACGCACCTCTTCGGAGTGCTGCGCTACCGTCGAGGACGCACCATCGAACTCCACCGGCAAGTGCAAGAAAGGGATGGCAGCTCCACCGGCAACCAAGAAGGTGTCCGCCAAGGAGGACGGCACTGGTGGTACCTTCACCATCAGTGCTACGCTCGACCCCAAATTGGAAAGCGCGCTCGTTGCCTTCCTGCGGGCGAATGTCGACGTGTTTGCATGGCAACCGTCCGACATCCCCGGTGTTCCCAGGAAGGTAATTGAGCACAAGCTTGCTGTTTGTCCTCACGCGCGGCCCGTCAAGCAGAAGGTCGGGAAGCAAGCAGTGGAGCGCCAATAGTTTATAGTAGAAGAGATCAAGAAGTTGGAAGCAGCAGGCCTTGTTAGAGGGGTACTACATCCCACGTGGTTGGCCAATCCAGTTGTCGTGCGTAAGGCTAATGGGAAGTGGAGACTTTGTATAGACTTCACTGATGTGAATAAAGCTTGTCCCAAGGATCCATTTCCCTTGCCGCGCATTGACCAGATCGTTGACTCCACGGCCGGATGTGAGTTGCTTTCATTTCTTGATGCATACTCTGGATACCACCAGATATTCATGGCTGAGGAAGATGAAGAGAAGACCGCATTCATTACTCCATGTGGCACTTACTGTTTCATACGTATGCCCTTTGGATTGAAGAATGCGGGCTCAACATTTGCAAGGGTGGTCCATACAGCTTTTGAGCCACAGATACACAGGAATGTAGAGGCCTACATGGATGATATAGTGGTCAAGAGCAAGAGCAAGGATACCCTGATTCAAGACTTAGAAGAAACCTTTGAGAATATGCGCAAAATACAACTCAAGCTGAACCCCGAGAAGTGCGTCTTCGGGGTCCCCTCCGGCAAGCTTCTCGGGTTCTTCGTGTCCCAAAGGGGGATTGAAGCCAATCCCGACAAGATCAAGGCCATCGAGAAGATCGAAGCACCAAAGCGCGTCAAGGATGTACGAAGACTTGCTGGTTGTGTGGCTGCCCTCAGCAGGTTCATTTCAAAGTCTGCGGAGCGCGCCCTGCCTTTCTTCAAAATTTTGAAAAAGGCAGGTCCTATGAAATGGACTCCGGAAGCGGAGGCGGCACTACAAGACTTGAAAGGATACCTGTCCTCTACTCCAATACTTGTCGCACCTAGGCCACAAGAGAAGTTACTGCTGTATCTAGCGGTAACCAATCAAGTGGTTAGTGCTGCGTTAGTAGCAGAGAGGGACGCAGATGAGGAACCCACATCCCCGGCAAGCGCATCCAGCGACAAGCAGGGGGCTTCCCCGACAAGCTCTGGCCCCGACAAGAATGAGTCTGCGCAGGAGCAAGGAGAAGTGCGAAAGAAGATGGTGCAGCGCCCAGTTTATTTTCTAAGTTCCCTCTTGCAGGGGGCTAGATCAAGATACTCTGGGGTGCAGAAGTTGCTTTTCGGCCTCCTCATGGCCTCAAGGAAGCTGCGCCATTACTTCCAAGCACACGAGATAACGGTGGTCACTCGCTTTCCATTGAAGAGGATATTGCAAAATCCAGAAGCAACAGGCAGGATCGTCGAGTGGGCACTAGAGCTGTCAAGCTTTGGTCTCAAGTTTGAGAGTATTTCAACTATACAGAGCAGAGCTTTGGCAGAATTCATAGCAGAGTGGACACCAACACCAGACGAAGAGGTCCCAGAGACAAGCATCCCCGTCGAAGAAGCAAGCAAGGAATGGATAATGTACTTCGATGGTGCTTTCTCGCTGCAAGGCGCCGGTGCTGGTGTGCTACTTGTCGCACCCACCGGGGAGCACCTCAAGTATGTTGTCCAAATGCACTTTCCCAAGGAGCAATCGACAAACAATACTGCTGAGTATGAAGGTTTGCTTGCCGGCCTCAGAATTGCGGTCGAACTTGGGATTAAGAAGCTGATTGTGCAGGGAGACTCACAGTTGGTGGTCCGACAAGTAAACAAGAGCTACCAAAGTCCTTTGATGGAAGCTTATGTCGATGAAGTGAGGAAGCTTGAAGAACACTTTGAAGGCCTGTAGATGGAGCATGTTCCAAGAGCTCAAAATGATATTGCAGACGGCCTGTCAAAGTGTGCTGCATTGAAGTTACCTGTGGAACCAGGGACCTTCATGCTCAAGCTAACTCAACCATCCGTTACACCATCAGTTGGGCAAAGCAAGAAGAGGAAGTTGGTCTCCGGTGACTACTTGCCGGCGAATCTTCCTGAAACCGCCGCCAAGGTCCCCAAGATCAACGACCAAGTTGCTGAGGAACAGTCTGCTCCTGCAGACCCAAGGGTCTGTACAGTTGAAGCAGGCGTTCCCGACAAGTCTTGCCCCGGCAGGCTTGCCGGGGAACACTCAGCTCCGGCAGAACCACAGGTTCTTGCCGTAGGAGCCGACGTTCCCGCAGCAGCACTGATGCCTTTTGTCCTTGTTGTCGAGCCTCAGGCTCCAGCATGGGCACAGCAAATTGTCCGCTTTCTTCAAACTGGGGAACTTCCCGAAGAACCAGAAGAGATAGAGAGGATTACCAGGCAGTCAAGTATGTATCAGTTCGTCGGCAACGAGCTATACAGAAGAAGACTCAATGGTGTCAGATTGAAGTGCATTCTCGGGAAGAGGGACAGAAGCTGTTGGCAGAAATATATGGAGGCATATGTGGCCACCACATTGGCGCCAGAGCACTTGCCGGGAAGGCGTTCCGGCAAGGTTTCTTCTGGCCAGAAGCCCTCTAAGATGCAACTGCACAAGTAACCAAGTGTGAAGCGTGCCAGTTCCATGCCAAGCAAATACATCAGCCAGCTCAAGCTCTCCAGACGATCCCTTTGTCCTGGCCCTTCTCGGTCTGGGGGCTCGACATCCACGGCCCCTTTCCCCGCGCAGTCGGGGGCTTTGAGTACTTGTACGTTGCAATCGACAAGTTCACAAAGTGGCCGGAAGTGGAACCAGTGAGAAAGGTGACATCATAGTCAGCAGTGAAGTTCTTCAGGTCAATTGTTTGCCGTTTCGGAATCCCTAACAGGATCATCACCGACAACGGCACACAGTTCACAAGTCGCACCTTCATGCAATACGTCCAAGACCTTGGCGCCAAGGTCTGCTTCGCTTCTGTTGCTCACCCAAGGAGCAATGGTCAAGCGGGGAGGGACAATGCTGAAGTGCTGCGCGGGCTCAAGACAAGAACTTTCGACAGGCTGCACAAGTGCGGAAGAAACTGGATAGAGGAGTTGCCGACGGCTCTTTGGTCAATCAGGACGACACCAAATCGAGCTACCGGACAGACACCCTTTGCTCTTGTCTATGGAGCAGAGGCAGTTCTCCCCTCGGAACTCGTATACGGGTCTCCTCGAGTACTCGCCTACGACGAGCTCGAGCAAGAGCAACTGCGGCAAGACGACGCATTGCTCCTCGAGGAGAACCGTCTCCAGGCTGCTGTACGAGCTGCTCGATACCAGCAAGCCTTGCGTCGCTATCATAGCCGCAAGGTCAAGGCTAGGAGTCTCGAGGAAGGCGACCTTGTTCTTCGGCGCGTTCAGTCCGCCAAGAATTCCAACAAGTTGACGCCGAAGTGGGAAGGCCCTTATCGGGTGAGACAAGTCACAAGGCCCGGCGCTGTCCGCCTTGACACCGAAGAAGGCTTACCGGTGAGCAACTCCTGGAACATCGAGCATCTTGGCAAGTTTCACCCGTAAGGCGCGGTTGCCGTGATCCGCTCCGGCAACCACCTTTTGTACAAGTCTTGCCGCTGTTGCATGTAAACCTTTGTACAAAGCCGGGCGCAGACCCCGTGCATCAGTAAAACTTTTGTCCTCCGCACTATTTGTCATTTCATGCTTTTCTTTTTAATTGCATGTATCATCTGACATTTTGTGCAGCACACATCCCCGGTAAGCAGCAACAAGCCGCAAGGCTCCATACTTGTGTTTCCTCCTCTTTTCCTTTCTCTCTTAAACAGAAGAAGTGTTCCTCGCACACAAGTTTGCCGGGGGGGAAGGAGATAGTGGTATGGACCGAGTGCTGTTCAAGGAAGGGAAGCCCTGCCGGGAAGCGAATAGCACACATATGTTGTTCAAGGAAGGGAAGCCTTGCCGGGAAGCGAATAGCACACATAAGATAAGTTGACAAAGTTTGAGCATTCAAAATTTCAAATTCTTAGTTGTCTTCCTTGAACAACCACACTTTGTATGGAAAACCTATGCGCGGAGGAACCTACCCGTGGCTAGCCGCACCCTTACTTTGTTTCGAGCACGCTCAACGGCTTAAGTGAGCTGTGACAAGTGTCGCGCCCTTACTTCGTTTTCGAGTTCGCTCAACAATCTAAGTGTGCTGCCACTAGCTGTGGCAAGGTTTCTTGCCGGCAAGGGCATTGCTAGCAGGCTGCTAAGAGTCCCGCACTCAGCGCTCGCGGCAAGGGTCCCTTTGCCGGCAAGTTCCCTAAAAGCGTAGGGTGGGAGGCATACAAAGTGAAGGGACTAAACAAGGGAGATAACACTGCATTGATTATCCAAAATAAAGTTATATTACAAGATAACTTGCCGCTGTTCTAACCAACTACTACCTATGACTTAATCAACAGCGGCAAGGGAAGCGGAAAGAAGGGAGCGCCGGCCATCCCTTCTACAGTGGTGGCGTCGCCAGCATCGCCGCACACTTCCTCCCCGACAATGGTCTCCGTCTCCATCGACTTCGGGGCAGGCGGATCTAACAGAAGAAAAAGAAAAGAAAGAATCGTCAAGCAAATATCCAAAAAAGAAGAGTTCAAAGAAGAAAGGCACAAGGGTTTACCTTCGCGGGCCTCTTCAACAACAGGGTCCCTTGCCGGGGAGTTCTCCCTTGGCGGCGTAGAAGAAGCCCCCGCCGGCGGAGGGCCGCTGGCGCCTTCCCTTGGCGGGGTGCTCACCCTTGTCGGGGTGCTCGCCCTTGGCGGGGTACTCGCCCTTGGCGGAGTACCCATCCTTGGCGGAGCGCTGTCCCTCGCCGGGGAGCTCCTCCTTGGCGGGGAAGGTGGAACAAGCGGCTCGTCGGGGGCGGCCTCTTGGTGCTCCTGCGGCTGCGGCTCCATTTCTGCACAAGGCAACAAGCAAACGAGACGTTAGCAAGGACAAGTTCAAGCGCGCCCATCAAGCAGAAAAGTGAACAAAGGACTTACGCTGGGGGCTGCGCTGGGGGCTGCTCTCCGGAGCAGCAGGCTGGTCCGGCAGGCTTGTCGCTGGCGCGTCACCCGCCGCCGCGACGGGCTCGTCGTCCTCGAGGTCAACCACAGGAATCTTGGCCCTCTTCGCCATCCTCTGAGTCAAGGTCCTGGAAGCCAAATAAGATCAGAACCAAGCAAGATAAATCAAGGCAAAAGCAATAAAAATCAAAGGAAATAGAAATTGCAAGTGCTTACTCTTCCTCCTCTTCATTAGAGCTAAGGGCGGAGGGCGGCGGGGGTTTCTGGAGATTCAAGACACAATGAAAGCGATGGGGGGAAACTGCCCCTGCTTCCTCTGCTTTTAAGGGGGAAGTGGGGGACGTTCCGCATTTTCCCATTAAAGAAGCAGGCCACGATCTCTCCCACGACGCCGCAATCGACGCGTGCCGTTAGGGAGGGATGCGGCAGATGCGGAGTGGGAAACGGCACGCCGTCGGCCGCGTGTGCCCGTGCACTGTTTTGGGCCTGGCCCAACAGCGCTCGGCACCGTGTGTGGCCCAGGCCCGGGGGCTCCTGTCGGTGTACTAAAGTAGGGGAACCTTAGTATCCCGACTTGTGCACGGGCAGTAGCAGCGTCCCGTGGTCTGGCTCACCATGCGCCCGCCAAAGCCCACTCTAGACCCCTTGGAAGCCATTCAAGAACAAAGTATTCAAGTTAAGAGACAAGACCCCGGCAAGAGGAGCTTGCCGGGAAGGCCACACCAGGCTCAAGGTTATCATTCCAGCACAAGACCCTGGCAAGAGGAGCTTGCCAGGAAGGCCAAAGAACAGCCCCTCAGAAGATATATCGTGGCGCATCGTGCGCCCCGGTAGGACCCGGAGAGCGACAAGCTTCCGGGCCCGGCAAGATAGCAACCCCGGCAAGGTCCTTGCCGGGGGAGGCTTACACTGTGTGCCTGCGCTCCAGCTCATCTGGCCACGCATCGCCTGGGGCCCTTCCAGGGGCACGTGGCAGATGGCTGTGCAGCCTGGGGTACACGGTGGCGAGCCGCGGTGACGAGGCCATCGTCGTGGCGAACGGAGACGCCCGGACGGACGCTTTTGGGGTGACGGCGACGGGCATTCAATGCCCTTGTCCCCCACCGTCGGGGTTAGGTATAGACCACTGTGCATACACTGTTCATGCACTGTTCCATCTACCACCAATTTTACATTTTTACCCTCCTCTATGTTGACACCTGTCGGTGACCCCTTTGAGCTATAAAAGGAGGCCCATGCACAACGTAGAGGGGGTTCGATCCCAGAAACTTGATCACTCCCTCGCTCGGTGTAGCTAGTACTGTAGATCTTCAAGCTCCCGAGCCCAAGAACTCAATACAACCAAAGGCAGGAGTAGGGTTTTACGCGTTCGCGCGGCCCGAACCTGGTTAAACTGCTCGCGTGTGCCCCTCGATCTGCTCTTCGTGCTCCCTCCGCACCTTTGCCGTACCGTAAAAGGGGCTCCGGTCCCATAGGTGTTCGTGGGCGACCAGTTTCCCCGACATCCAGTGCACCCCAGTGCCAGTTTCTGTTTTCGTCTGTCTTTGTATTTCAGGTTTTCACATTACGAGAACTGTCAGGAAAAATCCAGAAAAATTATATAAAAAATCAGCTTTCCAGAACCTACCTTGCGCCCAAAGTACAGCGCGGGGGGGGGGGGGGCACCAGGGCCCCAGGCGCCCTGGCGGCGCCCCCCCTGGGCCGCGCCGGGGGGGCGCCTGGGCCCCCCGAGCCCCGTCTGGTACCCCCCTTTGGCATATATTTAAAGCGTGTCGCGGAAACCCTGATTCCAGACCCCTTTTCTCCAGACGCGATTCCGATCTCCGCCGCCATCGCCATCAAGCTTCGGGGGACCAGAATTCCTGCGCCGGCACCCTGCCGGGACGGGGAAGTGCCCCCGGATTCATCTCCATCGACGTTGCTTCCTCCCTCCATGATGCGGGAGTAGTTACTCCTCGGGGCTGAGGTTCTTACCAGTAGCTATGTGGTCAATTCTCTCTCCCATGATGTGATCTTCGTTGTGATCATAGGCTATGTTAATCTAGGGTGATCCCATGATATTTCCCCTTCCTCTATGTATTGGATTGATGTACTCACTTGTCTTTATCTAGTATAATCCCCGAGACCAAGGTGACAGCGGTTTATTGGACATGGATTAGAACAATATTTTCATGAGTGATTTCCTCTCTTGTGTGTTGATTGAAGATTGAGAGTCTCTTGGTGCTTGTCTTTGACTATCCTTTAGATATGTTGTGGTGATTGTGGGACTCTCTTTGGATGGCCGCGGTGACATTGGGAAATCCTTAGATTGAGAACTACGAACTTTGAGGTGTGCTTTTGTAGCCCTACATAATTCTCGTCCTCTCTTGACCACGAAGGAATGACCTCCGAGTGTGTCCCCTTTGCATGTTCTATGGGAAATATCATGTGATTCGATTATGTTAATGTTGTTGGGAGTTGCCACTAGTGAAAGTATGAACCCTAAGCCTTGTTTCCATCATTCCAATACCATTTGTGCTCACGTTTACCACTTCTTTGCTTGCTGCACTTTTTATTACAGATTTATATTACTTTGTTTTGCCATCCATATCACTTACCATTTAACATTTCTTCGCCGAACTAGTGCACCTATACATCTAACAAGTGTATTAGGTGTGTTGGGGACACAAGAGACTTCTTGTATCTTAGTTGCAGGGTTGCTTGAGAGAGACCATCTTCAACCTCTACTTCCCTGAGTTCGATAAACCTTAGGTCATCCACTTGAGGGAAATTGCTGCTGTCCTACAAACCTCTGCGCTTGGAGGCCCAACATAGTCTACAAGAGTAGAAGCGTGTGTAGACATCACACATCCCCTAGACTCATGTTTCTGTCACTCAAGCTAGTCATCGAGGGGCATGAACCCACAATCAAGCATAACGTTCCCTCTTGGAGTTACTACCTACTACTCGACCAAAGCAATAAATAGCAACGGAGAACATGCAAGAATTACTCAAGAACATAAATATAAAAGAGGCAAATCAAATATATTACTCAAACACAATCTGAAAATAATCTCATAATCCATCGGATCCCAGCAAACTCATCATAGCAACAGCATAAGGATTACATATGTGCCTCAATCATGTAGGGCAGCTCACGAGGTCTAATTAGTGAAGAACAAAAAGGGGAGGAGAACATCACATAGCTACTGGTCATGGACCCATGGTCCAAGGGAGACTACTCACAACTCATCCGGGAGGCGTCCATGGTGGTGGAGAGGCTCCCGGTGGTGATCCTCTCCTCCGGTAGGGTGCCGGGAAGAGTTCTCCTGGTGCTCCCGATCTTGGAAGCGCGGCGGCGGCGGAACAGAGATGAGATCGAGAAAAAGGGTTCCGTCCTCGAGGGTTTCGGGACGCGGTGTAAATATATGCCAAAGGGGGGCGTCAGAGGGGGTCTGGGGGGCCTAGGCGCCCTGGCGGCGCGGCCTGGGGGGGCGCACCCCCTGGCCGCCTGGAGGCCTGGTGGCCCCCGTCCAGCCCTACTTTGGCCGCATGGAAGCTTCCGGAACGCTGATTTTTTATATATTTTTCCCGGAATTTTTCTGGCAGTTTACGTAATGGGAAAACCTGAAATACAAAAACAGCAGAAAACAGAAACTGGCACTGGGGTGCACTGAGTTAATAGGTTATTCCAAATATGATCAAAAGTGTATGGAAGTGCATAAATATCATAGAAATATCACACAAAAGAGGCATGGAGCAAGCAGAAATTATAGATACGTTTTGGACGTATCAACATCCCCAAGCTTAATTCGTGCTCGTCCTCGAGTAGGTAAATGATAACAAGCATAATTTCCGTGGTGACATGCTATTAACCATATAAGGACTTTTCATAGTCACATGACAAAAGCTTACTGAGACAATGAGTGTGTAGTAATTAAGTTGCCTCATGAGAAAATCACAAAGAACTGAAAGTTTTACAATATGATACTGAAACATCAAATAGATTTGTAGTGAGCAAGGTGTGCAAGTATGATAAAGTGGTACCTCGCTTGCCCCCTTTAGTGAAGCAAAACATAAATGTAGGGGCACCTCCAAGGTTTAAGTGACGACTAGATACAATGATTTCAGAATAAACGATATCATAATCATGCAAAAGACAATGGTACTTTGGGACAATGCACATTACACTCAGAATGACAATCATGCTCACAGTAGTTGGTGCTTTAAAGAAGGTGGAGACTCTCGAACCGTGGCTTTTGTTGGCAAGGTTGAAAACCCGTGGTCGGAAACAAAGACAAAACATGTACCAGAGCTCTTGGTTTTAAAAACAGAAGTAAAAATTATTATTTTTAGATATACATGTTTCGTCAACGAATGCTAGTAGATAACTCAATCACTTCTTGAGCTGGACAAGTTTCGAGGAATGGCTCCCGAATGAGGACGATCACATCCTCTTAATCTCCTTTGTTTATCACTGCCAAAGTTTTCTGATTTCTCATGAACAAAGCGTGAAGGAGGGTTTGTTTGTTGTATTATTTTTTTAATGAGCCGGGCGCACTCTATGCCAGTTCCTTCTCGTATTATGGGTTTGCACATTAGACATGCAATCCCGGGGTGAAGCTTGTCCAACTTAAAAAGATCATGAATTAACTACTACTTCCTCATGAACTAAAACAGAGGCACAAAAGAGAAATGCTTTTTTTTGAATAATTTCGAGGTGGTACATGAAAGTCTTCGTTAGGAATGGCAGGTAAATACCATGTATAGGAAGGTATGGTGGACTCATATGGCATAACTGGTTTAAAGGATTTTGGATGCACAAGCAGTCAGTCCGCTTAGTACAGGTGGAGGTTAGCAAAAGACTGGGAGCGACCAACTAAAAGAGCAATGACGGTCATAATCATGCAGAGCGACAAAGCAACATTGAATCAGGCATGGAAGTTATATCGCTACTCAGAAATTAAAGATCATCAAGGCTTGACAGACTTTCTTTACAGTCTTAAATATGCGTGAGCATACGCCAAGTCAATCAAAATAAATTCTTGAAGGAAGATATCACTAAACCATACCACATCATAGGCAAACAAATCATGTTGGTACTCCAATAACACATTGGGAACCCCCCAGCTATTTGAGACTAACCATAAGAAAACATGAACTACTAAGCACCATTATGCACGTAGCCTTTTTATCATAGACATATCGACCAGTGCAACAGAAGCCAACTCTCTTAACAAGATAAGCATGATACTAAAGAGAGTTCCAGCGACCAACTAAACAAAATCTCTTTAAAAAGATAAGCATGGAAACTAAGAGCTGAACATGATAGTAGCTATTGAAAGACAAAGAACACACACAGCAAGGATAGACATGAAAATTCTATGTTATGTTCTAGGTTGAAGTGGAGCGTGTTTCTCTCCCACACAAAGAAAGCTGAGTTCCAACTCGTTATGAACAGCAAGCAAAGCTAAAAAAAACTAAAAAGGAAAACTAAAAGCAAGACGCTCCAAGCATAGCACATAACACATGAAGTGATAAAAATATAGTGGAACGAAAGACGAACTGATAAGGTTGATGGAGAAGGGGATGCACGGGGGCATCCCCAAGCTTAGACGCTTGAGTCTTCTTGAATATTTCTTGGGGGTACATGGGGGCATCCCCAAGCTTGAGCGTTTGACACTCCTGAATCTTTTTATCATCTTCCCTCGCACACTTGAAAACTCCCTTCATACATAACTCATCATAATCTGATTAGCGAGGTTAGTACCCATAATAAAATAATTGTTCCTTGCTGGAAATAAGGATATTCTTGAAGGTCTACTGTTTCACAAGATTGCCAAAAGGTTTTTGCAAAGAAAAAGCAAGCTCAAGGTTTGCAAAATGAAGAAAAGGCAAAACAGGACAGAATCTGTGAAAAACAGACCAGCAGGTAGTAAATGATTTTTTCGGGGCACTTCTGCAACTCAAATCAAAAAACTCAGAACAGATGCCCAAAAGACAATTGTATAGAGCACGCTGTCGAAAAAATTCAGACTAAAAAGATGATCTGGTGATTTTATACGAATTTTTCTGTCCAAGGACAGAATCTGTTTCCTGGACAGCACGTCACAACTTTTGCACTTTCTTGCAATCAGAGGCTACACTTGGCACAAAGTTGAAAAATAAAGATACAATGATGATGCTACTGTAGTAACAACATCAAGACACAACAAAAGAAAAATAAAGTTTTATTCATTGTGGGCTGCCTCCCAAAAGCGCTTTCTATTATGCCTTTAAGCAAGGCATAATGCAAAGGGATCAAGTTTTATCAACAGTAAAAGAATAGCTAGCCCGTATAACGGATTCAAAAGGTAACTTAATCTTCTTTCTAGGGAAGTGTTCCATCCCTTTTCTTGAGAGGAAATTGGAATCTCATATTCCCCTCTTTCATGTCAATGATAGCACCAACGATGCGAAGAAAAGGACGTCCCAAAATAATTGGACAAGAAGGTTCACATTCAATATCCATAATTGTAAAATCAACGGGAACGTAATTGTCATTGACAATGATAAGAACATCGTCGATCCTCCCCAAAGGTTTCTTTATGGAAGAATCAACAAGACGAACACCAAAAGAACAAGAATCAAAAGGTTTCAGTTTAAGCATATCATATATTCTTTTGGGCATAACGGAGGTACTAGCTCCAACATCACATAAAGCATAGCAAGAGAAGTTATTCAACTTAATTTTAATCATAGGATCCCAACCATCTTCTAGCTTTCTAGGTATGGAGGCTTCTACTCTAAGTTTCTCCTCCCTAGCTTTGATGAGAAAATTAGTGATATGCTCTGTAAAGGCAAGATTAAGCGTGCTAGTGCGGGGATCTCTAGACATCTTGTGAAGGAAATCAATAACTTCGGTAAGGGTGCAATTATCAAAATCAAGGTCACTACTATCAAGTAAGGTAGTGGTGTCCTTTGGGTTCACTTGTTTGGTAGTTTCTATGGTCATAGCATCACCATTAATAGGTCAAATGGGACCAGGAGTGCATTGGGTGCTAAGAGTTTGGATATCCTCAACAACTTGGATAGTAGCAACAGTGTGGTGGGTAGGAAGGTTCTTAATTCTATCTTCTTCCTCCTTTTCTCTAGCCCATCTATCTTTAAGTTTAGCCAACATCCTAATGTTTTCATTAATTTGCACTTGAATAGCATTCATAGGAGTGACCATCCTCTCCTCAAGAGGAGAAGATCTAATTTTAAGCAATTCTACCTCATGGGCTAAGTTGTCTACCTTCGAAGAGACATCATCTAGTTTGTTTAGTTTTTCTTCTACACTCTTATTGAAGGCTTTTTGGGTAGTGATGAAATCTTTAAGCATAATCTCTAGTTCAGTAGTGGAGTTCTTGGTGCTAGGATAAGCATTGTTGTTCCCATAGGAATTAGAGGGGAACGGTCTAGGATTGCTACCAAAATTACTCCTATAAGCATTGTTATTAAAATTGTTTCTAGAGATAAAGTTCACATCTACTTGTTCTTGAGCAATCAAAGAATTTAAAGGAACATCACGAGGATCAACAGAAGATTGCTTGGAAAGTAGAGACATGATCAAGTCAACTTTTTTCATTTAGGGAGGAAATCTCCTCGACAGAGTTTACCTTCCTATCTGTTGGAGCGCGTTCGGTGTGCCATTGGGAATAATTGGTCATCATCTCATCGAGAAGCTTCGTGGCAGCACCAAGTGTAGTTGACATAAAGGTTCCTCCCGCGGCCGAATCTAACAAGTTCGGCGAGGTAAAGTTCAAGCCTGCATAAAAAGTTTGGATAACCATCCAAGTAGTCAAACCATGAGTAGGGCAGTTCTTGACAAGAGATTTCATGCGTTCCCAAGCTTGGGCAACGTGTTCATTATCCAATTGTTTAAAATTCATTATGTTACTCCTTAGTTGGATAATTTTAGCAGGTGGATGGTATTTTCCAATAAAAGCATCCTTGCACTTGTCCCAAGAATCTATGCTGTTTCTAGGCAAGGATTGAAACCAAATTTTAGCTCCTCCTCTCAAGGAGAAAGGAAAAAGCTTAAGCTTAACAATATTACCATCTATTTCTTGGTACTTTTGCATATCACAAAGTTCAACAAAATTGTTTAAGTGTAAAGCGGCATCATCTCCAGCACCGGAGAATTGATCTTTCATAACTAGATTCAGTAAAGCAGGTTTAATTTCATAAGAAGGTGCTGAAGTGGCAGGTGTAGTGATAGGCGTGCAGATAAAGTCATCGTTGTTATGACTAGTGAAGTCACACAACTTGGTGTTCTCGGTGGAACCCATAGCAGCAAGCAAGCAAGATAACTATTTTTGTGATTTTTGATAAAGGATACTAAAGCAAAACTGAAAGGTAAACTAACAAGACTAAAAAGCAAAGGTAAAAGATAGCGTGCAACTCCCCTATCTTGAAGAGTGGAGTCCCCGGCAACGGCGCCAGAAAACTTTGCTTGATGGCTTCTCGCCCCTCGTTGGTTACCCCAAGTGGAAGGTTTGAGATGCAGTGTAGCAGTAGTTTTCCCTTGGCAAAGATACCAAGGATCGAATTCCCCTGAGACTCCAAGGTTCAACAAGAAGGTGTCAACTGCTAACGGCGCCAGATATTTAGCAATCGACTGGACCTGCACACAGATACGAATAACTTTGCTCCCAACGAGTACAGAGAGGTTGTCAATCCCTCCGGCCTTGTCGTTTACAAAGGATCAAACGCAAGAGATAATAGTGATATGTGTAACTGCAACTAGTAAGTAAAGACTGGAAGTAAATAGCGGATGTGATTAGTGATGGTAATATGGACTGGGGTCCCATGATGTTCACTAGTGATGTCTCTCTCCCAAAATACGATAAAGCAACTATGTGAGGTAAACGAATTACAGCTGGGCAATTGACAGGATTATGTGCGCAAACCAATGCTAACTATGTTGCAAGAAAGGTAGAGGTTCAAAGCATGGGCGGTACGCCAAGGCAAGTAGACCGAAATACATCTGCATCTACTACTAATCATCCACCTTGAGATATCTATCCAGAACATCTCGCTGGTATTAAGTTGCGAGTCCCACCCATAGTGTAAACTCAAAGCAACAGACAACTGCATTAAAAGAACTTTGCGTAAAGTAAACAATCCTTGCACCCGCGAGTACAAGCACCGTTGTTTTCCCCCTTGTGGCAACAGCACATCCCCTAGACTCATGTTTCTGTCACTCAAGCTAGTCATCGAGGGGCATGAACCCACAATCAAGCATAACATTCCCTCTTGGAGTTACTACCTACTACTCGGCCAAAGCAATAAATAGCAACGGAGAACATGCAAGAATTACTCAAGAACATAAATATAAAAGAGGTAAATCAAATATATTACTCAAACACAATCTGAACATAATCTCATAATCCATCGGATCCCAGCAAACTCATCATAGCAACAGCATAAGGATTACATATGTGCCTCGATCATGTAGGGCAGCTCACGAGGTCTAATTAGTGAAGAACAAAAAGGGGAGGAGAACATCACATAGCTACTGGTCATGGACCCATGGTCTAAGGGAGACTACTCACAACTCATCCGGGAGGCATCCATGGTGGTGGAGAGGCTCCCGGTGGTGATCCTCCCCTCCGGCAGGGTGCCGGGAAGAGTTCTCCTGGTGCTCCCGATCTTGGAAGCGCGGCGGCGGCGGTACAGAGATGAGATCACGAAAAAGGGTTCCGTCTTCAAGGGTTTCGGGACGCGGTGTAAATATATGCCAAAGCGGGGCGTCATAAGGGGCCTGGGGGGGCCAGGCGCCCTGGCGGCGCGGCCAGGGGGGCGCGCCCCCTGGCCGCCTGGAGGCCTGGTGGCCCCCCTCCAGCCCTACTTTGGCCGCATGGAAGCTTCTGGAATGCTGTTTTTTTATATATATTTCCCGGAATTTTTCTGGCAGTTTACGTAATGGGAAAACCTGAAATACAAAAACAGCAGAAAACAGAAACTGGCACTGGGGTGCACTAAGTTAATAGGTTTGTCCAAATATGATCAAAAGTGTATGGAAGTGCATAAATATCATAGCAATATCACACAAAAGAGGCATGGAGCAAGCAGAAATTATAGATACGTTTTGGACGTATCAGCGACCCCCTATGCAATTAAGTTGTTATTATGAGCAAATTAAAACCAATGTTGGGCCTTGCTGGAGGAGTTTTATTCAAAGTCAAAGTGTCAAGGGGTCTGTAATGCCCAGGATGGGACTATACCTCCTACGTGTCGAGGAACGACTTAAAGGTATAAGCCCATCCTAGAATGATCTCAAGTTTGGTATCTTTGCACGACTCATGTAAAAGAGGGATTAAATTGCAAAAGGAGATAGTTGGCTTACACTCGCCACTTCACACAATACAATACATAAGCAAGACATCATTCAAAACATCACAACCCGACTACGGGTGAAGATCCAAAAGAAAGATACCAAAACAACATAAAGCCACAGGTCTAGATCGAATCCTAGTAGAAAACACTACTGATCGTCGAAACGTCACAAGCAAATGGCCACGCTCTTCAATGAGCTCCCAGTGAAGTACTGAACCATCTCCTGCTTCAAACTCGGCTGAACCTACATCTGGTGTGGTGAAGTAACTGTGAGCCACAGAGGACTCAGGAATCCCGTTCCCGGGTAACACAACTATTTAAGCCTTGGGTGAGGACAAGGCTGAAGAAAGAACAAGAGGTGAAGGAACAACAAGAGTCTGCAGCAGCACTAGCACTAACTTACGTAAAAGAGAGCGAGAAGAGAAGTGCCTCGGTCAAGAGATGATCACGAAGTGATCCTAGCTAAAGCTCACAAACATAACCCCACCGTGTTCATCTCCCGAATCCCTTTCGGAAAATGACAGTCACGGTACTCACGCTGGTAGTGTATTGAATCATTGTGTCAAGTTATCTACAACCGGATATTAACAAGCTCCCATCTGCCACATAACCGCGGGCACGGCTTTCGAAAGTTCATAACCCTGCAGGGGTGTCCCAACTTAGCCCATGACAAGCTCACGATCCGCGGAGTCGCAACTCCAAAGTGGGAAGACCCGAGTATTCTCGGAATCCCGTGCTCAAGAGACTCCGAACTAAGGTAAGGTTAATCCAGCAAATCCTCCCGGCGTGTCGACACCCTGATAGTAGTCGCGCGTATCTAAGACTCAGGACACGACCGGATGGGCGATTCTACGGGTGTATACCAGATACCTCGGGTTGCCCCAAGGCGGCCCCGCAGACTCCCCGTTTCGGACCAACACTCATGTGGAGCACTGGCCCGGGGTTGTTGAATTAAAATAAAAGGGATAACTAGTCCCTATGCAAGTTTTATTAGTTATAAGGCAAATAGTACCAATGTTGGGACTTGCTGGAAAAGACTTAGCACTAAGCGGTTTATCAAGGGGGTCCCATACACCCCAACCGTGTTAGGAACGGATAATCAAGGAACATAGCACCGGTTTATACGGTTCCTAACGGCATGAGTGGAACAGAACACCAAGCAAAAGGCTTAGCCTTCCACCCTTACCAATATATAGATGATTTCATTTTAAGCATATATATGGTGTGATATAACCCAACCAAACTTCAACATGAAGCAAGCATCTTCAATCTTCACCTGCAACTAGCAATGCTATAAGAAGGGCTGAGTGAAGCGTACTTAGCCAAGCAATGGTTTGCATAGGTAGGGTGGTTAAACATGGTCATGGTTACAAATAGGAGGCTGACAGGAAAGACATGGGCATCGAGGCAAAACTATAGATCGAGACTACTAGCAATAGGCAAAGATAGTAATGGTGTCCGGGTTCGGTCATCTTGCCTGGAATTCCACAAGGGAGAAGAACGGATCCATGAAGTAGACGAAGCAACACAGACGAGAGAATCCTCACAACTCCGGAACAAAACCGAAGCTAACAAGAGAAGCAACCGGAAAGAAGCAAACAACACGGTAAACACACTAGCATAAACATGGCATACGATGCACATCCAAGTATGATGGATGTCCGGTTTAATTATGCATGGCATGGCAAGTGCACAAACAAATACTACAAGTTAAGTGGAGCTCAATATGCAACGAGTTGCATATTGACGAAACACCACATTTAATTATTTAGTTGACTCTCGTTTATTTACAAGACAAGGTTAAATGTTTTAACATGGCAAGAGGTGAAGCAAAAATAAACTACCTATTTAGGCAATTTAAATGGGGCCGGAAATAACAACAACATAACCGGAAAATCCCCATGAGCATGTTTAGTAATTATAAGCAAATGACAATTAAACATGTTAGTGTTGTTAACATAATGCGGATGGCATGATCAAGTTTATGCAATTATTAGGTAGAGGTTAACAAGAGAGATAAGAAGTATTTGTCACCGCGGTGGAAGGAAAGGGTGCCACGGCAACGATCCGAAATGATGCAACGACAACATATCGGTTCCGGTAACTCGTTGAGAGACCGGTGCAAAAGGAAAGATGGCGTGAGCGAGCCAAACGAGATGAAAGGTGGGGCGATCCCGTTACCGGGTTCCCACGAGTCGGCGACGAGGCAACCGAGGAACATGACAAAAGGTCGGAACGAGCACGGAGCACACAAGGGAGCATTTCATACAACACAAGCATTCACAAGCGTCATCCACGGGGTCGTCTCGGTATACCTTCGGAACAGTCGTTTCGGGGCGGTTCGAGATCGTAGAGGAAGGAGTCGTTCTCACGAGTCATAGAGGAAGTAGTGGTTCACGTTTCCGAAGAGGAAGAAGTCGTTCACATGGCGGTAGTGGAAGTAGTTGTTCACGGGGTCTTCGATGGTCGACGGTAGTCGTTCGGGCGTCGAGTTCGTAGATGTACTAGCGGTCTCGGCGACGGTAGTCGTTCACGGAGCTCGTAGCCGTAGAGGTACACGTTCCGTAGAGGTTCGTGTCGGTGTCGTTCGGGTCTAAAAGTAGATATGCTTGCTGTTTCATGGGTGCTTGAGATAACAATATCAGCAACAAAACAACAAAAAAAAGAAAAAAGGCTGCGGGCGACGACGAGCTGGAAAAAGGACGGAGCCGTCGCGGTGGAGCTGTTCGTGGCCCGCGGGCTTGGCGATGCAGACGCAGGGGCGGCCGGCGCCCGGCGCTGGAGGAGGTCAGCGGCGCCCTTGGGCCCGGCTCGCGCGACGACGACATCCAGCAAGGCCGACGGGGAGGCCTGCCGCTCGCGCGCTGGAGGGTCGAGGCAGGGGCGCGGCTCGGGGCCGGGGCGATGCGGGTGAGGAGGCGAGGGACGAGGGACGAGGGACGAGGGACGAGGAGGCCCGCGGTGCTGCTGGTCGCTGGAGATGGGGTCGGGCGACCATGGCGCGGACGGCGCTGCTGGTCGCTGCTGGGGCGGCTTGGAGGCAGCAGGGGCGGCCGGCGGAAGGGAGTGGCGAGGCGCCCGCTGCTGGCGATGGAGGCAGCCAGGCGCGGGTCTTGCTGGAGGACCGGAGGGAGGCGTCAGGAGCGGAGGGGCTCGACCTCGCGGCCAGCTCGCGGGCGCCAGGCGCGGGCGCGCGGAGGAGGCGGCGAGGAACGGGCCTGGGGGATCGGGGCCATGTCTTGGCAACGGAGGGAGAGAGAAGGGGAGGTGCAATGGCTGGGAGAGCGAGGGACGCGGGAAGAGCGAAGGGAGATGGGGGGTCGAGGGAATAGCGACGACGCTATAGGGGAAAGGGAGGAGCGACGGGTCGGGGCTAGGGTTAGCGGTCGCTAGGGTGGAGTGGGCCATTGGGCCGGCTGGGAGCAGGCCTGGTGGCTGCTGGGAGGAGGGCCTAGAAGGGAGGATAAGTAGGCCGGCTGGGAGGAAGTTTGCAGCTGGGTCGAAGGACCTGGCTGCTGGGTTCTCTTCTTCATTACAAAAAAAAACAAAGAAGAGTAAGAAAGTAAAAGGAGGTTAGGGATGGATTTAGGACATGAGGTCAATAACCCTGGGCTCACAAAAATGTCAGGAATTTAAATAAAATAGTTGGGGGGTTTTGGAGGAACCTCGAAACAACGGAAAGAAATATTGGCAAGGGTTTTTTTTGAAGGAGAAACTCGAAGTAGGAAAGCATGGGGAAAAATATGCAAGTGTGTGTTGGTGATTCCGAAGCAAAGGAATATTTATTAATATAGCTCCATAATTATTAGGAGGCTTTATATGTTATAAAGAGAAGTCACCTTCCCTCGATTTAAATGGACCGAAGGTCCACACGATTTATTTAGGTTGAGATGCAAAAATAAATATGACATGATGGCATGATGACATGATGCAATGCAAAAATAAATAACACAAGCACAAAGAACACACGGGAGAAACCCGGAACATCTGGAATCTTCTGGAATCTTCTGGGACATCGGTCTTCGGGCGTCACAACTCTCCCACACTAACAGAGGATCTCGACCCGAGATCCTAGAGATATCACCGGGTAAAAACGGAAGAGGAAGAGGTAAAACAAAGTTGCTTCTTTGACAGACGAGTGAAACCAAAGAACCTTGAGAGGTTAAACAATCTTGAAAGAAATAATAGAATGGAGATGAACGAAGATGAAAACTCCGTTAGAAAAAAGAGGAACAAGGACATTACAAGAACCTTGAAGGTTGAAAGACATGAAACAAGAGCTCACGGATGACAAAAGAATAAGAAACTTCAACTGTATAGCCAAGGAAAAGAATGACAGAATTTGGACAGCACTCCGTCTGAAAATGGAAGGAAAATGAACAAGAACTTGAGGAGATGGAATGATACTTGATGAAAACAGCCACATTGTCTCCGAAACAATTAAAAGAATGGCACAAGGTTTAAGAAGATTCAGCAGCACTCCGGTTAAAAAGACAGGCAAAACTTGATAAGATGAGAGAACTAGAATGGAGGACACAATACTCCGGTTAAATAGATAACAAGGAAAAGAACATGATCTCGATAAAACGATATGTTGGTTTGGAGAGAGCAACATCACAATGCCTCCGGAATGAAAGAATATAGAATATAGTTCAATGAAAGAAATAAATGGAGAAGAAAATGACAACTTCTCCCACGAATGAATATGAAAAACATCCTTACGAAGAAGGGTTGAACGGAGTTGTTGGAAAAATCAACAACGAAAATGAATAAGCTTGATGTGGACTTATGGAAAACATCTCAAAATTAAGAGGTGACAACCCGCCATTTATGAAAACATTTGCTTGGCTTGATATCAACAAGGAGATGAGAAACTTATTTCACCGGAATGATAAATGAAGAACTTGGGTCATTTATGAGCACCATAATTAGCAACAATCCTTAGGGAAAGCTTTAGGTGAAATACAACCCAAGATTACTCCAATGAATAAATTGAAGGGTTGAAAAGATCTCCTGAACAAGGAAAATGATGGGTTTAAATATCTAATTCTTGATAACTCGTGAATCATGAAACATGAAGGAATTGTCAAGAATGACATGACACCATCTAAAAAGAAAAGGTATAAAGGATTGCAATTGGAAGCATGAAGAAGAATGCTTGAGCTCCAACAAGAATCTTGATGAAGACTTCGAGGATGAATTAAATCTTGATGAACCACCATGAAAACTCCGGTAAGGAAGCATGAGAAGTGAAAGATGATAAGAAAAAGATTCGAGGCCTGCAATGAATTAGATGGAGCTTTGAAATGATATAATTGAAATAACTTGGAACTCCGGAAAATAAGATGAAGAACTTAGGACCAAGAATATGATATGATGAACAAGCTCCGAAGGAAGAGATTAACCTCTTGGAAGAAACTAGAATAAGATTTATGTTATGCATATCCTTCACCAATTTAAATTTATGACAACCAAAGGATTTGGCATACTACTTATTCTCGTTGGAAAGAATTAAAGAGAGATCTAGCACAAGCTTGGATAAATATACAACGAACCACCGGTAGGATGATGAAAAGAACAAATGAATTAAAACGATAACAACGGAAAGGTAAACTTGAAAGAACCACCGTAAGAATATGGAGACGAACGAAGAGGCATCAATGAAGAATATTTGAAGGACGAAGTTGAAAACTGAGAACAAAGAAATCTTCTGACATTATGGCCTTCGGAGGATCACAAAGAAAAGAATTCATGAAATGCTTCGGATGGTATAAACGAATTCCTCACAATCTGAACAATAATGAGGATGGCATGAAGCTAGAACCACGAATCTTCAAGAGAACGGGCCAAGGTTTAAGAGAAACACTTCTCTGATCTCCAAATGTTGAGAGTGAAGATGAGAAATGCCAAGAAGAAATTTCGAGATACTCCGGACGAATGACAAGAGGAAGGTGGAGCTAAAGATGGAAATAATTGAAAACAAGCTTGGAGAAGGCATGTGACTGATGGAATTCATTCTTACGTCACACTTTGAAAAAGAATTTGAGTATAACTCCAGAAAAATTAGAAGAGTCAGGTAAGATCCTGGAAAAGACCTGTGGGTTAGGGCCCACTCAAAAGAAATCACCGTTGGAAAATATTGCTGAAGAGATATTGCACCGGTTGAATTAAATGACTTGAATAAGATGATAAAACCTCAAAATAGCTTGAACGGATTAAGAATGGAATTATGAATCTTCTGAGATATCTTCAACACTCCGGATATGAATAACAAGAGGAGAATGATTAATTGGTGCACCGGAATAAGAAAGCATTATGAAATGAGGAAAACGATAAGATCAACACCGAAATCTTGAATTACATCCACCGGCAGAATTTGAGAACAAAAGAATGATGAACTTGAAGCTCTTGAGCATCTTGACGATCAAACACCGGATAAGAACGTTGAAGAAAAATGAATGAAGAAATATCACATGAATAAAATGGATACTTCATCTGAGAATTCTTGCTCTGAGAAGAAGAAGGGTGGGAGGGTGGGGAAAACAAAGACAACTTGGGATGAATGAAACGATTTCTCAACGGCGTCCGTATGGAATAACTTGAAGAGAAGGCACACCGGTTGAAAAGGATTAACATGAATATCTCGATGGTCAAGAAGAATTAGCACTCCCATAGAAATATGAGAACACCGATTAAGAAAGGTATGGAATCAACATTTGACATCGAAGCAACTCGAATACCAGAATCAAAACAAAACAAAGGATAGATATGCAGCATGATCTTCACAATATCATCCGAACAGAGAATTGAACGAATGAATTTCGCAGGTACATCAACTTGACGAGAAGCCACTTGGGAGAACAAAAGGTAAATAAAAAGGAACAAGGAACAGATAGAACAAATACAAGATAGAAGCTTCGTTCGACATCTTCGTGCTGAAAGCTCATGGAACGTGTTACAAAAGGGTTTTGCAATCCCCGGATCAGCATAGCCAAGGACCCTTTAAGATGGAACTCCCGATCGGAACAAGCCCATAAAACCACTTCACTCAATGTAGAACCCCGAACTTCATATCATGCATTCGTTGGAAGAATGCCTAGAACTACTAGATGAACCCACCTATAGATTTCCGAAAGTTTCCAGTTATGCAATCAGGTGTTGGGGATACACGGGAAGCACCGCGCAATCAACTCTAAACCTACATCCAGGTGTATCCATCCTTCAACACATAACCAGTCTTTCTCGGAAACTGTTTACCTCGGACCTTCGAAAAGCATCCACTATAACAAGCTATGGCAATACTCTCGAGCTACCTCCCCAGTACTGGGTGATGTCGGGGTTATCTTGCCACTAACCGCATAGGAGAGTTTTCGATGTCGGCTATCTTAAGTATTCTAGTACTGCCGCGATGGATTTGTGAAGACAACACCTCGGAGCTCAACTCCCCGGGACACTGCCACAACCCCTAATGACAGGAGGCATCGAGAACAATGTTCTCGTCACAAAGACATCGAAACAATCCAAACAATACTCGCGAGATCCTAAAAAAAAATTGGTGCGATTTTTGAAAGTAGAAGAGGCAAGAGTAGACGTCAGGAGTCCTCACCAGAGAGAAAAGAGATGAGGAGCAAAGAAATCCTACTCTCCGATATAATATAGGACTCAAAATATTTTCAGTGTGTGCCTAGACTCGACCGTCAATGATTCGATCAATCAGTGGGGGCTTCTAGGTCGAAGAAGGCTCTGATACCAACTTGTAATGCCCAGGATGGGACTATACCTCCTACGTGTCGAGGCACGACTTAAAGGTATAAGCCCATCCTAGAATGATCTCAAGTTTGGTATCTTTGCACGACTCATGTAAAAGAGGGATTAAATTGCAAAAGGAGATAGTTGGCTTACACTCGCCACTTCACACAATACAATACATAAGCAAGACATCATTCAAAACATCACAACCCGACTACGGGTGAAGATCCAAATGAAAGATACCAAAACAACATAAAGCCACAGGTCTAGATCGAATCCTAGTAGAAAACACTACTGATCGTCGAAACGTCACAAGCAAATGGCCACGCTCTTCAACGAGCTCCCAGTGAAGTATTGAACCATCTCCTGCTTCAAACTCGGCTGAACCTGCATCTGGTGTGGTGAAGTAACTGTGAGCCACAGAGGACTCAGCAATCCCTTTCCCAGGTAACACGACTATTTAAGCCTTGGGTGAGGACAAGGCTGAAGAAAGAACAAGAGGTGAAGGAACAACAAGAGTCTGCAGCAGCACTAGCACTAACTTACGTAAAAGAGAGCGAGAAGAGAAGTGCCTCGGTCAAGAGATGATCACGAAGTGATCCTAGCTAAAGCTCACAAACATAACCCCACCGTGTTCATCTCCCGAATCCCTTTCGGAAAATGACAGTCACGGTACTCACGCTGGTAGTGTATTGAATCATTGTGTCAAGTTATCTACAACCGGATATTAACAAGCTCCCATCTGCCACATAACCGCGGGCACGGCTTTCGAAAGTTCATAACCCTGCAGGGGTGTCCCAACTTAGCCCATGACAAGCTCACGATCCGCGGAGTCGCAACTCCAAAGTGGGAAGACCCGAGTATTCTCGGAATCCCGTGCTCAAGATACTCCGAACTAAGGTAAGGCTAATCCAGCAAATCCTCCCGGCGTGTCGACACCCTGATAGTAGCCGCGCGTATCTAAGTCTTAGGACACGACCGGATGGGCGATTCTACGGGTGTATACCAGATACCTCGGGTTTGCCCCAGGGCGGCCCCGCAGACTCCCCGTTTCGGACCAACACTCATGTGGAGCACTGGCCCGGGGTTGTTGAATTAAAATAAAAGGGATAGCTAGTCCCTATGCAAGTTTTATTAGTTATTAGGCGAATAGTACCAATGTTGGGACTTGCTGGAAAAGACTTAGCACTTAGCGGTTTATCAAGGGGGTCCCATACACCCCAACTGTGTTAGGAACGCATAATCAAGGAACATAACACCGGTTTATACGGTTCCTAACGGCATGAGTGGAACAAAACACCAAGCAAAAGGCTTAGCCTTCCACCCTTGCCAATATATAGATGATTTCATTTTAAGCATATATATGGTGTGATATAACCCAACCAAACTTCAACATGAAGCAAGCATCTTCAATCTTCACCTGCAACTAGCAATGCTATAAGAAGGGCTGAGCGAAGCGTACTTAGCCAAGCAACGGTTTGCATAGGTAGGGTGGTTAAACATGGTCATGGTTACAAATAGGAGGCTGACAGGAAAGACATGGGCATCGAGGCAAAACTATAGATCGAGACTACTAGCAATAGGCAAAGATAGTAATGGTGTCCGGGTTCGGTCATCTTGCCTGGAATTCCACAAGGGAGAAGAACGGATCCATGAAGTAGATGAAGCAACACAGACGAGAGAATCCTCACAACTCCGGAACGAAACCGAAGCTAACAGAGAAGCAACCGGAAAGAAGCAAACAACACGGTAAACACACTAGCATAAACATGGCATACGATGCACATCCAAGTATGATGCATGTCCGGTTTAATTATGCATGGCATGGCAAGTGCACAAACAAATACTACAAGTTAAGTGGAGCTCAATATGCAACGAGTTGCATATTGACGAAACACCACATTTAATTATTTAGTTGACTCTCGTTTATTTACAAGACAAGGTTAAATGTTTTAACATGGCAAGAGGTGAAGCAAAAATAAACTACCTATTTAGGCAATTTAAATGGGGCCGGAAATAACAACAACATAACCGGAAAATCCCCATGAGCATGTTTAGTAATTATAAGCAAACAACAATTAAACATGTTAGTGTTGTTAACATAATGCGGATGACATGATCAAGTTTATGCAATTATTAGGTAGAGGTTAACAAGAGAGATAAGAAGTATTTGTCACCGCGGTGGAAGGAAAGGGTGCCACGGCAACGATCCGAAATGATGCAACGACAACATATCGGTTCCGGTAACTCGTTGAGAGACCGGTGCAAAAGGAAAGATGGCGTGAGCGAGCCAAACGAGATGAAAGGTGGGGCGATCCCGTTACCGGGTTCCCACGAGTCGGCGACGAGGCAACCGAGGAACATGACAAAAGGTCGGAACGGGCACGGAGCACACAAGGGAGCATTTCATACAACACAAGCATTCACAAGCGTCATCCACTGGGTCGTCTCGGTATACCTTCGGAACAGTCGTTTCGGGGCGGTTCGAGATCGTAGAGGAAGGAGTCGTTCTCACGAGTCGTAGAGGAAGTAGTGGTTCACGTTTCCGAAGAGGAAGAAGTCGTTCACATGGCGGTAGTGGAAGTAGTTGTTCACGGGGTCTTCGATGGTCGACGGTAGTCGTTCGGGCGTCGAGTTCGTAGATGCACTAGCGGTCTCGGCGACGGTAGTGGTACACGGCGACGGTAGTCGTTCACGGAGCTCGTAGCCGTAGAGGTACACGTTCCGTAGAGGTTCGTGTCGGTGTCGTTCGGGTCTAAAAGTAGATATGCCTGCTGTTTCATGGGTGCTTGAGATAACAATATCAGCAACAAAACAACAAAAAAAGGAAAAAGGCTGCGGGCGACGACGAGCTGGAAAAAGGACGGAGCCGTCGCGGTGGAGCTGTTCGTGGCCCGCGGGCTTGGCGATGCAGACGCAGGGGCGGCCGGCGCCCGGCGCTGGAGGAGGTCAGCGGCGCCCTTGGGCCCGGCTCGCGCGACGACGGCATCCAGCAAGGGCGACGGGGAGGCCTGCCGCTCGCGCGCTGGAGGGTCGAGGCAGGGGCACGGCTCGGGGCCGGGGCGATGCGGGCGAGGAGGCGAGGGACGAGGGATGAAGGACGAGGAGGCCCGCGGTGCTGCTGGTCGCTGGAGATGGGGTCGGGCGACCATGGCGCGGACGGCGCTGCTGGTCGCTGCTGGGGCGGCTTGGAGGCAGCAGGGGCGGCCGGCGGAAGGGAGTGGCGAGGCGCCCGCTGCTGGCGATGGAGGCAGCCAGGCGCGGGTCTTGCTGGAGGACCGGAGGGAGGCGTCAGGAGCGGAGGGGCTCGACCTCGCGGCCAGCTCGCGGGCGCCAGGCGCGGGCGCGCGGAGGAGGCGGCGAGGAACGGGCCTGGGGGATCGAGGCCATGTCTTGGCGACGGAGGGAGAGAGAAGGGGAGGTGCGATGGCTGGGAGAGCGAGGGATGCGGGAAGAGCGAAGGGAGATGGGGGATCGAGGGAATAGCGGCGGCGCTGTAGGGGAAAGGGAGGAGCGACGGGTCGGGGCTAGGGTTAGCGGTCACTAGGGTGGAGTGGGCCATTGGGCCGGCTGGGAGCAGGCCTGGTGGCTGCTGGGAGGAGGGCCTAGAAGGGAGGAGAAGTAGGCCGGCTGGGAGGAAGTTTGCAGCTGGGTCGAAGGACCTGGCTGCTGGGTTCTCTTCTTTATTAGAAAAAAAGCAAAGAAGAGAAAGAAAGTAAAAAGAGGTTAGGGATGGATTTAGGACATGAGGTCAATAACCCTGGGCTCACAAAAATGTCAGGAATTTAAATAAAATAGTTGGGGGGGTTTGGAGGAACCTCGAAACAACGGAAAGAAATATTGGCAAGGGTTTTTTTTTTGAAGGAGAAACTCGAAGTAGGAAAGCATGGGGAAAAATATGCAAGTGTGTGTTGGTGATTCCGAAGCAAAGGAATATTTATTAATATAATTCCATAATTATTAGGAGGCTTTATATGTTATAAAGAGAAGTCACCTTCCCTCGATTTAAATGGACCGAATGTCCACACGATTTATTTAGGTTGAGATGCAAAAATAAATATGACATGATGGCATGATGACATGATGCAATGCAAAAATAAATAACACAAGCACAAAGAACACACGGGAGAAACCCGGAACATCTGGAATCTTCTGGAATCTTCTAGGACGTCGGCCTTCAGGCGTCACAGGGTCCCCATATACCCATCGTGTAAGGAACGCAAAATCAAGGAACATAATACCGGTTTATCGGCGCCTAAGGTGGCATGAGTGGAAGAAAACACCGAGCAAAAGGCCAAGCCTTCCACCCATGCCCAGTATATAGGTGTGTTAATAATAATAATAGATATTGTGATATCCAACAACAAGTTCCCTCCTGGAACGATCTTCATCTTCACCTGCAACTAACAACGTTATAAGAGGGGCTGAGCAAGCGGGTAACATAGCCAAACAATGGTTTTTGCTAGGAAGGTGTCAAAGGTTAGAGGTTTCATGGCATCAAGGAGAGGGCTAACAATAAGATGGGTAGCGCGACATGTAACGATAGCATCGAGACACTAAGCATGGCAATGATAGTAAAGGTATCCAAGGGTATGGTCATCTTGCCTGAGATTCCGCAAGGGAGAAGAACGTGACCAAGAAGTAGTCGAACAATCCTCACAACTCCGGAACGAACCCGAAGCTAACGAGGGAAGCAAACCGGAAAGAAACAAGCAACACGGTAAACACACAAGCATAAACATGGCATACGATGCACATCCAAGTATGATGCATGACAGTTCTATATAGGATGCACTACAAGTCCATACAGGAAGCAAAACATGGCAAGGTAGGAAGCACAGAAAACAACACAAGTCTATATATAATGCAATACATGGCAAGGTATGATGCATGACAAGTCTATACAGGAAGCATTACATGGCAAGGTAGGAAGCACAGAAAAACAACACAAGCAACATATGATGCAATACATGCCAAGGTATGATGCAAGACAAGTCTATATAGGAAGCATTAAATGGCAAGGTAGGAAGCACAGAAAACAACACAAGTTTATATGATGCAAAACATGGCAAGGTAGGATGCATGACAAGTCTATACAGGAAGCATTACATGGCAAGGTAGGAAGCACAGAAAAACAACACAAGCAACATGTTTAAATGAGGCCGGAAACTACAACAACAATTCCGGAAAATCCCCATATGCATGTTTAGCAATTTTAAGCAAATAACAATTCACACATTTTAATGTTGTTAACATGATGCGGATGACATGATCAAGTTTTATGCAATTTTAGCAAAAGAGAACATGACGAGATATGAAGTATTGTCACCGTGGTGGAAGGAAAGGGTGCCACGGCAACGATCCGAAAAATGATGCAATGGCAACATCTCGGTTCCGGTAACTCGTTGAGAGACCGGTGCAAAAGAAGGATCGGCGCTAGCATGAATGCAAAGACGATGGGGTGAACCCGGTTGCCCGGTTCCCACGGGTCGCCGACAAGGCAAACGAGGGCCACAACGGACACGATGCAAACATCCTATTCCTCTCATACAACACAACAAGCATTCGTCCACGGGTCATCGTCTCGGGGTTATACCTTTGAAGCATGCATTTTCGGAGGGGTTCGAGACGTCGAGGGAAGTAGTGGTACTCGCGGGTCGTGGTACACGTTTTGTAGCCGTTCACGTGAAAGGAAATATGCCCTAGAGGCAATAATAAAGATGTTATTTGTATTTCCTTATATCATGATAAATGTCTTTTATTCATGCTAGAATTGTATTAACCGGAAACTTAGTACATGTGTGAATACATAGACAAAACAGTATGTCCCTAGTATGCCTCTACTAGACTAGCTCATTGATCAAAGATGGTTATGTTTCCTAGCCATAGACATGAGTTGTCATTTGATCAACGGGATCACATCATTAGGAGAATGATGTGATGGACAAGACCCATCCGTTAGCATAGCACTATGATCGTTTAGTTTAACTGCTATTGCTTTCTTCATGACTTATACATGTTCCTATGACTATGAGATTATGCAACTCCCGAATACCGTAGGAACACCTTGTGTGTTATCAAACGTCACAACGTAACTGGGTGATCATAAAGATGCTCTACAGGTGTCTCCGAAAGTATTTGTGGTGTTGGCATAGATCAAGATTAGGATTTGTCACTCCGAGTGTCAGAGAGGTATCTCTGGGCCCTCTCGGTAACACACATCACAATAAGCCTTGCAAGCAAAAGACTAATGAGTTAGTCATGAGATGATGTGTTACGGAACGAGTAAAGAGACTTGCCGGTAACGAGATTGAACTAGGTATAGAGATACCGACGATCGAATCTCGGGCAAGTAACATACCGTTTGACAAAAGGAACAACGTATGTTGTTATGCGGTTCTGGCCGATAAAAGATCTTCGTAGAATATGTAGGAGCCAATATGAACATCCAGGTTGCGCTATTGGTTATTGACCGGAGATGAGTCTCGGTCATGTCTACATAGTTCTCGAACCCGTAGGGTCCGCACGCTTAACGTTTGATGACGATCGGTATTATGAGTTTATGAGTATTGATGTACCGAAGGTAGTTCAGAGTCCCGGATGAGATCACGGACATGACGAGGAGTCTCGGAATGTCCGAGACATAAAGATTGATATATTGGATGACTATATTCGGACACCGGAAGTGTTCCGGAAAAGTTTCGGATTTATCGGGATTGCCGGAGGGGGTTACCGGAACCCCCTACGAGAGGGGATGGTCCATAGTGGGCCTAAAGGGAAAGAGAGAGGCAGCCCATAGGGCTGGCCGGCGCCCCCACCTAGGGTTCCTAGTTGGACTAGGATTGGGGGGGGGGCGCCACCTCTCCTATTCCTTTCCCTCTTCCTTCTTTTGGTGAATCCTACTAGGAATAGGATTGCAATCCTATTCCTAGTAGGAGTCCACTCCCTAGCCGCACCAGGAAGGGCCGGCCGGCCTCCCTCCCTTGCTCCTTTATATACGGGGGCAGGGGGGCACCCAAAGACACACAAGTTGAATTGTTTTAGCCGTGTGCGGTGCCCCCCTCCACAGAATCACACCTCGGTCATAGCGTCGCGGAGCTTAGGCGAAGCCCTGCGCCGGTGAACACATCATATCCGTCACCACGCCGTCGTGCTGACGAAACTCTCCCATGAAGCTCAACTGGATCAAGAGCTCGTGGGACGTCATCAAGCTGAACGTGTGCTGAACGCGGAGGTGCCGTACGTTCGGTGCTTGATCGGTTGGATCGCGAAGAAGTTCGCACATCAACCGCGTCACTTGACGCTTCCGCTCCCGGTCTACGAGGGTACGTAGACACACTCTTCCCTCTCGTTGCTATGCATCTGGTAGATAGATCTTGCGTGATCGTAGGAAAATTTTAAAATACTACGTTCCCCACCCGTGGCATCATGAGCCAAGTCTATGCGTAGATGATATGCACGAGTAGAACACAATGAGTTGTGGGCGATACTAGTCATACTGCTTACCAGCATGTCATACTTTGCTTCGGCGGTATTGTGAGATGAAGCGGCCCGGACCGACATTACGCGTACGCTTACGCGAGACTGGTTTCACCGTTACGAGCACTCGTTGCTTAAAGGTGACTGGCGGGTGTCTGTCTCTCTCACTTTAGCTGAATCAAGTGTGGCTACGCCCGGTCCTTGTGAAGGTTAAAACAGCACATACTTGACGAAACATCGTTGTGGTTTTGTATGCGTAGGTAAGAACGGTTCTTGCTAAAGCCCGTAGCAGCCACGTAAAACTTGCAACAACAAAGTAGAGGACGTCTAACTTGTTTTTGCAGGGCATGTTGTGATGTGATATGGTCAAGACATGATAAGTTATACGATTTTGTATGAGATGATCATGTTTTGTAAAGTTATCGGCAACTGGCAGGAGCCATATGGTTGTCGCTTTATTGTATGAAATGCAATCGCCATGTAATTGCTTTACTTTATCACTAAGCGGTAGCGATAGTTGAGGAAGCAATAGTTGGCGAGACGACAACGATGCTACGATGGAGATCAAGGTGTCGCGCCGGTGACGAAGGTGATCATAACGGTGCTTTGGAGATAGAGATCAAAAGCACAAGATGATGATGGCCATATCATGTCACATATTTTGATTGCATGTGATGTTTATCTTATTATGCTTCTTATTTTGCTTAGAACGACGGTAGCATTATAAGATGATCCCTTACTAAATTTCAAGGTATAAGTGTTCTCCCTGAGTATGCACCGTTGCGAAAGTTCGTCGTGCCGAGACACCACGTGATGATCGGGTGTGATAAGCTCTACGTTCAAATACAACGGGTGGAAGCCAGTTTTGCACACGCAGAATACTCGGGTTAAACTTGACGAGCCTAGCATATACAGATATGGCCTCGGAACACTGGAGACCGAAAGGTCGAGCGTGAATCATATAGTAGATATGATCAACATAAGATGTTCACCATTGAAACTACTCCATCTCACGTGATGATCGGAGATGGTTTAGTTGATTTGGATCACGTGATCATTTAGATGACCAGAGGGATGTCTATCTAAGTGGGAGTTCTTTAAATTAATATGATTAAATTGAACTTTAATTTATCATGAACTTAGTCCTGATAGTTTTGCATATCTATGTCATTGTAGATCAATGGCCCGTGCTACCGTTCCTTTGAATTTTAATGCATTCCTAGAGAAAGCTAAGTTGAAAGATGATGGTAGCAATTACACGGACTGGGTCCGTAACCTGAGGATTATCCTCATTGCTGCACAGAAGAATTATGTCCTTGAAGCACCGCTAGGTGACAAGCCCCCTTCCGCTAATGTAGACGCTTTGAACGTCTGGCAGTCGCGGTCTGATGACTACACGATAGTTCAGTGTGCCATGCTTTACGGCTTAGAACCGGGACTTCAACGACGTTTTGAACGTCATGGACCATATGAGATGTTCCAGGAGTTGAAGTTAATATTTCAAGCAAATGCCCGAATTGAGAAATATGAGATTTCCAATAAGTTCTACAGCTGCAAGATGGAGGAGAATAGTTCTATCAGTGAACACTTGCTCAGAATGTCTGGGTACTACAATTATATGACTCAACTTGGTTGCAAAGTTGACGAGGATAGTGTTATTGATAGAGTTCTTCAATCACTGCCACCAAGCTATAAAGGCTTCGTGATGAACTATAACATGCAAGGGATGCAAAAGACAATTCCCGAGCTCTTCGCTATGCTCAAAGCTGCGGAGGTAGAAATCAAAAAGGAGCATCAAGTGTTGATGGTTAGCAAGACCACTAGTTTCAAGAAAAAGGGCAAGGGAAAGAAAGGGAACTTCAAAAAGAATAGCAAGTCAGTTGCTACTTCCACGAAGAAACCCAAATCTGGAGCCAAGCCTGAAACTGAGTGCTTCTACTGCAAGGGGGCTGGACACTGGAAGCGGAACTGCCCCAAGTATTTGGCGGATAAGAAGGATGGCAAGATGAACAAAGGTATATGTGATATACATGTTATTGATGTGTACCTTACTAATGCTCGTAGTAGTACCTGGGTATTTGATACCGGTTCGGTTGCTAATATTTGTAACTCGAAACAGGGACTACGGATTAAACGAAGATTAGCTAAGGACGAGGTGACGATGCGCGTGGGAAACGGTTCCAAAGTCGATGTGATCGCCGTCAGCACGCTACCTCTACATCTACCTTCGGGATTAGTTTTAGACCTAAATAATTGTTATTTGGTGCCAGCGTTAAGCATGAACATTATATCTGGATCTTGTTTATTGCGAGACGGTTATTCATTCAAATCAGAGAATAATGGTTGTTCTATTTTTATGAATAATATCTTTTATGGTCATGCACCCTTGAAGAGTGGTCTATTCTTATTGGATCTCGATTGTAGTGATACACATATTCATAATATTGAAACCAAAAGATGCAAGGTTAATAATGATAGTGCAACTTATTTGTGGCACTGCCGTTTAGGTCATATTGGTGTAAAACGCATGAAGAAACTCCATAATGATGGACTTTTGGAATCACTTGATTATGAATCACTTGGTGCTTGCGAACCATGCCTCATGGGCAAGATGACTAAAACTCCGTTCTCCGGAACTATGGAACGAGCAACAAATTTGTTGGAAATCATACATACTGATGTATGTGGACCAATGAGTGTTGATGCTCGCGGCGGGTATCGTTATTTTCTGACCTTCACTGATGATTTGAGCAGATATGGGTATATCTACTTAATGAAACACAAGTCTGAAACATTTGAAAAGTTCAAAGAATTTCAGAGTGAAGTAGAGAATCATCGTAACAAGAAAATAAAGTTCCTACGATCTGATCGTGGAGGAGAATATTTGAGTTACGAGTTTGGTCTTCATTTGAAACAATGTGGAATAGTTTCACAACTCACGCCACCTGGAACACCACAGCGTAATGGTGTGTCCGAACGTCGTAACCGTACTTTATTGGATATGGTGCGATCTATGATGTCTCTTACCGATTTACCACTATCACTTTTGGGGTTATGCATTAGAGACAGCTACATTCACGTTAAATAGGGCACCATCTAAATCCGTGGAGATGACACCATATAAACTGTCATTTCTTTAAGTTTGGGACTGCGATGCTTATGTGAAAAAGTTTCAACATGATAAGCTCGAACCCAAATCGGAGAAGTAAATCTTCATAGGATACCCAAAAGAAACTGTTGGGTACACCTTCTATCACAGATCCGAAGGCAAGATCTTTGTTGCTAAGAGTGGATCCTTTCTAGAGAAGGAGTTTCTCTCGAAAGAAGTGAGTGGGAGGAAAGTAGAACTTGATGAGGTAATTGTACCTTCTCCCGGATTGGAAAGTAGTACATCACAGGAAATTGTTCCAGTGATTCCTACACCAATTAGTGAGGAAGTTAATGATAATGATCATGAAACTTCGGATCAAGTTTCTGCTGAACGTCGTAGATCAACCAGAGTACGTTTCGCACCAGAGTGGTACGGCAACCCAGTTCTGGAAATCATGTTACTAGACCATGATGAACCTACGAACTATGAGGAAGCGATGATGAGCCCAGATTCCGCAAAATGGCTTGAAGCCATGAAATCTGAGATGGGATCCATGTATGAGAACAAAGTGTGGACTTTGGTTGACTTGCCCGATGATCGGCAAGCCATCGAAAACAAATGGATCTTCAAGAGGAAGACCGACGCAGACGGTAATATTACTGTTTACAAAGCTCGACTTGTTGCGAAAGGTTTTCGACAAGTTCAAGGAGTTGACTACGATGAGACTTTCTCACCTGTAGCGATGCTTAAGTCTGTCCGAATCATGTTAGCAATTGCCGCATTTTATGATTATGAAATCTGGCAAATGGATGTCAAAACTGCATTCCTGAATGGATATCTCAAATAAGAGTTGTATATGATGCAACCAGAAGGT
Source organism: Secale cereale (assembly GCA_902687465.1). Classification (NCBI taxonomy): domain Eukaryota; kingdom Viridiplantae; phylum Streptophyta; class Magnoliopsida; order Poales; family Poaceae; genus Secale; species Secale cereale. The sequence goes on along the minus strand of LR738714.1, from coordinate 854,355,273 downwards.
TTTGTCGATCCAAAAGGTGCTAACAAAGTATGCAAACTCCAGCGATCCATCTATGGACTGGTACAAGCATCTCGGAGTTGGAATATACGCTTTGATGAGGTGATCAAAGCATATGGTTTTATACAGACTTTTGGAGAAGCCTGTATTTACAAGAAAGTGAGTGGGAGCTCTGTAGCATATCTAATATTATATGTAGATGACATATTGTTGATTGGAAATGATATAGAATTTCTGGATAGCATAAAAGGATACTTGAATAAAAGTTTTTCGATGAAAGACCTCGGAGAAGCTGCTTACATATTAGGCATCAAAATCTATAGAGATAGATCAAGACGCTTAATTGGACTTTCACAAAGCACATACCTTGATAAGATTTTGAAGAAGTTCAAAATGGATCAGTCAAAGAAAGGGTTCTTGCCTGTTTTACAAGGTATGAAGTTGAGTAAGACTCAATGCCCGACCACTGCAGAAGATAGAGAGAAAATGAAAGTCATTCCCTATGCCTCAGCCATAGGATCTATCATGTATGCAATGTTGTGTACCAGACCTGATGTGTGCCTTGCTATAAGTCTAGCAGGGAGGTACCAAAGTAATCCAGGAGTGGATCACTGGACAGCGGTCAAAAACATCCTAAAGTATCTGAAAAGAACAAAGGATATGTTTCTCGTATATGGAGGTGACAAAGAGCTCGTCGTAAACGGTTACGTCGATTCTAGCTTTGACACTGATCCGGATGACTCGAAGTCACAAACCGGATATGTATTTTTATTGAACGGTGGAGTTGTCAGTTGGTGCAGTTCCAAGCAGAGCATCGTGGCGGGATCTACGTGTGAAGCGGAATACATAGCTGCTTCGGAAGCAGCAAATGAAGGAGTCTGGATGAAGGAGTTCATATCCGATCTAGGTGTAATACCTAGTGCATCGGGTCCAATGAAAATCTTTTGTGACAACACTGGAGCCATAGCCTTGGCGAAGGAATCCAGGTTTCACAAGAGAACAAAGCACATCAAAAGACGCTTCAATTCCATCCGCGATCTAGTCAAGGAGGGAGATATAGAGATTTGCAAAATACATACGGATCTGAATGTTGCAGACCCGTTGACTAAGCCTCTTCCACGGGCAAAACATGATCAGCACCAGGACTCCATGGGTGTGAGGATCATCACTTTGTAATCTAGATTATTTACTCTAGTTCAAGTGGGAGACTGAAAGGAAATATGCCCTAGAGGCAATAATAAAGATGTTATTTGTATTTCCTTATATCATGATAAATGTCTTTTATTCATGCTAGAATTGTATTAACCGGAAACTTAGTACATGTGTGAATACATAGACAAAACAGTATGTCCCTAGTATGCCTCTACTAGACTAGCTCATTGATCAAAGATGGTTATGTTTCCTAGCCATAGACATGAGTTGTCATTTGATCAACGGGATCACATCATTAGGAGAATGATGTGATGGACAAGACCCATCCGTTAGCATAGCACTATGATCGTTTAGTTTAACTTCTATTGCTTTCTTCATGACTTATACATGTTCCTATGACTATGAGATTATGCAACTCCCGAATACCGTAGGAACACCTTGTGTGCTATCAAACGTCACAACGTAACTGGGTGATCATAAAGATGCTCTACAGGTGTCTCCGAAAGTATTTGTGGTGTTGGCATAGATCAAGATTAGAATTTGTCACTCCGAGTGTCGGAGAGGTATCTCTGGGCCCTCTCGGTAACACACATCACAATAAGCCTTGCAAGCAAAAGACTAATGAGTTAGTCACGAGATGATGTGTTACGGAATGAGTAAAGAGACTTGCCGGTAACGAGATTGAACTAGGTATAGAGATACCGACGATCGAATCTCGGGCAAGTAACATAACGTTTGACAAAAGGAACAACGTATGTTGCTATGCGGTTCTGACCGATAAAAGATCTTCGTAGAATATGTAGGAGCCAATATGAACATCCAGGTTCCGCTATTGGTTATTGACCGGAGATGAGTCTCGGTCATGTCTACATAGTTCTCGAACCCGTAGGGTCCGCACGCTTAACGTTTGATGACGATCGATATTATGAGTTTATGAGTATTGATGTACCGAAGGTAGTTCGGAGTCCCGGATGAGATCACGGACATGACGAGGAGTCTCGGAATGTCCGAGACATAAAGATTGATATATTGGACGACTATATTCGGACACCGGAAGTGTTCCGGAAAAGTTTTGGATTTATCGGGATTGCCGGAGGGGGTTACCGGAACCCCCTACGAGAGGGGATGGTCCATAGTGGGCCTAAAGGGAAAGAGAGAGGCAGCCCATAGGGCTGGCCGGCGCCCCCACCTAGGGTTCCTAGTTGGACTAGGATTGGGGGGGGGGGGGCGCCACCTCTCCTATTCCATTCCCTCTTCCTTCTTTTGGTGAATCCTACTAGGAATAGGATTGCAATCCTATTCCTAGTAGGAGTCCACTCCCTAGCCGCACCAGGAAAGGCCGGCCGGCCTCCCTCCCTTGCTCCTTTATATACGGGGGCAGGGGGGCACCCAAAGACACACAAGTTGAATTGTTTTAGCCGTGTGCGGTGCCCCCCTCCACAGAATCACACCTCGGTCATACCGTCGCGGAGCTTAGGCGAAGCCCTGCGCCGGTGAACACATCATATCCGTCACCACGCCGTCGTGCTGACGAAACTCTCCCGTGAAGCTCAACTGGATCAAGAGCTCGTGGGATGTCATCAAGCTGAACGTGTGCTGAACGCGGAGGTGCCGTACGTTCGGTGCTTGATCGGTTGGATCGCGAAGAAGTTCGACAACATCAACCGTGTCACTTGACGCTTCCGCTCCCGGTCTACGAGGGTACATAGACACACTCTTCCCTCTCGTTGCTATGCATCTAGTAGATAGATCTTGCGTGATCGTAGGAAAATTTTAAAATACTACGTTCCCCACCATCACGTTCGGAGAGGTACTTGACGAATCCATCGTTTCCGGGGCGACGGTAGTCGTACACGTTGGCGTTTTCGTTCACGGTTCTTCGGCGACGGTAGTGGTACTTGACGTGTCACCGTACTCGTTTCAAAGATGTACATGTCGTCGGACGTAGTTGAACTTGGCGCAAAGGTCGTCGTGGTACTTGGGGTCTCGGGTCTTGGCGACGGTAGATGCACACGGCGAGGAACTTGACGCATCATCTTGTAGTCGTACATGAGGTCGTCGTGGTACTTGTCGCATCCACCAAGTGTAGTCGTACTCATAGTCTCGGAGAGGTACCTGTCGTCTTGGCGGTTCCATGACGGTGGTAGATGTACATGTCGAAGGTCTTCGGCGACGGTAGTTGTACGCGTTACGTCGAGGAACTCTGCGATTCCGAAGCTCCGGGCGTCGTGGTACTCGGCAAAGTTCGTGCTGCTCCAAAACAAGACAAGAGGCCGTCGTTGCCTTGGTAGGAAGCAGGGACGCAGCGGCTTGGCTTGAGGCCATGGATGCGGGACGGCATGGTCGGAGGAGGCCGCGGGGGCGGAGCAGGACGGTGCCATGGCGCAGCGGCCACGGTTGAAGACGCGGGGACGGGAGGAGCAGCTCGACGCTGGTGTCCACGGGCTCGGCGAGGCCGAGGCGGGTCGGACGCGGTGCCGGGGCTGCTCCGTCGAGGAAGAAGGAGGCGAGGCACAGAGAGACACGAGGGACGACGCGAAGTACGGCGGGGCCGGTCCGCTGGAAGGAACGGCGCGGGACAGCAGGGAGGAGCATGGCGCGGCGGCTTGCTGGAGGACGCCACGACGCGCGGCGGACAGATCAGCTCGATGGGGCGGGGAGACACGAGGGGCGGCGCTCGGGATCTCGTGGTTGAGGTCGTGCCACGGCCGGATCGGGAGCGAGGAGCTCTCGCTCCTCTCTGGCTGCGCGAGGTGAGGAAGAGGGGGCGAGGAAGAGAAGTGAGCGACGGGGATCGAAGGGAGGAGGGGTTCGGGGCCTCTGGCGGCGCGGAGGGAGATGGACGAGGGGATCGGGGGGAGATTCTCGGCCTTGGGTTTCGCAGAGGCGCTGGAGTTGTGGGGCGGTTGGGCCTCAAAGCCCAGCTGGGCCTAGGGGCAAAAGGACCGGACTGGAGGTGGAAATGCAGCCCGACTCAGCTCTCTCTCCCCCCCCCCCTCATATTCTTTTAGAAGAAAAGAATAAGAGAAGAAAAAGAAAGAGAAGGTTAAGGAAAGAATTGGGCATGGGGATTATTTTCCCGGACTCACAAAAATGTAAGGAAATTAAATAAAATCAACGGAAGACTTTTGGGAAAAGAAGATTCAAACAAGTTTGAACAAAAGTCAAACTATTTGAATTCACGAAAAAACCCTTTTGATGGAATCCAAAAGGGGTGGGATTTGAGGATGTGGCTTAACTCAGCCAATAAGATTCATGGGCAAAGGTTGAGGCCAGAATTAAAGCCATGATGGCATGATGACATGATGCAATGCAAAATAAATAACACAAGCACAAAAGAAACACACGGGAGAACCCAGAACATCTAGAATCTTCTGGGACGTCAGTCTTCGGGCGTCACAACTCTCTCACACTAACAGAGGATCTCGACCCGAGATCCTAGAGATAGCACCGGGGAAACGAAAAAGAAGAGGTAAACAAACGAGTGAAACCAGGAACCTTGAGAGGTTGAACAATCTTGAAAGAAAGAATGCAACGGAGATGAACAAAGTTAAGAGCACACCGGTAAAATGAGGAACAAGGAACATTACGAGAAACTTGTAGGTTGAAAGACATGAAACAAGAGCTTACTAACCAAAAGAATAAGAAACCGCAATGGTATAGCCAAGGAATAAGAATGACAAAATTTGGATAGCACTCCGTCTGAAAATGGTAGGAATTAACATGAACTTGAGGAGATGGTATGATACTTGATGAAATCAACAACACATTGCCTCCGAAACAATTAAAAGAATGGCACAAGGTTAAGAGAGATTTCAGATAGCACTCCGGTTGAAAATGGTAGGCAAAACTTGATAAGATTAGAGAATTAGAATGGAGGACACAACACTCCTGTTAAATGGACTAGAAAAGAAAAGAACATGATCTTGACAAAACGAGATTATGGGACAAAGAGGGCAATATCACAATGCCTCCGGAATGAAAGATTAGATGCTAGATTGTTGGAAAGAAAGAACGGAGAAGAAAAAGACAACTTCTTCGACAAATGAATATGAAAATCATCCTTACGAAGAAGGGTTGAACGGAGTTGTTGAAAATAATCAACAACAAAAGAATAAGCTTGTTGTGGGATTATGGAAAACATCTCAAAATTATGAGGTGACAACCGGCCACTGACGAAAACAATTGATTGGATTGAGATCAATGACAAGATGAAAACTTGTTTCTGCAGGAGGATAAATGAAGAAACTGGGTCATTTATAAGCACCATAAATAGCAACAATTCTCAGGGAAAGCTTTTAGGTGAATTATAACCCAAGATAACTCCAACAAATAATTGAAGGGGTGAAAGGATCTCCTGAACAAGGAAAATGATGATTTTAAATATCTCATTCTTGATAACTCGGGAATCATAATCCATGAAGGAATTGTCAAGAATGACGTAACACCATGTGAAAAGATAAGGTAGAAAGGATTGCAATTGGAATGCATGATGAAAAAAATGCTTGAGCTCCAACAAGAATCTTGATGAAGACTTCGAGGATGAATTAAATGATGATGAACCACCATGAAGAACTCCGGTAATGAAAGCATGAGAAGTGAAAGATGAAAAGAATAAGATTCAAGGCCTGCGATGAATTCACATAGAGCTCCGTGACAAGATAATTGAGAGAGTTTGGAACTCTGGAAGAAAAGATGAACAACCAATAATTTGATATCATGAACGAACTCCCGACAAAGGAATTAAACACTTGAAGGAACAAGAATAAGAATTATGTTATAAGTATCCTTCACCAATTTAAATTGATGACAACCAAAGGATTTGGCATACTACTTATTCTTGTTGGCAAGAACTCAAGAGAGATCTCGCACAAACTTGGGTAAATCTTCAACGAACCACCGGTAGGATTATGAAAAGAACGAGTGAATTAATACGATAACACGAAAGAGTAATCTTGAACAAGCCACCGTAAGAATAGGGAGACGAACGAAGAGGCATCAATGAAGAATATTTGGAGGACAAGTTGAAAACTGAGAACGAAGAAATATTCTGAAATGATGGCCTTCGGAGGATCACAATGGAAAGAATTTATGAAATGCTTCGGATGGTATAAAAAGAATTCCTCACAATCGGAACAAAAAAGAGGATGGCATGAAGCTAGAACCGCAACTCATTAAGAGAACGGGCCAAGATTTAAGAGGAACTCTTCTCCGGGTCTTCAAAATCTGAGAAGACGATGAGATACACCACCATGAATTGTATAGGCACTCCGTAATGAAGAATTAAAGGTTGAACCAATGATGAAAAAGAATTTGAAAGCGGTCCTGGAGAAGGACTGTTACTGATGGGATTCATACTTACGTCACACTTTGAATATAATTTTTAGAATAACTCCGGAAAATTTAGAAGAGTCAGGTAAAATCCTGGGAAAAGACCTGTGGGTTAGGGCCCACTCAAAAGAAATCACCGTTGAAAAAGATTGCTTAAGAGATATTGCACCGGTTGAATTAAATGGCTTGAATAAGATGACAATCTCAAAATAGCTTGAACGGATTAAGAATGGAAACACGAATCTTCTGAGATACCTTGTACACACCGGATATGGATAGGAGAGTTGAATGAATAAGAGAACCTTCGGATAATAAATTTCAACATGGGAAAACATGTGAAACAAAAAGGAAGAGATATGATCATGACCGAAGCTTGAATTTAGTCCACCGGAGAAGAACATTGAAGGAAATGGATGAAGAAACCTCACATGAATAAAATGGATACTTCATCTGAGAATTTCTGGCTCCGAGAAGAAGAAGGGTGGGAGGTTTGGGAAAAACAAAGACAACTTGGGATGAATGAAACAGACAAATCGCCAGATTTATCAATGGCGTCTGTATGGAATAACTTGAAGAGAAGGCACACCCGTTGAAAAGGATTAACATGAAGATCTCGATGGTCAAGAAGAATTAGCACTCCCATAGAAATATGAGAACACCGCTTAGGAAGGTATGGAATCAACACTTGACATCGAAGCAACTCGAATACCAGAATCAAAACAAAAACAAAGGATAGATATGTTGCAGCATAATCTTCACAATATCATTCGAACAGAGAATTGAACGAATGAATTCCGCAGGTACATCAACTTGTCGAGAAGCCACCTGGGAGAACAAAATATAAATAAAAACAACAAGGAGCAGATAGAACAAATACAAGATAGAAGTTTCGTTCCACATGTTCGTGTTGAGAGCTCATGGAACATGTTACAAAAGGGTTTTGCAATCCCCGGATCAGCATAGCCAAGGATCCTTTAAGATGCAACTCCCGATCGGAACAACGCCCATAAAACCACTTCACTCAATGTAGAGCCCCGAACTCCATATCCTGCATTCGTTGGAAGAATGCCTACGAGCTACTAGATGAACCCACCTATTAATTTCCGAAAGTTTCCAGTTATGCAATCAGGTGTTGGGGATACAGGGGAAGCACCACGCACTCAACTCTAATCCTACATCCAGCTGTATCCATCCTTCAACACATAACCAGTTATTTCTGGAAACCGTTTACCTCGGACCTTCGAAACGCATCTACTATACAAGCTATGGCAATACTCCCGAACTACCTCCCCAGTACTAGGTGATGTCGGGGTTATCTTGCCACTAACCGCATAGGAGAGTTTTCGATGTCGGCCGTCTTAAATATTCCAGAACTGATGCGATATATTTGTAACGACAACACCTCGGAGCTCAACTCCCCGGGACACTTCCACAACCCCTAAATGACAGGAGGCATCGAGAACAATGTTCTCGTCACAAAGACATCGGAACAATCCAAACAATACTCGCGTGATCCTAAAAAAATTAAGTGAATTTTTGAGAGTAGAAGAGATAAAAGTAATCGTCAGGAGTCCTCACCAGAGTGAAAAGGGATGAGGAGCAAAAGAAATCCTACTCTCCTATATATATATAAGACTCAAAACATTTTCAAGTGTGTGCCTAGACTCAACCGTCAACAATTCGATCAATCAGTGGGGGCTCCAAGGTCGGAGAAGGCTCTGATACCAACTTGTAATGCCCAGGATGGGACTATACCTCCTACGTGTCGAGGCATGACTTAGAGGTATAAGCCCATTCTGGAATGATCTCAAGTTTGGTATCTTTGCACGACTCGTGAAAAAATAGGGATGAAATTGCAAAAGGATAGTTGGCTTACACTCGCCACGTCACACAATACATTACATAAGCAAAACATCATTCAAAACATCGCAACCCGACTACGGGCGAAGATCCAAAAGAAAGATACCAAAAACATAAAGCCACAGGTCTGAATCGCCCCTAGTAGAAACCACTACTGATCGTCGAAACACGTCACAAGCATACGGCCACGCTCTTCATCGAACTCCCGGTGAAGTACTTGAACCAGCTCCTACATCAATCTCGGCTGAACCTGCATCTGGTGTTGTAGTATCCGTGAGCCACGAGGACTCAGCAATCCCATAACCATGAGTATCAAGACTAGCAAAGCTTTATGGGTAGGAAGAGGTAAAGTGGTGAGGTTGCAGCAGCGGCTAAGCATAATATGGTGGCTAACTTACGAGTACAAGAATAAGATGAGCATCTACGCAAACGGCCGCAAACTAGTAGTGATCGCTAAAGATCCTGAACTACCTACGAGTCAAACATAACTGTGTTCTCTTCTCAAAGTGAAAAGAGACAGTCACGGTTACTCACACAGTTGTGTGTTTTACTTCGGATCCTCTGTCAAGTTTTCTACAACCGGACATTAACAAATTCCAATCTGCCACATAACCGCGGGCACGGCTTTCGAAAGATTATAACCCTACAGGGGTGTCCCAACTTAGCCCATCACAAGCTCTCACGATTAGCTGAAGTGATAAATATAATATCATCACCCCTTATCTTAGGGAAATCCGATCAGGCTCGGCTTCCCGGTGCACAAGACATTTCCACAATGGTAAAACAAGTCCAGCAAGACCTCCCGGCGTGCCGACACCCTGATAGTAGCCGCGCGTATCTCGTCTCAGGCCACGTCCGGATAGGTGATCCTACGGGTTATACCAGATACCTCGGGTTTCCCCGTGGCGGCCCCGCAGTCTCCCCGTTTGGGACCAACACCATCAGCACTACCCCCCCTGCTATGTAGAAAGAATCCCCGGGGACGCGACCCCCTATGCAATTTTAATTAATTAATTAAGTTGTTATTATGAGCAAATTAAAACCAATGTTGGGCCTTGCTGGAGGAGTTTTATTCAAAGTCGAAGTTTTAAGGGGTCCCTATATACCCATCATGTAAGGAACGCAAAATCAAGGAACATAATGCCGGTTTATCAGCGCCTAAGGTGGCATGAGTGGAACAAAACACCGAGCAAAAGGCCAAGCCTTCCACCCATGCCCAGTATATAGGTGTGTTAATAATAATAATAGATATTGTGATATCCAACAACAAGTTCCCTCCTGGAACGATCTTCATCTTCACCTGCAACTAACAACGCTATAAGAGGGGCTGAGCAAGCGGGTAACATAGCCAAACAATGGTTTTTGCTAGGAAGGTGTCAAAGGTTAGATGTTTCATGGCATCAAGGAGAGGGCTAACAATAAGATGGGTAGCGCGACATGTAACGATAGCATCGAGACACTAAGCATGGCAATGATAGTAAAGGTATCCAAGGGTATGGTCATCTTGCCTGAGATTCCGCAAGGGAGAAGAACGTGACCAAGAAGTAGTCAAACAATCCTCACAACTTCGGAACGAACCCGAAGCTAATGAGGGAAGCAAACCGGAAAGAAACAAGCAACACGGTAAACACACAAGCATAAACATGGCATACGATGCACATCCAAGTATGATGCATGACAGTTCTATATAGGATGCACTACAAGTCTATATAGGAAGCATTGCATGGCAAGTTAGGAAGCACAGAAAACAACAAAAGTCTATATGATGCAAAACATGGCAAGGTAGGATGCATGACAAGTCTATACAGGAAGCATTACATGGCAAGGTAGGAAGAACAGAAAAACAACACAAGCAACATGTTTAAATGAGGCTGGAAACTACAACAACAATTCCGGAAAATCCCCATATGCATGTTTAGCAATTTTAAGCAAACAACAATTCACACATTTTAATGTTGTTAACATGATGCGGATGACATGATCAAGTTTTATGCAATTTTAGCAAAAGAGAACATGAAGAGATATGAAGTATTGTCACCGTGGTGGAAGGAAAGGGTGCCATGGCAACGATCCGAAAAATGATGCAATGGCAACATCTCGGTTCTGGTAACTCGTTGAGAGACCAGTGCAAAAGAAGGATTGGCGCTAGCGTGAATGCAAAGACGATGGGGTGAACCCGGTTGCCCGGTTCCCACGGGTCGGCGACAAGGCAAACGAGGGCCACAACGGACACGATGCAAACATCCGATTCATCTCATACAACACAACAAGCATTCGTCCACGGGTCATCGTCTCGGGGTTATACCTTTGAAGCGTGCATTTTCGGAGGGGTTCGAGACGTCGAGGGAAGTAGTGGTACTCGCGGGTCGTGGTACACGTTTTGTAGCCGTTCACGTTCGGAGAGGTACTTGAGGAATCCATCGTTTCCGGGGCGACGGTAGTCGTACACGTTGGCGTTTTCGTTCACGGTTCTTCGGCGATGGTAGTGGTACTTGACGTGTCGTCGTACTCGTTTCGAAGATGTACATGTCGTCGGACGTAGTTGAACTTGGCGCAAAGGTCGTCGTGGTACTTGGGGTCTCGGGTCTTGGCGACAGTAGATGCACACGACGAGGAACTTGACGCATCATCTTGTAGTCGTACACGAGGTCGTCGTGGTACTTGTCGCATCCACCAAGTGTAGTCGTACTCATAGTCTCGGAGAGGTACTTGTCGTCTTGGCGGTTCCATGACGGTGGTAGATGTACATGTCGAAGGTCTTCGGCGATGGTAGTTGTACGCGTTACGTCGAGGAACTCTGCGGTTCCGAAGCTCCGGGCGTCGTGGTACTCGGCAAAGTTCGTGCTGGTCCAAAACAAGACATGAGGCCGTCGTTGCCTTGGTAGGAAGCAGGGACGCAGCGGCTTGGCTTGAGGCCATGGATGCGGGACGGCATGGTCGGAGGAGGCCGCAGGGGTGGAGCAGGACGGTGCCATGGCGAAGCGGCGACGGTTGAAGACGCGGGGACGGGAGGAGCAGCTCGACGATGGTGTCCACGGGCTCGGCGAGGCCGAGGCGGGTCGGACGCGATGCCGGGGCTGCTCCGTCAAGGCGGAAGGAGGCGAGGCATGGAGAGACACGAGGGACGACGCGAAGGAAGGCGGGGCCGGTCCGCTGGAAGGAACGGCGCGGGACGGTAGGGAGGAGCATGGCGCGGCGGCTTGCTGGAGGACGCCACGACGCGCGGCGGACGGATCAGCTCGGCGGGGCGGGGAGACACGAGGGGCGGCGCTAGGGATCTCGTGGCTGAGGTCGTGCCACGGCCGGATCGGGAGCGAGGAGCTCTCGCTCCTCTCTGGCTGCGCGAGGTGAGGAAGAGGGGGCGAGGAAGAGAAGTGAGCGACGGGGATCGAAGGGAGGAGGGGTTCGGGGCCTCTGGCGGCGCGGAGGGAGATGGACGAGGGGATCGGGGGGAGATTCTCGGCCTAGGGTTTCGCAGAGGCGCTGGAGTTGTGGGGCGGTTGGGCCTCGAAGCCCAGCTGGGCCTAGGGACAAAAGGGCCGGACTGGAGGTGGAAATGCAGCCCGACTCAGCTCTCTCTCTCCCCCTCATATTCTTTTAGAAGAAAAAAATAAGAGAAGAAAAAGAAAGAGAAGGTTAAGGAAAGATTTGGGCATGGGGATTATTTTCCCGGACTCTCAAAAATGTAAGGTAATTAAATAAAATCAACGGAAGACTTTTGGGAAAAGAAGATTCAAACAAGTTTGAACAAAAGTCAAACTATTTGAATTCACGAAAAACCCTTTTGATGGAATCCAAAAGGGGTGGGATTTGAGGATGTGGCTTAACTCAGCCAATAAGATTCATGGGCAAAGGTTGAGGCCAGAATTAAAGCCATGATGGCATGATGACATGATGCAATGCAAAATAAATAACACAAGCACAAAAGAAACACACAGGAGAACCCGGAACATCTGGAATCTTCTGGGACGTCGGTCTTCGGGCGTCACACAACTCCATTGGAGCATCTCCATAGGAGGCATGGATCAATAACAACAAGCTACAACATTTTGATCATGACACTAAAAACCTGACAGCAATATTTTATAGCAACTTGGGAGCAAGAAATAAATAAGCTACAGCAAGTCAAATGAGCAAGTAAGGGCATGAATGGATAGACAACAACATATACAGCAAGGAATGATCAATGGCCACCCCAAAACTAACATGGATTCACCTAGGGCATCAAGCAAACATAGCATCAGGATATTACAGATTCCAGACTTAGTGAAATTTCACTAAGTGTTAAAACAGCAATAACAACATGGCATGTTCGCAAGCATGTTTAACTCAACACAAGGCATATCATGGAAAGGTAAATGCACCACATGAAAGACCACATCATGGAGATTCTAAAACATATGAGCATGCGACATGGGGACAAACACAGCAATAGCAACGAGCTCCTCAACTAGGCATCTCGTAACAAGTTTCAGAACATAACAGCCAAATGCACTTTTGCAACAAAGATAAACATGGAAATATGAACTCAAACAAGCATGCTATAGCAACCAACATGTAAAGCATCTCATGATGAACATTTTGGCATATCATACGCATCATTTGGACAAACATGCACCAAGTTATCACATCTCAAACATGGCATGAAAATAACAAGTAGCAGCAGTTTATAACAAGTAGCACTCTTGCAACAGAGATTAGAGCATCTAGATGAACTCAAATGAGCATGGCACAATGGAACAAAGTGTAGAGCACATCACCACGATCATTTTGACATATCATACACTCAATTTGGACAAGTACACACAAAGTTACATGCATGTGAAGTTTGCATCAGAAGTTAAAAACAACCTCCCGGGGTTGATCTGGACATTGTCCGTCTTGAGCGGACACGTCCGTCGGTGGGCGCACACGGGTCCACCTGGCAGTGTCTCACGGGGAGGGATGGCCTGGACATGTCCGGATGCCACTGGACATGTCCGGCGCACGCGCAAAGGAGGCAGAGGAAGTCAACGCCGGCGGTGCGGGTGCAGGGAACTCCGGCGAGCGTCGGGGACGCCGGGAATGGGCAGATCCGGCCAAGGGGACTCCGATTCCGGCCCCGGATGAGGACCTCGAGCCTCGCATGGCCGGCGACGAGCGGATGGCAAGGCGGCGCCATGGCTGGATCCTGCGGGAACGTGATGAGAGAGAGAGAGCTCTGAGAGAGAGAGAGAGAGAGAGAGAGAGAGAGAGAGAGAGAGAGCGAGAGAGAGGAAGAGGATAGAGGGGGAAGGGAGCCCTAGGAGCGCTCACCGAGACGGCCGCGGTCCACCGGTGGCACGGCAGCCGGCGAGGTCGAGAGGGGCGGGGTCCGGCGACCGGCGCTGAGGCGGTGGTCGGGCGCCAGCGCGGGCACGGGCCCGATTCGGCCCAGATCGGGTCCCAGGCGGGCCGCAGCTGGGCTCGAAGCGGCCTGAGGCGAGGAGGCGCTGGGGTGCAGCTTGCGCGGGCGGCGGCGAGGAGATCCGGGCCCGGGCGGGTCCGATCCGGGCCGCGCGGGCCGCGGCGGCGGTGGAAGAGCTGCGGGCCACGTGGCGGACGCCCGTTGGCTGGAGGTGGCGGCGACGTTGATGTGGCGGGCACCGATTGGCTGCGGCGACGTGGAAGGTGGGGATGAACATGTCCAGGCAGAGTGGACATGTCTGGCTGCGCGGGGAGGAGCATTTTTAGGGTTGGATCTGCGCGAAAATGGAGAGGGAGGCACCTATTTATAGCTAGAGGGAGCTAGGAGTGTCCGAATGAGGAGCCGTTCGCGGCCACGCGATCGTGATCGAACGGCCAAGAGCATGGAGGGGTTAGAATGGGCTAGATGGGCTATGTGAAAGGGGTGCTGGGCCAAAAGATAAGAGGCTTCCGGCGGTTAACACGGTTAACCGTTGGGCTATCAAACGAGCTCCGAATGCGATGAAATTTGGCAGGCGGCCTGTCTACACTATAATAAGACCACACGCCAAGTTTCATCCCATTCCGAGAAAAATTTTCGGCCACTCATAAAATAAATATTCGGAGGCACCGCGGGCGCGTGTGAGTGTGTCTAGGCTCAGAACGGATAACGAAAAGGACGAGGGGACTCGGGCGGATGCAAGTTTTAAAACATGTTGATGCAAGCACACACGATGACAAGGCAAGGATGCACACCCAAGCAGATGACATGGCAACGGCAACGAATAACTGACTGACACCTGGCGCACCAGTCTCGGGGTGTCACAACACTCCCCTACTAACAAGAGATCTCGTCCCGAGATCTTAGGAACGAGACGGAAGAGAAAAGGAAGAACAAGTTCTTCGAGGACAAAAGAGTGAAACCAAAGAATATTGAGAGGTTGAACAACTTAAAAGAATTGATACAACGGAGATGAACGAAGTTGTGAAGCTCCGGTAAAATAAGCAACCGGGCATAAGAAGAGAACCAAGAGGATAAGGATATGAAGCACGAGTTGAAGGAACAAGAATTAATTCCACACCACTCCGGTTAATAAGAGATAGAAAATGAATCTCCACGAAGGAATTCGGGCAGCACTCCGGCTGAAACTGAAAGAAATAAGATGAGATGATACTCGACGAGAGCAACAACACAATGCCTCCGGAAGAATTGAAATTTTGGAATTAAAAGAATGGAGAAGAAGATGACAACTTTGAGCACGAGTGACAAGACCGAGAAAGAAAGACTTGAACGGACTTGCTTAGAAAATCAAAAACAAAAGAATAAGCTTGTTATGGACTTATTTAAACATCTCAAAACTTGAGGTGAATTATGCCGCAACGAAATAGATTGAATAGATGAGATGAAGGAAGAATGCAAAACTCCACTTCAAAAGAATATGGAGAATTAATTGCACTCGAGAGGCAAAAGAATAAGAATGATTGAGCTGCTCTAGAAGAATTAGCTGAACGCTTGAAGAATGAATTAAATGATGGAGAACCACCATGAAGAACTCCGGTAAAATGAAAGGATGATGATATAGAAATGACGGGCGAAAGAATAAGATTAAAGCCTTGCGATGATTAGACGAGGTCCGACGAGATAGCCGAGAAACTATGAACTCCGGGGAAAAAGAATAACACACCTGGAACTAGAATTTATTCATCAAGAATAAACTCCGAAGAAAGGAATAAATCAACTTGATGAAAATAATAAGAATTATGTTATGCTTATCCTCCACCAATAAATTGATGAGAAGCAATGGACTTGCACACTACTTATTCTTGATTAAATTGAATAAAAAGGGATATATTGCGAACTTGCGAAAATCTTCATGAAACACCGGTAAGATGGGAATGAACGAATGAATTGATATGAAAACGCCGGAAAAGAATTCTTGAGCGAACCACCGTAAAGAATTGAAGTCGAGTGAAGAAAAGAAACGAACCATCACGAAGAGTTAAAATCGAGTGAAGAACGAGAATGACCACCGTAAGGAATTAAAATCGAATGAAGAAAGAGAAGAAAACCACCGTAAAGAATTGAAATTGAGTGAATACAAGAAAATGAATCTCCGGGAAGAATAAAGCACTTGAGGACAATTAGAATGACGAGAACGAAGAGATTGTGAACTGATTAAAGAATACTTGAACAAGCACCGGAAGAATATGAGACAAACGAAGAGGCATCAATGAAGAATATTTTGAGGACGAAGTTGAAAACTAAGAACGAAGAAATCTTCTGAAATGATGCCTTCGGAGGAACACAAAGAAAAGAATTCAAGAAATACTCCGGATGAAGAAAGGTTGGACCAACCATGGAAAGAATTAAAAGCGATCTTCAGAAGGCATGTGACTGATGAAATTCATACTTGCATCACACTTGAAAAGAATTTCGGAACACTCCGGGCAAATTAGAAGAGTCAGGTAAGATCCTGGGAAAAGACCTGTGGGTTATGAGCCCACCGAAGGGAGAACTCCGTTGAAAAGAATTGAAAGGGAGATGATGCACCGGAATGATAGAATGACTCAAATGAGGTGACAACCTCGAATTAATCGGAAGACAGGCGAATATCCTAAGATGTCTTCGGAACACCGAAATAATTAAATGGCGAGAGATGAATGAGCAAGGTGAATCAATTGAGCCGAGGAAAAAGAATATGAACAATACCGAATACTTGAATTGAATCCACCGGAGAGAAGAAGAGGTGAAGAGAATCAAACAAGAGGAGAACTCATCGGAGAAGAAATGAGAAGAATGATGACGAACTAGATGAAAATTCATCAGTTGAAATAACTGAGGAAAGAAAGCAAAGGATCACACGAGTAGGATGGATACTCGATTATGGACTCCGGCTCCGAGAATAAAAAGGGTGGGTGGGTGGGAAAAGAAAAGACCACATCGGACGGGGAAAACACCGTCGATTGAAAAGAACTGAGGGTTGAACTTGCAAAGAAGAAGAGGGTCGAGTCCACTTGACGAGAGATGCACCAGATGAAAGAACTAACAACGCAACGAACGAAAATTAACCACGTGATCCTAAAAAAAATTGAAGGGGAAGAGGGGTAATTCAAAACACCTACGTCAAGATTCCTCACCAGAGCGACGAAGGGGCAGGGGAGTAAAAAGAATTCCTACTCTCCGATATAACTAGACTCCGAAAAAGTTTTCTGCTAGACTCAACAACGGCCAAACTACGATCAATCAAGGGGGCTCCTATGGTCGGTCGAGGCTCTGATACCAACTTGTCAGGCCCAAGATGCGATTCTATCCCGATCACGTGACACTTACGTGATTGGGGCACAACCGCATTTCGGGCGCTTAGCAAGATGGATATCATTACATCGTACCATTACATACATACATGGGGGATACAACAATACATACAAGTCACATGTATACAACAACATCAATACAAAATATCCGACTATGGATACAAACATGAAAAGCACAAATACATCCATCTGCTATCCCAGGCTGCCGACCCGGAATCTAACCCAAGACTGAAGAAGAAGAAGAAGAAGAAGAAGAAGAAGAAAGAACTCCAAACAATGATCATCGCTCTCACGTCAAGACATAGGAAACCTGCACCTGCAACTGTTGTTGTAGTATCTGTGAGCCACGAGGACTCAGCAATCCCATAACCATGGGTAACAAGACTATCAAAGCTTAATAGGTAGGAAGAGGTAAAGTGGTGAGGTTGCAGCAGCGGCTAAGCAAAAGTATGGTGGCTAACTTACGAGTACAAGAATAGGATGAGCATCTACGCAAAACGGTCGCAGCTAGTAGTGATCGCTAAAGATCCTGAACTACATACGAGTCAAACATAACCCCACCGTGTTCTCTTCTCAAAGTGAAAAGAGACAGTCACGGTTACTCACACAGTTGTGTGTTTTACTTCGGATCCTCTGTCAAATTTTCTACAACCGGACATTAACAAATTCCAATCTGCCACATAACCGCGGGCACGGCTTTCGAAAGATCATAACCCTGCAGGGGTGTCCCAACTTAGCCCATCACAAGCTCTCACAATTAGCTGAAGTGATAAATATAATATCATCACCCCTTATCTTAGGGAAATCCGATCAGGCTCGGCATCCCGGTGCACAAGACATTTCGACAATGGTAAAACAAGTCCAGCAAGACCTCCAGGCATGCCGACACCCTGATAGTAGCCGCGCGTATCTCGTCTTAGGCCACGTCCGGATAGGTGAGCCTACGGGAGCCAATCCTCGAGTTTCCCCGTGGTGGCCCCGCAGTCTCCCCGTTTGGGACCAACACCATCAGCACTGGCCCCCCTGCTATGTAGAAAGAATCCTCGGGTAGCGCTAACTCCCTATGCAATTTAATTAATTAACTAAGTTGTTATTATGAGGCAAATTGAAACCAATGTTGGGCCTTGCTGGAGGAGTTTTATTCAAAGACGAACTGTCAAGGGGTCCTCATATACCCATCGTGTAAGGAACGGAAAATCAAGGAACATAATGCCGGTTTATCAGCGCCTAAGGTGGCATGAGTGGAACAAAACACTGAGCAAAAGGCCAAGCCTTCCACCCATGCCCAGTATATAGGTGTGTTAATAATCATTATAGATATTGTGATATTCCAACAACAAGTTCCCTCATGGAACGATCTTCATCTTCACCTGCAGCTAACAACACTATAAGAGGGGCTGAGCAAGCGGGTAACATAGCCAAACAATGGTTTTTGCTAGGAAGGTGTCAAAGGTTAGAGGTTTCATGGCAACAAGGAGAGGCTGACAATAATGATGGGTAGTGCGACATGTAATGATAGCATCGAGACACTAAGCATGGCAATGATAGTAAAGGTATCGAAGGGTATGGTCATCTTGCCTGAGATCCCGCAAGGAAGAAGAACGGTTCCGTGAAGAAGACGGAGAAGAAGCCTTGAAGAAGAACCACGGGTAGACGAACAAATCCTCACGATCGCAACAGAACAAACACTAACGAGAAGAAGCAAGCAATACGGTAAACAAACCACTCAAGAACATGACAATATGCACTACCAAGTAGGATGCACGACAAGTCTACATATGATGCACATCACGTCTACACAGGAAGCAAAACATGGCAAGGTAGGAAGCACAGCAAAATAGCACAAGTTTATAGATGATGCAATACATGGCAAGGTATGATGCATGACAAGACTATACAACAAGCATAACATGGCAAGGTAGGAAGCACAGAAAAACAACACAAGTCTATATGATGCAATACATGGCAAGGTATGATGCATGACAAGTCTATACAGGAAGCACAACAAGTCTATACAGGAAGCATAACATGGCAAGGTAGGAAGCACAGAAAACAACACAAGTCTATATGATGCAATACATGGCAAGGTATGATGCATGACAAGACTATACAGGAAGCATAACATGGCAAGGTAGGAAGCACAGAAAAACAACACAAGTTTATATATGATGCATTACATGGCAAGGTATGATGCATGACAAGTGTACACAGGAAGCAAAACATGGAAAGGTAGGAAGCACAGAAAATAACACAATTCTATATGATGCAATACATGACAAGGTATGATGCAAGACAAATCTATACAGGAAGCAAAACATGGCAAGGTAGGAAGCATAGAAAAACAACACAAGTTTATATGATGCAATACATAGCAACGGTGCAAGATGCACCCAAACATCAAGCAAACATACTCCAAACATGTTAACAAGATGATATTATGATTCTACATGCAAAATCACACAAGTTTCATATAAGGAACACTCCAAACGGAGCAACGGGCTAAAAGATACACATGAAACAAGATATAACAACAAGCTGAAATTAACAGCCACATAGCAACTTTGGAGCAAGGTAAATATATGCCACAGCACTCAAACATGGTGACAAGAAGCATGGACATGAAGTAGACATATCCAACAGCAAACAACTCCATTGGAGCATCTCCATAGGAGTCATGGATCAATAGCAACAAGCTACAACATTTTGATCATGACACTAAAAACCTGACAGCAATATTTTATAGCAACTTGGGAGCAAGAAATAAATAAGCTACAACAAGTCAAATGAGCAAGTAAGGGCATGAATGGATAGACAACAACATATACAGCAAGGAATGATCAATGGCCACCCCAAAACTAACATGGATTCACCTAGGGCATCAAGCAAACATAGCATCAGGATATTACAGATTCCAGACTTAGTGAAATTTCACTAAGTGTTAAAACTGCAATAACAACATGGCATGTTTGCAAGCATGTTTAAGTCAACACAAGGCATATCATGGAAAGGTAAATGCACCACATCAAAGACCACATCATGGAGATTCTAAAACATATGAGCATGCGACATGGGGACAAACACAGCAATAGCAACGAGCTCCTCAACTAGGCATCTCGTAACAAGTTTCAGTACATAACAGCCAAATGCACTTTTGCAACAAAGATAAACATGGCAATATGAACTCAAACAATCATGCTATAGCAACCAACATGTAAAGCATCTCATGATGAACATTTTGGCATATCATACGCATCATTTGGACAAACATGCACCAAGTTATCACATCTCAAACATGGCATGAAAATAACAAGTAGCATCAGTTTATAACAAGTAGCACTCTTGTAACAGAGATTAGAGCATCTAGATGAACTCAAATGAGCATGGCACAATGGAACAAAGTGTAGAGCACATTACCATGATCATTTTGACATATCATACACTCAATTTGGACAAGTACACACAAAGTTACATGCATGCGAAGTTTGCATCAGAAGTTAAAAACGGCAAAAGACTTAGAAGAAAAAAAAAACCTCCCGGGGCTGATCTGTACATTGTCCTTCTTGAGCGGACACGTCCGTCGGTGGGCGCACACGGGTCCACCTGGCAGTGTCTCACGGGGAGGGATGGCCTGGACATGTCCGGCGCGCGCGGAGAGGAGGCAGAGGAAGTCAACGTCGGCGGTGCGGGTGCAGGGAACTCCGGCGAGCGTCGGGGACGCCGGGAATGGGCAGATCCGGCCAAGGGGACTCCGATTCTGGCCCCGGATGAGGACCTCGAGCCTCGCATGGCCGGCGACGAGCGGATGGCAAGGCGGCGCCATGGCTGGATCCTGCGGGAACGTGATGAGAGAGAGCTCTGAGAGAGAGAGAGAGAGAGAGAGAGAGAGAGAGAGAGAGAGAGAGAGAGAGAGAGAGGAAGAGGATAGAGGGGGAAGGGAGCCCTGGGAGCGCTCGCCGGGACGGCGGCGGTCCACCGGTGGCACGGCAGCCGGCGAGGTCGAGAGGGGTGGGGTCCGGCGACCGGCGCTGAGGCGGCGGTCGGGCGCCAGCGCGGGCACGGGCCTGATCCGGCCCAGATCGGGTCCCAGGCGGGCCGCGGCTGGGCTGGCGGCGGCGAAGCGGCCTCAGGCGAGGAGGCGCTGGGGTGCAGCTTGCACGGGCGGCGGCGGGGAGATCCGGGCCCGGCGGGTCCGATCCGGGCCGCGCGGGCCACGGCCGCGGTGGGAGAGCTGCGGGCCACGTGGCGGACGCCCGTTGGCTGAAGGTGGCGGCGGCGCTGATGTGGCGGGCGCCGATTGGCTGCGGTGACGTGGAAGGTGGGGATGGACATGTCCAGGCAGAGTGGACATGTCCGGCTGCGCGGGGAGGAGCATTTTTAGTGTTGGATGTGCACGAAAATGGAGAGGGAGGCACCTATTTATAGCTAGAGGGAGCTAGGAGTGTCCAAATGAGGAGCCGTTCGCGGCCACGCGATCGTGATCGAACGGCCAAGAGCATGGAGGGGTTAGAATGGGCTAGATGGGCTATGTGAAAGGGGTGCTGGGCCAAAAGAGAAGAGGCTTCCGGCGGTTAACACGGTTAACCGTTGGGCTATCAAACGAGCTCCGAATGCGATGAAATTTGGCAGGCGGCATGTCTACACTATAATAAGACCAGACGCCAAGTTTCATACCATTCCGAGAACATTTTTCGGCCACTCATAAAATAAATATTCGGAGGCACCGCGGATGCGTGTGAGTGTGTCTGGGCTCAGAACGGATAACGAAAAGGACGAGGGGACTCGGGCGGATGCAAGTTTGAAAACATGCTGATGCAAGCACACACGATGACAAGGCAAGGATGCACACGCAAGCAGATGACATGGCAACGGCAACGAATAACTGACTGACACCTGGCGCACCGGTCTCGGGGTGTCACAACATTCTATTCCACCTATATTGGTATATCCATGGCTTGAGCTCATGTATTGCGTGAGAGTTGAAAATGCTGAAGCGCGTTAAAAAGTATGAACCAATTGCTTGGCTGACACCGGGGTAGTACATGATTTATACTTTGAGCTGGGAAGACAGAGCATGATAAGACTATATGATTTTGTAAATGATGCTCGTGAGAGTTGAAAATGTTGCTCGCACGCCTCTCCTCGACTCACACGCTTGCTCGGACGGTACCTGCCGATGAGAAGCGGGACTCCTGGCGGCACGTATGTCTAATGCCCACTGTTTGAATAGTAAAACAGTTCGCGTTAACGTCACATGTCTGTTGGAAATATGCCCTAGAGGCAATAATAAAAGGATTATTATTATATTTCCTTGTTCATGATAATTGTCTGTTATTCATGCTTGAATTGTATTGTACGGAAACAGCGATACATGTGTGAATACATAGACCACAATGTGTCCCTAGTAAGCCTCTTGTTACTAGCTCGTTGATCAACAGATGGTCACGGTTTCCTGACCATGGACATTGGATGTCATTGATAACGGGATCACATCATTAGGAGAATGATGTGATGGACAAGACCCAATCCTAAGCCCAGCACAAGATCGTGTAGTTCGTAATGCTTAAGCTTTTCCAGTGTCAAGTATCAGTTCCTTAGACCATGAGGTTGTGCAACTCTCGGATACCGTAGGAATACTTTGGGTGTGCCAAACGTCACAACGTAACTGGGTGGCTATAAAGGTACGCAACGAGTATCTCCGAAAGTGTCTGTTGAGTTGGTACGAACCGAGACTGGGATTTGTCACTCCGTATGACGGAGAGGTATCTCTGGGCCCACTCGGTAAGACATCATCATAATGAGCTCAAAGTGACTAAGGAGTTTGTCACGGGATGATGGATTACGGAACGAGTAAAGAGACTTGCCATGATGAGATTGAACAAGGTATCGGGTATACCGACGATCGAATCTCGGGCAAGTACCGTACCGATAGACAAAGGGAATAACATACGGGATTAAGTGAATCCTTGACATCGTGGTTCATCCGATGAGATCATCGAGGAACACGTGGGAACCAACATGGGTATCTAGATCCCGCTATTGGTTATTGACCGGAGAGCCGTCTCGGGCATGTCTACGTGTCTCCCGAACACGTAGGGTCTACACACTTAAGGTTTGGTGACGCTAGGGTTGTAGAGATATATGCATACGGAAACCCGAATGTTGTTCGGAGTCCCGGATGAGATCCCGGACGTCATGAGGAGTTCCAGAAGGGTCCGGAGGTAAAGAATGATATATAGGAAGTCCAGTTTCGGCCATCGGGAGAGTTCCGATGGTCACCAGTAGTGTACCGGGACCACCGGAAGGGTCCCGGGGTCCACCGGGTGGGACCACCCATCCCGGAGGGCCCCGTGGGCCGTAGGGGGAGGGGGACCAGCCCTAGTGGGCTGGCGCACCCCCCATGGGCCTCCCCCATGCGCCTAGGATTGAAACCCAAGGGGTGGGTGCGCCCCCCTTTGGCTTGGGGGGCAAGATACCCCCCTTGGCCGCCGCCCCCCTAGGAGATTGGATCTCCTA
>LR738714.1:854290314-854331496 GCA_902687465.1 Secale cereale | reverse complement strand
CCCCCCCCCCCCCCGTTACACCTCCAACTCCTCCCGCAGGGTCTCGGCGAAGCCCTGCAGCTTTTCCCGTTGCATCCACCACCACGCCGTCGTGCTGCTGGATCTCCATCAACCTCTCCTCCCCCCTTGCTGGATCAAGAAGGAGGAGACGTCGCTGTACCATACGTGTGTTGAACGCGGAGGTGCCGTCCGTTCGGCGCTGGGATCATCGGTGACGAGGATCACGACGAGTACGACTCCATCATCCACGTTCCTACGAACGCTTCCGCTCGCGATCTACAAAGGGTATGTAGATGCACTCCTTTATGCTCGTTGCTAGATGACTCCTTAGATTGATCTTGGTGAAGCCTAGGAAATTTTTTGAATTCTGCTACATTCCCCAACAATGTCTTAGTTCCAAAATACCGTGGCTCTTCTTTTGTGCATCTCTTCATAAGCAGCTTCTCTCTAAATGAACAAAAAATACGACAACCTTGTCCCATATCACGTGACCATGTTCAGTTTCATGGATTTCAGGTCAATTTTGGATTTTCTCGAATTTAGAATCCAGGATTCGAAAAAATATCATAACCTACATCATGAAATAAATTTTCAAGCCATACATCTTTACTGTTGTACTTCCTCCATTTCATAATGTAAGACGTTTTTAACACTACACTAGAGTCAATAAATCTATTACATTATGAGACGGAGGGAGTAGATGTTAATATTTCTTAAGAAAGGATTTGGTCAAACGTTTTGCTTAGTTAGATTTCAGACAAGTTATATATGCAGAGTAAAAAAGATAATTTGTCCATACCAGTTCATTACCTGATATAATAACTCTAGTAGGCACGAACAACGCACGAACAAATCAACAAATGAAGCTCCATTCTGTGCTCATCCTGGTGTAGTACTATTAGCACAGGCAATGGAGTTTACGGGTGACCTTGGGTAATGGCAACCAAGGGAATTCAACCATGCTCGACATATAATATTGATATTTTTACATATACATCTGGAGCATTTTTATATGCATGTTTAATATTTTTAAATATAGAATTGATATTTTTAAAATATATTGGTTTTGATGTCTACTTTTATTCAATGTACATTGAATATTTTTCCGTATACATCACGAACATTTTTTAATACATGTCACATTTTTAAAAATACATAATCAACATTTTTAAAATACACATTGTATATTTTCTGTACATAGTTTTCATATACCTGAGAAATATTTTTTCTAGTCAAATTTAATTTTTTTTCAAATGTTTGATTAATATTTTATAAATACATGCTAAACATTGTTTTCATACACATTGCATATTTTTTGTATACAATTTTCATATACATGAGAAACATTTTGTCAATATAAATTGGACATTTTTAAAATGCGTTATTAAACATTTCAAATAGATAATTAATATCTTTTTGCAGGATTAACATTTTATAAATATATTATCAACTTTTTTCATACACATTGTTTACGTTTTTCGTATACATGAGAAACCTTTTTTCTCTATACACTTAACATCTTTCAGATTCTTAATTAGGATATTTCATATGTTTTATGCGTTTTCTAATATATATTTATATTTTTTGGAAATAAAAAAGAAGAAGAGAAAAATAGGTTGCAGCCTCGCGTTCCCTACGTATTACACGAAGCGAGACATGGGCGCGCTACATTATATCTCACAATCCGGAGCACATCCTCTCCTCCACTTTGGCGGCCCATTTTACCCTTTTTTCCTTCTTCGATCGGACATACGTAAGTGACATTTTACAACACAAAATACATACATAAGTGACGTGTTTCATTTTTTCGGATGCGGCCCACTGGTTTTGAGAAGCTTCTAGAAGCTTCTGACTGGTTTGATTGGATTTCTGGATGGTTTATATTTTTTTCTTTTTAAATTTTCTTTTCAAATTTTACTTGCTTTTTAAATGTGTGAGTTTCGTTGAAATGCGGAAACTTTCTTAAAATTTGTGTACTTTTCTCAAATGCACGAATTTTTTGTGAATGTTTTTACTTAAATTTATGAGTTTTTTCCCCACAAATACTTCATTTTTTAAAAAATCCATCAAATTTACCCCCACAAATTTTTGATTTTTGTTCAAAGCCATGAAACCCGGTAAAGTTTTCAAAATGTGTTAACTTTTGTCAAATTTGTGATGTTTTTCAAATGCATGAAATTTTCTCAAAAGAATTGAAATTTGTGAAAATAATTTTTTTAAATTGGTGAACTTTATTTTGAGTCCCACAAACATTTTTTCAAAAAATGTTGAACCCTTTTTGAAATACATGGTAGCATTTTTCAAATAGATGGTGAACAATTTAATAATGGGGAAACAATATTGTGTCACAGAGTATGTACATTTTACATATACATCTGGAACATTTTTATATACATGTTTAATAATTTTAAATACAGAACTGATATTTTTAAAATATATGGGTTTTGATGTCTACTTTTATTCAATGTATGCTGCATATTTTTTGTATACATCAGGAACATTTTTTAATACATGTCACATTTGGAAAAAAAATGCATGATCAACATTTTTAAATACACATTGTATATTTTCGGTATATAGTTTTCATATACATGAGAAATACCTTTTCTATTTAAATTTAACATTTTTCAAATGGTTGATTAATATTTTATAAATACATGCCAAACATTTTTTTCATACACATTGCATATTTTTTGTATACAATTTTCGTATACATGAGAAACATTTTATCATTATAGATATAACATTTTAAAATGCTTTCATAAACATTTTTAAAATGCATAATTAACATCTTTTTGCAAGATTATCATTTTATAAATATATTATTGACTTTTTTCATACACGTTGTTTACTTTTTTTGTATAGATGAGAAACCTTTTTCTTTATACACTTAACATTTTTCAAATTCTTAATTAGGATATTTCATATGTTTTATGTGTTTTCTAATATATATATTTTTGGAAATATAAAAAAATAAAAAATAAAATAAAAGGAGAAAAATAGGTTGCGGCCTCGCGTTCTGGGTCGGCCAAGTTTCTCGGTTGCCTTCCCTACATATTACACGAAGCGAGACCAGTATATCTCACAATCCGGCGCACACCCTCTCTTGCACTTGGGCGGCCCATTTACCGTTTTATCCTTCTTCGACCGCTGATACGTAAGTGACATTTCTAAAAAAAAAACATACATAAGTGAGGTGTTTCATTTTTCGGAGGCGGCCCACTGGTTTTGAGAAGCTTCTGACTGGTTTCATTGGATTTCTGGATGGTTTATTTTTTTTATTTTTAAATTTTATTTTCAAATTTTATTTCCTTTTTAAATGCATGATTTTTCTTGAAATTCGGAAAATTTCTTAAAATTTGTGAATTTTTCTCAAATATATGATTTTTTGTGAATGTTTTACTTAAATTTATGATTTGTTTTCCCACAAATACATCATTTTTTCAAAAGCATCAAATCCCCCCCCCCAATTTGTGAGTTTTTTCAAAGCCATGAAACCCGTGAAGTTTTCAAAATGTGTTAACTTTTGCCAAATTTGTGAAGTTTTTCAAATGCATGAAATTTTCTCAAAGGATTGAAATTTATGAAATGATTTTTAAAAAATTTGTAAATTTTTTTTGGTCCCACAAACGTTTTTTCAATTTTGTGAACTTTTTGTGAGCTTGTATTATTTTCCCGTGTTCATGATCTTTTTAGAAATCCAAAAACGTTTTTGAACCCATGATGGTTTTCAAATTCGTGATTTTTTTTTTTTTGCATTTTCTCGAGAAGTCAACAGTCAGTTGGTCAACTGCGAACTGGGCACTCACAAAACACGTTTGCAGTTCGCGCAAAACAACTTTTGCGGGCCGACGCGGGCTGGCACAGATGCAGACCCCCCAAACGGATCCAAAAATATATATTTGCGCAATATGCTTTTTACGGGTCGGCTATGCGGGTTCTGCTCTTTGCGCCGCTACATCCCCGCATATCATCAGCCCGCAAATATCAAATCCAACATAATTCAACAATCAAAAACAAACTGAATTATTCAAATCAAACATAAAACAATAATCATCCGCATTACTCCCTTCGTCTAGGTGAGTAAGTCATCTTACGAAAACCAAATAATCCCAAAACATTTAGGCGCGGTACATTAACTCCCATCTCGTTTTTTGTTTCTTGGCATAAAGAAAGGAATCAACCAATAAGAGATATGTGGTGTGTCTGCTTTTAATGACTTGAGGCTACCAAACACGACATGCATTGGTCAATTCATTGCATGCAATGCTATTAATTAGCAAATGAACATTAACTTCTCTTGTTTTTCACTCTACCTTGGTCACGGTGCACTACCTAAGATGACTTACTCACCTAGACGGAGGGAGTACAAATAATTATTCAAATCACCGTAGCAAACTTTAAATAATGCGATACAAAACTTGTCATGAATACAAATACAAATGAATACAAAAATTAGTCACTGTCCAACCCTTTGTCAATGATGCTCAATGAGATCTTCTTGAAGTTAAAAGTGTGTGTCTGCATTTTCAATCTCCTTGTATGTCTGAAGAAAAGCTCTAATGCGGTTTGGGTCTCTAGGTGGTTTGACACGGCTACCCGCATTGTCGTAAAAGAATTCTAAGTCTTTTCCTCTCTCATCTTTAAGAATCATATTGTACAGGATAACACAACAAGTCATGATGTTCTTCAGGGTTTTCTTATCCAAAAAATGAGCAGAACCACGGACAATGGCAAACCTAGATCGCAAAACACCGAATGCTCTTTCAATGTCTTTTCGGGCTGCCTCTTGCACCCTTGCAAATTCACATTGTTTTTTTGTTTTGGGTTCTTTGATGCTCTTGACAAATGTGCACCAAGGAGGATATATACCATCTACAAGAT
This sequence comes from Secale cereale, assembly GCA_902687465.1. NCBI lineage: Eukaryota > Viridiplantae > Streptophyta > Magnoliopsida > Poales > Poaceae > Secale > Secale cereale. The sequence continues at coordinate 854,326,612 of LR738714.1, read as the reverse complement.
AGTACCCCTTTGTGTACTCATGCCTATTTATAGTGTAGTTGCAAGCAGGAGCATCACCACTAGCAAGCGTAGCAAACAAATGAGAGTGTTGCAACACATTGATATCATTGAGTGTGCCGGACATACAAAAAAAGCAATGCCAAATCCATAAATCCTCGGATGCTACGACCTCTAGCACAATTGTTGCATCACGAGACTTGCCACAATACATTCCTTGCCAAGTCTTGGGGTAATTTTTCCAATTCCAATGCATACAATCAATGCTACCTAGCATGCCAGGCCAACCTCTCCTCTCATTAGCTGCCATTAATTTCTTTGTGTCCTCTTCATTTGGTGCCCGAAGATACTCGGGACCAAAGACACGGACGATCACTTTCGTAAATCTACGCACAGACTCGATCGTGCTATCATCACCAATGCGAAGATACTCATCGGCATAGTCAGCCGGAACGCCATATGCAATCACCCGCATAGCTGCGGAGATTTTTTGATATGCATAAATCTCTTTAAGCCCGCGGCATTCCTTCTTTGAGTGAAATATCGGCAATTTGCCTCGCAAACTTCAACAAATTTCACAAAAAGCGATCGGCGCATTCGGTACCTTCTGCGGAAGAGGTGTGCAGGATATGTAGGATTCTCCGAAAAATAATCTTGTGTTGGGGAACGTTGCATGGGAAACAAATTTTTTCTCTACGTTCACCAAGATCAATCTAGGAGATGCAACTACGAGGGGAGAGTTGGATCCACATATCCTTGTAGATCGCTAAGCGGAAGCGTTCAAGAACGCGGTTGATGGAGTCGTACTCGCCGCGATTCAGATCGCCGAAGATCCTAGCACCGAAGCAACGGTGCCTCCGCGTTCTTCACACGTACAGCTCGGGGACGTCTCCTCCTTCTTGATCCAGCAAGGGGGAAGGAGAGGTTGATGGAGACACCGGCAGCACGACGGCGTGGTGGATATGGTGGTGGAGGATTCCAGCAGGGCTTCGCCAAGCACCGCGGGAAAACGAAGATTGTAGTGGGAGAGGGAGGGCAGCACCGAGGCACGAACGCGTGTGGCTGCCCTCCCTCTGCCTCTCTTTATATAGGGGGAGTAGAGGGGAGGGGGCGCCCTAGGGTTTCCCCTAGGGGCCGGCGGCCAGGGCAGATGGGGAGGGGGCGGCGCCCCCTGGGGCTAGGGTTTCCCCCCCCCCCCAGGTGCCTTGCCCCCCAAGGCTAAGGGGGTGCGGCAGCCCTAGGGGGGTCCACCTCCCTTGGCGCATGAGGAGAGGGCCCAGGGGGGGCGCACAGCCCTATGAGGGCTGTTGTGTCCCCCTTTGTGGCCCAATAGGCCCGAAACCCCTTCCGGGACCCCCGAAACCCCTTTCGGTCATTCGCCGATTTCCCGATACTCCCCGGAACACTTCCGGACTCCGAAACCTTTCATCCTATATATCAATCTTCATCTCCGGACCATTCTGGAGACCCTCGTCACGTCCGGGATCTCATCCGGGACTCCGAACAACCTTCGGTAACCATGCACTGTTCTCACTAACAACCCTAGCGTCACCGAACCTTAAGTGTGTAGACCCTGCGGGTTCGGAAACCATGTAGACATGACCGAGACACTCCCAGGTCAATAACCAATAGCGGGATCTGGATACCCATATTGGTTCCCACACGTTTCTCGATGATCTCATCGGATGAACCACGATGTCAAGGATTCAGGCAATCCTGTATACAGTTCCCTTTGTCTCGTCGGTATGTTACTTGCCCGAGATTCGATCGTCGGTATCTCTATACCTAGTTCAATCTCGTTACCGGCAAGTCTCTTTACTCGTTGCCGTAATACATGATCCCGTGACTAACCACTTAGTCACTTTGAGCTCATTTAGATGATGTATTACCGAGTGGGCCCGGAGATACCTCTCCGTCACACGGAGTGACAAATCCCAGTCTCGATCCATGTCAACTCAACAGACACCTTCGGAGATACCTGTAGAGTACCTTTATAGTCACCCAGTTACGTTGCGACGTTTGGCACACACAAAGCACTCCTACGGTGTCAGTGAGTTACATGATCTCATGGTCATAGGAACTTATACTTGACATGCAGAAAACTATAGCGATAACTGATACGATCAAAAGCTATGTTTAACGTTCGGGTCTCGTCCATCACATCATTCTCCTAATGATGTGATCCCGTTATCAAATGACAACTCATGTCTATGACCTGGAAACCACGGTCATCTTTGATCAACGAGCTAGTCCTGTAGAGGCTTACTAGGGACACAAAGTTTGTCTATTCATCCACACATGTATTTGAGTTTCCAATCAATACAATTATAGCATGGATAATAAACGATTATCATGAACAAGGAAATATAATAATAACTCTTTTATTATTGCCTCTAGGGCATATTTCCAACAGTCTCCCACTTGCACTAGAGTCAATAATCTAGCATTACAAGGTAATGAATCTAACACCCATAGAGTCTTGGTGTTGATCATGCTTAGCCCGTGGAAGAGGTTTAGTCAACGGATCTGCAACATTCAAATCCGTGTGTACTTTGCAAATGTTTATGTCCTCCTCCTTGACTGAATCGCGGATGGAATTGAAGCGTCGCTTTATGTGTCTGGTCCTCTTGTGAAACCTTGGTTCCTTGGCTAGAGCAATGGCACTAGTGTTGTCACAGAACAGAGTCATTGGGTTTAGTGCACTAGGCACAACTCCAAGATCTGTCATGAACTCCTTCATCCAGACACCTTCCTTTGCCGCCTCCGAGGCAGCTATGTACTCCGCTTCGCATGTAGAATCGGCTACCACGCTTTGCTTGGAACTGCACCAGCTTACCGCTCCCCCGTTGAGAATATATACGTATCCGGTTTGAGACTTAGAGTCATCCGGATCAGTGTCAAAGCTTGCATCGACGTAACCCTTTACGACGAGCTCTTGATCACCTCCATAAACGAGAAACATCTCCTTAGTCCTTTTCAGGTACTTTAGGATATTCTTGACCGCTGTCCAGTGATCCATACCAGGATTACTTTGAAACCTTCCGGCCATACTTATGGCAAGGTTGACATCTGGTCTTGTGCACAGCATTGCATACATGATAGAGCCTATGGCTGAAGCATAGGGGACGACACTCATCTTTTCTCTATCTTCCGCAGTCACTGGGCATTGAGTCTTACTCAACTTTGTACCTTGCAATACCGGCAAGAACCCCTTCTTGGATTGATCCATTTTGAACTTCTTCAAAACTTTATCAAGGTATATACTTTGTGAAAGTCCTATCAAGCGTCTTGATCTATCTCTATAGATCTTGATGCCCAATATGAAAGCAGCTTCACCGAGATCCTTCATTGAAAAACTCTTGTTCAAATACCCCTTCACGCTATCCAAAAATTCTATATTGTTTCCAATCAGCAATATGTCATCCACATATAATATCAGAAACGCTATAGAGCTCCCACTCACTTTCTTGTAAATACAAGCTTCATTGTAAACTTGTACAAACCCAAACGCTTTGATCACCTCATCAAAGCGAAGATTCCAACTCCGAGATGCTTGCACCAGCCCATAAATGGAACGCTAGAGCTTGCATACTTTGTCAGCATTCTCTGGATCGACAAAACCTTCCGGTTGTATCATATACAATTCTTCCTTAAGAAAACCGTTAAGGAACGCTGTTTTGACATCCATCTGCCAAATTTCATAATCGAAATATGCAGCTATTGCTAACATGATTCGGACGGATTTAAGCATCGCTACGGGTGAGAAAGTCTCATCATAGTCAATCCCTTGAACTTGTGAAAAACCCTTTGCCACAAGTCGAGCTTTATACACGGTGACATTACCGTCAGCGTCCGTCTTCCTCTTAAAAATCCATTTATTCTGAATGGCCTTCCGCCCTTCAGATAATACTTCCAAAGTCCATACTTTGTTTTCATACATGGATCCCATCTCGGATTTCATGGCCTCTAACCATTTGTCGGAATCCGGGCCCACCATCGCTTCTCCATAGTTCGTAGGTTCACCGTTGTCTAACAACATGACCTCCAAGACAGGGTTACCATACCACTCAGGTGCAGTGCGTACCCTTGTCGACCTACGAGGTTCGGTAGTAACTTGATCAGAAGCTTCTTGATTATCATCATTGGCTTCTTCTTCAACCGCTGCAGGCTCCACAAAAACATCTTTCTGTGCTACGCAACTCTCTGGTTGAAGCAGAGGTTCAATAACCTCATCAAGTTCTACCTTCCTCCCACTCAATTCTTTCGAGAGAAACTCTTTCTCGAGAAAGGACCCGTTCTTAGCGACAAACACTTTGCCTTCGGATCTGAGATAGAAGGCGTACCCAACAGTTTCTTTTGGGTATCCTATGAAGACACATTTGTCCGCTTTGGGTTTGAGCTTTTCTGGCTGAAGCCTTTTGACATAAGCATCGCAACCCCAAACCTTGAGAAAAGACAACTTAGGTTTCTTACCAAACCATAGTTCATACGGTGTTGTCTCAACGGACTTGGATGGAGCCCTATTTAAAGTGAATGCAGCTGTCTCTAACGCATATCCCCAAAACGATAGTGGCAAATCAGCAAGAGACATCATAGAACGCACCATATCTAATAGGGTTCGATTACGACGTTCGGACACACCATTACGCTGTGGTGTTCCAGGTGGCGTCAACTGTGAAACAATTCCACATTTTCTTAAGTGATTGCCAAACTCATAACTCAGATATTCTCCCCCTCGATCAGATCATAGGAACTTGATCTTCTTGTTACGATGATTTTCAACTTCACTCTGAAATTGTTTGAACTTTTCAAAAGTTTCAAACTTATGCTTCATTAAGTAAATATACCCATATCTACTTAAGTCGTCAGTGAAGGTGAGAAAATAATGATACCCACCGCGCGCCGTGACACTCATCGGACCACACACATCAGTATGTATGATTTCCAATAAGTCACTTGCCCGTTCCATTGTCCCTGAAAACGGGGTCCTTGTCATCTTGCCCATGAGGCACGGCTCGCATGTGTCAAGTGATTCAAAATCAAGAGACTCCAAAAGTCCATCAGCATGGAGCTTCCTCATGCGTTTTACGCCGATATGACCCAGACGGCAGTGCCACAAGAAAGTGGTACTATCGCTAACTACTCTACATGTTTTGGCATCAATGTTATGAACATGTGTATCATCACTATCGAGATTCAATAAGAATAAACCCCTCACTTCGGGTGCATGACCATAAAAGATATTACCCATATAAATAGAACAACCTTTATTCTCTGATTTAAATGAGTAACCGTCTCGCAATAAACAAGATCCAGATATAATGTTCATGCTTAACGCAGGCACTAAATAACAATTATTCAGGTTCAAAACTAATCCCGATGGTAATCGAAGAGCGAGCGTGCCGACGGCGATCACATCAACCTTGGAACCATTTCCCACGCGCATCGTCACTTCGTCCTTCGCCAGCCTCCGTTTATTCCGCAGTTCCTGTTTAGAGTTGCAAATGTGAGCAACCGAACCGGTATCAAATACCCAGGCACTACAACGAGAGTTGGTAAGGTACACATCAATAACATGTATATCACATATACCTTGCTTGTTGTTGTTGTTGGCCCCCTTCTTGTCTGCCAGATACTTGGGGCAGTTCCGCTTCCAGTGGCCGTTCCCCTTGCAATAGAAACACTCAGTCTCTGGCTTAGGCCCAGCCTTGGGTTTCTTCACTGGATTAGCAACTGCCTTGCCACCCTTCTTAGAGTTACCCTTCTTGCCCTTGCCATTCTTCTTGAAACTGGTGGTTTTATTGACCATCAACACTTGATACTCCTTCTGGATGTCTGCCTCAGCGACTTTCAGCATCAAAAACAGCTCGGCGATGGTTTTGTTCATCCCTTGCATGTTATACTGCTGCACGAAGCTCTTGTAGCTAGGCGGGAGTGACTGGAGAATTCTGTCAATGATAGCCTCGTCCGGGAACACAAGTCCCAGATCAGCTATGCGGGTATAGTACCCAGACATCTTCAGTAAGTGCTCACTGACAGACGAATTCTCCTCCATCTTGCAAGCAAAGAATTTATCGGTGGTCTCATACCTCTCGATCTTAGCATTCTTTTCAAAGATGAACTTCAACTCCTGGAACATCTCATATGCTCCATGACGTTCAAAACGCCTTTGAAGTCCTCCTTCCAAGCTATACAAAATGGCACACTGCACTACTGAGTAGTCATCCGAACGCGACTGCCAGGCGTTCATAACGTCCGCAGAGGCCTGAGGAGCGGGGGGTTCACCTAGCGGTGCATTTAGGACATAAACCTTTTGGGCAGCTATGAGGATGATCCTCAGATTGCGGAGCCAGTCCGCAAAGTTGCTCCCATCATCTTTCAGTTTAGCTTTCTCTAGGAACGCATTAAAATTCAGGGGAGCTACTGCGCGAGCCATCTACAACAAAAGATTTGCAAAGACATTTTAGACTATTGTTCATGATAAGTGAGTTATTACCTAATCAAATTATTTATAACTCCCACTGAAATTGACATCCTTCTGGTCATTCGAGCGTGACATGATCCAGATCCACCAACCCAAGTCCGATCATCACGTGAGATGAGGTGGTGTCAATGGTGAACATCTACATGTTGATCATATCTACTATATGACTCATGCTCGACCTTTCGGTCTTCCGTGTTCCGAGGCCATGTCTGTACATGCTAGGCTCGTCAAGTCTAACCCGAGTGTTCTGCATGTGCAAAACTGGCTTGCACCCGTTGTATGCGAACGTAGAGTCTATCACACCCGATCATCACGTGGTGCTTCGAAACGACGAACCTTCGCAACGGCGCACACTCGGGGGGAACACAATTTTATCTTGAAATTTTAGTGAAGGATCATCTTATAATGCTACCGTCGTCCTAAGCAAAATAAGATGCATAAAAGGATTAACATCACATGCAAATCATAAGTGACATGATATGGCCATCAACTCGTGCTTTTGATCTCCATCTCCAAAGCACCGGCATGATCTCCATCGTCACCGGCGCCACACCATGATCCCCATCATCATGATCTCCATCATCGTGTCGCCATCGGGGTTGTTGCGCGCCCACCATGCTCTTACTACTATTGCTACCGCTTAGCGATAAAGTAAAGCATTACAAAGCGCTTAATGATTGACACGCAGGTCATACAAAAATTAAAGACAACCCTATGGCTCCTGCCGGTTGCCGTATACATCGACATGCAAGTCGATATTAACTATTACAACATGATCATCTCATACATCAAATATATTTCATCATGTCATTGGCCATATCATATCACATACATACCCTGCAAAAACAAGTTAGACGTCCTCTAAATTGTTGTTGCATGTTTTACGTGGCTGCTATGGGTATCTAGCAAGAACGCTTCTTACCTACGCAAAGCCACAACGGTGATATTCAAGTTGATATTTAACCTTCTACAAGGACCGCCTTGTTCTATTCCGATTCAACTAAGATAGGAGAGACAGACACCCGCCAGCCATCTTATGCAACAAAAGTCACATGTCTGTCGATGGAACCGGTCTCATGTACGTGGACATGTAAAGTTGGTCCGGGCCGCTTCATCCCATAATACCGCTGAATCAAGAAAGACTAAGGAGGGAAGCAATCTAAACATCAACGTCCACAAACCCTTTTGTGTTCTACTCGTGAAAGCATCTACGCAAGATCCTAGCTCATGATGCCACTGTTGGGGAACGTTGCATGGGAAACAAAAATTTTCTCTGCGTTCACCAAGATCAATCTAGGAGATGCAACTACGAGGGGAGAGTTGGATCCACATACCCTTGTAGATCGCTAAGCGGAAGCGTTCAAGAACGCGGTTGATGGAGTCGTACTCGCCGCGATTCAGATCGCCGAAGATCCTAGCACCGAAGCAACGGTGCCTCCGCGTTCTTCACACGTACAGCTCGGGGACGTCTCCTCCTTCTTGATCCAGCAAGGGGGAAGGAGAGGTTGATGGAGACACCGGCAGCACGACGGCGTGGTGGATATGGTGGTGGAGGATTCCAGCAGGGCTTCGCCAAGCACCGCGGGAAAACGAAGATTGTAGTGGGAGAGGGAGGGCAGCACCGAGGCACGAATGCGTGTGGCTGCCCTCCCTCTGCCTCTCTTTATATAGGGGGAGTAGAGGGGAGGGGGCGCCCTAGGGTTTCCCCTAGGAGCCGGCGGCCAGGGCAGATGGGGAGGGGGCGGCGCCCCCTGGGGCTAGGGTTTCCCCCCCCCCCAGGTGCCTTGCCCCCCAAGGCTAAGGGTGTGCGGCAGCCCTAGGGGGGTCCACCTCCCTTGGCGCATGAGGAGAGGGCCCAGGGGGGGCGCACAGCCCTATGAGGTCTGTTGTGTCCCCCTTTGTGGCCCAATAGGCCCGAAACCCCTTCCGGGACCCCCGAAACCCCTTTCGGTCATTCGCCGATTTCCCGATACTCCCCGGAACACTTCCGGACTCCGAAACCTTTCATCCTATATATCAATCTTCGTCTCCGGACCATTCCGGAGACCCTCGTCACGTCCGGGATCTCATCCGGGACTCCGAACAACCTTCGGTAACCATGCACTGTTCTCACTAACAACCCTAGCGTCACCGAACCTTAAGTGTGTAGACCCTGCGGGTTCGGAAACCATGTAGACATGACCGAGACACTCCCAGGTCAATAACCAATAGCGGGATCTGGATACCCATATTGGTTCCCACACGTTTCTCGATGATCTCATCGGATGAACCACGATGTCAAGGATTCAGGCAATCCCGTATACAGTTCCCTTTGTCTCGTCGGTATGTTACTTGCCCGAGATTCGATCGTCGGTATCTCTATACCTAGTTCAATCTCGTTACCGGCAAGTCTCTTTACTCGTTCCGTAATACATAATCCCGTGACTAACTACTTAGTCACTTTGAGCTCATTGAGACGACGTATTACCGAGTGGGCCCGGAGATACCTCTCCGTCACACGGAGTGACAAATCCCAGTCTCGATCCATGTCAACTCAACAGACACCTTCGGAGATACCTGTAGAGTACCTTTATAGTCACCCAGTTACGTTGCGACGTTTGGCACACACAAAGCACTCCTACGGTGTCAGTGAGTTACATGATCTCATGGTCATAGGAACTTATACTTGACATGCAGAAAACTATAGCGATAACTGATACGATCAAAAGCTATGTTTAACATTTGGGTCTCGTCCATCACATCATTCTCCTAATGATGTGATCCCGTTATCAAATGACAACTCATGTCTATGACCTGGAAACCGCGGTCATCTTTGATCAACGAGCTAGTCCTGTAGAGGCTTACTAGGGACACAAAGTTTGTCTATTCATCCACACATGTATTTGAGTTTCCAATCAATACAATTATAGCATGGATAATAAACGATTATCATGAACAAGGAAATATAATAATAACTCTTTTATTATTGCCTCTAGGGCATATTTCCAACATCTTGCATCAACATCTCGTTCCCAAGATGGCGATTCCGCGGAATGCACAGACGCCCGACAGTAGATCCTCGCCTCCTCTTCCGGTACCCGTCTTCATGCTCCTTCACGACAAGCGCCATGACAAACGTTTGCTGCCGAAAGGTCGCAAGCATGGTCTCCACATCCGAGTCGTCCGAATCGGAACGAATCGGATAGCAAGAACTTCTCGCATGGGGTCAAGTCCATCTACACGCACACCGGCGTGTCAATCTACTACACAGCTCGCAAAATTCACAAAAAAGGGACTAACCGGTGGCGAGTGATCCCGGACGGCGACGAGGGTGGTGTGCTCGGCGGTGGTCGATCCCGGCGGCGGCGACTGGGGGGACGGCTCTTCTCGCTGGATCCGGAGGGGCGGTGTAGCGGCTCGGCGCGGGAGGGTATGGGGCGGCCCCGCGGAGCGATTCCGCCCGAAGATATGGCCGGAATCGCCGGCGGCGGGCGGGCGGAAGCTAAGGGCGGGCGACGGTGGAAGGAGGGGAAAAGAGCGCGGGGCTGAAATGTCCCTCCCGCCAACTGCTTCTCTGTGATGCAGGGCACCGCAGTCGCGAGGGTGAAACCCGCGTTTTCTCGGGTTGGAGTCGGGAATTTGCCGCGCCCTCCTAAAAAATTTTGCGGGCCGGGGCGGGATGTGGGGTCTGGTCGGGCAGGCTTTCCGGCCCGTACCCGCATTTTGACGGTTATTTTGCGGGTCGGGAGCGGATGCGGTGTCTGCTAGAGTTGCTCTAAATAACAACTCCTTAAGACAACTGGGTGAGAAAAAAAAAGTACAGATCATGGACACCAGAACAGACAACGCATCTAAGAGCTAGAAACGACACCATCGCGAGATCTGAGGGGTGAAATGGCAAGGGCGTGAGATGGTTGGGTATAGTTTAGTTGTACTGTAATAGAAATATGAGTCAATTACAACGGTGGTGTTAGAACTTGTCGCAAATGGTCACTTTGGTGCTAGAAGTTGTGGTGTACATCGAAGTGGTGCAAAAACTTAGTTGAATCGTGCAAATACAGTGCTAATCGCGTTAGTATACAAAATCTGCGCTGGCTAGGCATGTGGGTCCCCCCGTCAGCCACTGGACCTGGGAGGGGAACGTGTGGCCTGATTTTTTGAAAACCCCCTCGGAATATATCTGTTTACGGAAAAGGTCCACATTGGCGTGCCCACTGGTTAAAATTAAAAGGAAAAAGGAGAAGCCAGGAATCGAACTCACGACCATGAGAAAAAACCACACATATCCAACAAGTACGCTGTTGCTGTTACAATGTCCATGTTGGATAACTATCATATACTGTATGTATTTAACCTTTTTTTAGCAACACATGTATTTAACAGGTACGCCTCTTTTTGTATTCTTTAAACATTGTATCTAATATACATTTTAAATGTCCATATTAACTAAATATTTTATATATACACGCTTATATATTTCATTTTTTTATCTACATCATACTGATAACACACAAATACTGAAACATAATTTTTATTACTAACGTTTTAAAAGTATTTAATAAAAACAGCTTGTGCAAAATGCAAAATGGGCTGCAACATCTGCAACACACTTCAGCTCCACATGCGTCGTTCCTAATATGTATACGGTTGTTATCATTATCTAACAAATCAGCCTGTATGGTGGGTTGGTTAGGCTGTTGTCTTTGTAGCTTGAACTAGCGTGTTCGAAACCTGGCGGAAATCTTTTTCATTTAATATTGACTTGCGAGGCAACTTGACTTAGAGCAGGAAAATTACACGTCCATGTGATCTTTTTTGTCAATAATATTTTTTTAGGGGGTTTTCGAGAAAAAACAATCTTCTAGCACCAAAGTGACCATTGACGCCAAGTTCTAGCATCATTGATGTAATTGACTCTAGAAATATTGTTAAACTTCATATTGCCAACCCAAAGATCACGGATTGAGAATTGTCTTACTTGCGACAATAATTCAGTGGCAGTGCGAATTTGACTGTACTGTATTCAAGAAAAAACTCATCGAGTGTTTAAGAATGGTCAAATAACTCCAAATAATGAGCAACATGTCAGAATCTCGCCAGCGGAGCAACGTGTGCAGGGTGACGAAAAACCCTGCCTATGTTTTTAGGCCCCTCTCTAGTTTTCAGTCCGGATCCCTTTCTTCTCGTCCGGCGTTGCCACTATCGAGATCCTCCATATCTCTGCCTCCATTTGCGTCGCGGAGTGTACGCCAGCCCCTCAACATATCGGTGACTCGATCCTTGGCCCTTCTGGTCAGAGGGACAAAAAAAGGCATTTGGATTCCGTAGGCGTAGTTTGTATTTGGTGCGCTGGCGGAAACGCACGGTGAGGCGCGGCGCGGCGCGTCGTGGCGTTGCGTGGTGTGTGGGATGAGACCAAAGGACGTTGGGCGATTTGATTTGCCCCGTGATGGGTCTGGGATTCCACCGTTGGAGTGTTGCCACGTACTGTAGTAGATAGGCAGGGTGCCATGTTTGTTTCCTTTTTATTTAATTATTGGAATTACTAGAATTTCATTGGTGTAGTTTGTATTCGGTGTGCGGGGCGAAACAACATGGCACGACGCGGCGCGGCATGGCGTGTGGGATGAGACCAAGGGACGGCGGGCGGCTTTTGTCTTACCCTGTGATGGGTCTGTGATTTGACCGTTAGAGGGTTGCCACGTCGTAGGTAGATAGGGGTGCCATATTTGTTTCCTTCTCATTTTATTTAATTATAGGAATAACTGGGATTTCTTACGCGCAATTTGTTTTTGGTGAGCGGGCGAAAATGCGCGGCATGGCGCGGCGTGTGGAATGGGACCAAAGGACGCTGGGTGGTTTGTTCTGCCCCTGTGATGGATCTAGGATTCGACCGTTGGAGGGCAGCCACGTCATGGATAGACACGGTGCTATGTTTGTTTCCTTTATTTAATTATTGGAATTATCGGGATTTCATAGGTGTAGTTCAAATTCGGTGCGTCGGCAGAACCACGCGGTGCATCACGACGTGGTGTGGCGTGTGGGATGAGACCACGGGACGGCGAGCGGCTTTCGTTTTACCCTGTGATGGGTCTGAGATTTGATCGTTAGAGGATTCCCACGTCGTAGATAGATAGGGTGGCATGTTTGTTTTCTTCTTCTTTTATTATATTATTGGCACCGCTTGGGTTTCATAGGCGTAGTTTGTATTGGTTTGTATCGATACGTGGGTGTAAATGCGTGGCGCATCGTGGCGTGTGGTATGATAAGGGACAGTGGGCAGTTTGTTTTACCCTGTGATGGGTTCGGGAATTAACCATTGGAGGGTTGCCACGTTGTAGATAAAATGTGAACCATCATCTATCATTAAATAGTTAGCAACTCCAAAGCTTAGGAAAATAATTTCTGTAAGCATTTTAATAGAAGTGTTATGATCAACACTACTAGTTGGAATAGCTTCTATCCACTTAGTAACATAATTGGCAACAACTAAAATATGAGTATAACCGTTCAAGGAAGGAAAATGTCTCATATAATTAAAACCTGAAACATCAAATGGTTCATTAATAAGTGAATAATTCATAGGCATTTTCGTACGTCTACCAATATAACCGGTTCTGTAGCATTTATTGATACGTTTCCAACATATTTATAATTTTTGATTATTCCATGCTATTATATTATCTATTTTGAATGTTCAATGGGCTTTATTGTACACTTTTATATTATTTTTGGGACTAACCTACTAACCCAAGGCCCAGTGTAAATTGCTTTTTTTTGCCTATTTCAGTGTTTCGCAAAAAAAGAATATCAAACGGAGTCCAAATGAAGTGAAACCTTCAGGAGGATCGTTTTTACAACAAATACAACACAGAAGACTTGGAGTACACGCCAGGGAAGCCACGGGGTGGCCACGAGGCAGGGGGGGCGCCCAGGGGGTAGGCGTGCCCCCACCCTCGTGGGCCCACCGTAGCTCCACCGACATGCTCCTTCCTCCTATATATATATATATATATATATATATATATATATATATATATATATATATATATATATATATATATATATATATATATATATATATATATAGAGAGAGAGAGAGAGAGAGAGAGAGAGCATGAATTTTGTATCAACGCTAGCTAGGGTGGTGCTTATCGGAACCGTTCACATGCATCACGATTCGCACCTTTCAGTGGATAAGGTTCTGATTTGTTGAATTGTTGAAAATCGCCATGACCAAAGTGGAAACCATGTGGTAGAACTTTCTGGACACAGTGTCCCGGAATGACAACCTAGTGTCTGCGTTTTAAGACTCAGTCAGAGAAAGATTGCATCTGCCTTTATAGATGACAGGAACCCAAATGTGCTAATTCTGGCAAACGTATAACATCCGATGCTTGGTGACCATTTACTAAATGTTCCCACTGTAGCATACTAATTTGGGAATGTAAATCCTGCCACATTTAACGTGCAGTAGGTATGCTTCGGCACCCTTTCCTTGTACGTGGATGAACAATAATTTCTAGCCTGAAAGTCCTGCATGAACCAAAATGAGTCCAAAATAAATTATGCGTTCAATCAACCAGCCTCGCACATATGTTTTCGCATTTTAGAACTTTCGGACATGTGTTTTCATTTTGTATGGAACTGGAGTTCGTCGAGCGTGCGTGCGGCGAGATCTATGGTACAACGGGTCATTTTGTATCAACCAGCGATGCAAGGCGACAAGGCATGGAACTGGAGTTCGTCGAGCGTGCGTGCGGCGAGATCTATGGTACAACGGGTCATTTTGTATTATCGACACCATTTTGTGCACGAGGGAACCTTCACTATAACTACTACACAAGAACCCCCATTTTACATTGAGAAAACATGCATACCCCCACACGAGGGCACCCTCTTATAAGAGGGTGAACGAGAACCTTCTATGTAAGGTGGTTGTTGTAGGAGGAACCTTCTCTGTTACCTTTTTACGATGTGTGTGTTTTAAATCAGATGTTATACATTTTTTGACCCTCGATGTAAGTTTTTTACCATGTGTGTGCGTTACATCAGATGTTAAAGGACTAAATAGGAGGGACCAACAATTATCCAGATATAGCATCACCACAATGCTTACACAAGAAGCTCCGTTTTACATTGTCAAAACCATGCATACCAACCGGTAGGCGCATTTTTCTATGTGCATGAGAACCTTCTCTATAAGGTAGTTGTTGCACAAGAACCTCCGTTTTGTATTTTCGGAACCTCCGTTTTGCATACCAATGGAAAGGGTTCTCGTTCCGTAAGAAAGGGTTCCTACTGTACGTGGACTGGTGGTTCTCAAAGTGCATAACGGGGGTTCCCGCACAATCGGTCCATGCGGTCGAAGGGGGTTCCTGTTCACCCGGAAAAACATGGCCTCCACCCCCAATGACCGTGTGCACTGTGCATTTTGTTCCTATACTATATATGGGTGCTCTCACATGGAAAGGGGCGTCGATATGATCACGATATACTATATATAGAAAGGTTTCTCGTTCCTTAATAGATGGTTCCTATTGTGTGTGGATTGATGATTCTCGTAGTGCATATCGGAGTTCCAATGTGATCGGTCAATGCAGTCGAAGGGAGGTCCAGTTCACCCGTAAAGATGTGGCCTCCGCTCCCAAAGACCATGTGCATTGTGTGTTTTGTTCACCAAAAAGATAGATGAGTATATATCAGTCTCTCCCTCCACCTCCCACATCGGATGTAATGCAAAAAGCGGAAATTCCATGTGATCTGTGAACACGTGTGTGCTTTGTCAACCTCCACCCCGTACCCTATGCGACCTTCTGTCAACATTGAAACCCCGTGCCCTATGCGACCTTCGAACTGCAATGAACTTGCCAAGCACTTCCTCCCTCAGTGCGGCGCTTGCCCACGCCTTTGACGCAATGCTAGAACGAAGGAAGCTCTATACAATGTCTACCCTAACAAGCACATCTTCTAGCAGATAGCTCAGTCTTAAAACTTGCGACATGGAGTCGTCGAAGCCTCCGGTGGTGGTGGAAGCAATGGTGGACTTTGCTCGGCTGGATGAAGAAGCTGCCGGTGGTGGTGGATTACTTTTTTTTTGAAAAAAAGAGGGTTTCCCCTCCGATTTCTATTAGAGAAATCAGCATATGAGAACAAATTAACTGTTGGTGGAATACTAGGCTCAGGGAAGAAGGAGGATGGGGTGGCAGAGAAATGATTCTGGCTCATGGTGCTATGCTACAATAGTCGGACGACGGACAAGGAGATGGTTGTAAAAAGCAAGTTCACATCCATCAATCCGTGTGCTACATATCGGCCCTGTTTGAATACTCTAACTTGGTTAGAGGTTAGAGTTAGTTTCTAACTCTAGACTAACTTTGAACTAACTCTAGCCTTTGATGGTGTTTGGATGAGAGGGTAAGTTTGACAATAAATGCACTTTTTTCAATCATTTGACTCTTTTAACTGGGATTTGCTGTGGACGGCTCTTGTGTGGCCTCCACCCGCTCACAAATGATGTTAACAGCAAAAAGTAATCCGTTTAGGAACTGCAAGGCAAATATGCTCACCCGCCCGGGAGATGACCAGCTCAATAACACGTGCACACCATGCACGGAGCCACAGACATGTATGAACACGCTGCCCACTTGCTTCAAGAAGAAGATTAACGCAATTCCTCCGTCAAGCTGCATGGTTAGGGAAGGTTGAGGTGGATCCAGAGGACGTCGGCGCGGCGGGCGGAGCCGGGGCGGCGCTCGGCGGGCGTCGAGGCCAGCTCGAAGAGGCCGACGTTGCTGAACGGGTCTTCGACGCCGCCGGGCTCCATGGAGGAGCTGGTGAGCTCCACTGGCAATGCGGTCTTCCATGCGACAACTCTAGGCACAGCTACATAAGCTAGTTGAGCAGCATGTGGTCTTCCATGCGACAACTCTAGGCACAGCTACTTAGCATGAATATAAGCTAGTTGAGCAGCACGTACACCCTAGGCACAACTACATACAGGCAGCGGCAGCAGCAGTGGACAAACTGAGAGAGATAGAGTTATTAGAGAGGGAAGGAACAGAGGTGTGGGCTGCAAGCGCAACAAGCCATCAACAGAGAGAGCGTACATGGATTACGAAGGAAAGGAATCGTGGTCCACCGCTCACGAAAGCGACTTGTATATCCCTAAAAAAAGCAACGTGTGCATGCAGTCCTGCTCAAGTGGATGCAACGGTTAGCCCAACGGCGGTCGAGCTGGTTGACAGCTAACGCGCGCCTTCTCAAAATCCATCCTGGAACCCTTCGAGCCGGATGCGCGGTGGTCCTTGCCTCACGATCTGGCATCGTGCCAGCCTAGTGCTGTGCACTACCGTTCACATGCAGCAAACGTGGTCCAACTTCTTCTATAAGAGGAAATAACAACCAAATGATTTATAAGACGAAAATACAAACATGGTAAGGAGAGGGATCAGATCCCAACACAAGTGTGCGGTCATGATTGCAGCCACCGTAGTGAAGTTTCATAAGTTTGCTTATATATATATATATATATATATATATATATATATATATATATATATATATATATATATATATATATATATATATATAACATTATGAGAATAATATTCTCATAACACTTCCGAATTGCTTTGTTTTATTGCATTGGAAAGCTATGTGCACTGCACAGATACTGCAACAGAACCTCATGTTTGAAAAAACTATACGTGTTGTTTTTTGGTACCTTTTTTGCTCTAGTTTTTTAACCGTTTATCGGAATTATGCGTGTAATATACCGTTGAAAAGCTGTGGAGTAGACGCAACTTCGCCATGTTGAACACTTTTCAAAATTCATCATAGTTTAAGAGCAGTTTCGAAAATCGTGCGGTTCACAACGAATGACAGCGAGCGTTTTTTTGCGTTTTTTTCTAAACCGCTAGTCGGAATGAAACGTATGATACACCGTTGGAAAGATATCGTCGGCGCGCATCTTTTTCATATCTATTATTTTTTCTAATTCGCTACGGTTTAAGAGCAGTTTTGAATTTACTAAATCGCGGAATTGTGTTTTTCGAAATTTTTCAATTTTTTGGTACTGTTTTCACTCCAGTTTTCTAACCGTTTGTCGAAACAAGGCGTGCAATATACCGTTGGAAAGCTACGAACGAGGGGCAACTTTCATATGTTGAAATATTTTTCAGATTCCTTACGGTTTTTAGTTAAATTTGAAAATCGTGCGGCTGACTACGAAGGGCAGTGGCCGTTTTTCGTGAAATTTTTACAAAACATTGTTCGAAATGATCCAAATGATATTCCGTTGGAAAGATATCGTCGAGACGCTACTTTTTCATGTAGAACACCCCCTCTAATTCACTACGGTTTAAGAGCAGTTTTGAAATTACAAAAACACGGAAACTCTGTTTTTCGCGACACCCAAATCGACGCGTTTTTTTGCGCTTCCGAACTGCATGTTACTGCAACACAGAGACCAGTGAACTGCATGTTTGAAAAAACTGTACGTGTTGTTTTTCCGGTACTTTTTTTGCTCTAGTTTTTAATCGTTTATCGGAATTATACGTGTAATATAACGTTGAAAAGCTATGGAGTAGACGCAACTTCGCCATGTTGAACACTTTTCAAGATTCCGCACGGTTTAAGAGTAGTTTTGAAAACGGTGAATTGCATGTTTGAAAAAATTGTACGTGTTGTTTTTTGGTACCTTTTTTGCTCTAGTTTTTTAACCGT
Source organism: Secale cereale (assembly GCA_902687465.1). Classification (NCBI taxonomy): domain Eukaryota; kingdom Viridiplantae; phylum Streptophyta; class Magnoliopsida; order Poales; family Poaceae; genus Secale; species Secale cereale. The sequence continues at coordinate 854,308,425 of LR738714.1, read as the reverse complement.
TTATCGGAATTATGCGTGTAATATACCGTTGAAAAGCTACGGAGTAGACGCAACTTCGCCATGTTGAACACTTTTTGAGATTTTGCACGGTTTAAGAGCAGTTTTGAAAATGGTGCGACCGACAAATAATGACAGCGAGCGTTTTTTGCGCTTCCGAACTACACAAGAAAACCGCACTGCATCAGGGTAGGAGCCGGCGCGACGGTGCTGGGGTAGGAGGCGGGGCGGCAGCGCGGGGGTAGGAGGCGGGGCAGTGGTTGCTGTCCTCGGGGCGCTCCGCGCTAGAAACCTATTTAAGTGGGGTGTTATGAGAATAAGGTTTTTGTTATGAGAATAAGGTCTTAAGGGGTGTTATGAGAATAGACCCACCATATATATATATATATATATATATATATATATATATATATATATATACCCTGAAAACATCCAAGGGGGAATCGATCACGGAGGGCCTGCACATTCTTTTTTATAGCAAAGGACAAGCCGAAAGTACTTCTTATATTGAGCAAAGCGTTCTCGAGGACACATGAGAATTGCATCTAGTTACATTCATCATGTTTAGTTTATTAGCGTTCACTACTTTGATAAATTGTTATGTGGGGTGAACCGACGCTAGCTAGGTTTTTTTTCTTACTTGAACAAATAACCCACCTATGATTACCCCTCTCACAAGCATCCGCAACTACAAAATAAGAATTAAGAATTAATATAACCATAACACGAAACATATGGATCCAAATGAGCCCCTTACGAAACACCGCGTAGAATAGTGTTTAAGCTTATGTCAGTCTCGCAACCCAACATCTACTCACTAATCCCATAACCCTAGGTCCAAGCATGGTAATGTGTCTTGTAGCCAACGTTCACACGACACCACTAGAGGAAGAACATCATAACACCTCAGCAGAATATTTAACGAATATCAACTTCACATTATTACCTATAACAAGACTTCTCCCATGTTCTCAAGAACAAAAGTAACTACTCACAAATCATGTCCATGTTCAAGATCAGATGAGTAATATATATGTTTAATAATTTGAACATATGATCTTCCACCAAATAAACCAACTAGCATCAACTACAAGATGTAATCCACACTACTAGCAAACCACATGTACCAATCAGAGGTTTTGATATAAAGATTGAATACAAGAGATGAAATAGAGCTTGAGATGAGATGATGCTGCTGAAGATGTTGATGAAGATTGGTTCTTCCACAATAAACGGATTATTGGTGATGTCGATGGCTTCAATTTCCCCCTTCCGGAGGGAAGTTTCCCCGGCGGAATCGCTCCACGGGAGAGCAAAAATGCTCCTGCCCAGGTTCCGCCTCAAGACGGCGACGCTTCATCCCGAAATTCCTCTCTTATATTTTTCTATGACAAATGGCCTCATGTAGCAGAAGATGGACGCTAGAGGGCATCTATGGGCCCCACAAGGGGGCAAGGCGTGCCTAGGGGGTAAGGCGCGCCCCATGCCTTGTGGGCCCACAATTGATCTTCTCCGGTACTTTTTCCTTTTAGTATTTTTCTTATATAATCCAAAGTAAATCTTCGTAAAATTTCAGGTCATTTAGAGCTCGGGAGAATAGCCATCTCTGGTGTAGCTTTTTTGGGGGTCCACAATTTCAGCTGCCGACAAACTCTCTTTTCATGTGTATTTTGCATATTAAGAGAGAAAAGACATTAGAATTCCATCATAAAGTGAAATATTAATCTAATGTATTACAAATAGCAGTAGAAAATCATGATGCAAAATGGATGTATCACACCCTTAGTTAGGCATGCTCACCGTGCCGTCTTCACATACCTAATAGGGCAGTTCCTATTTTGCCATACACCAGTATTCAATTGGTCATATTTATGCGCAGCAAAAAGGTAACTAAAAAACTCACCTAGCTCTCCGGTTTCACCGTTGCTTTGCCTTGTGTCGACATCACATTGGTTCCCACCAACACCCTGACCTGTTTGATTCATCAATAAAACGAAGCTCCAAACCATATTTGGCGCTTCACGCGTCGGTTACAGTACATCCGCGATCTATATCTCGCTTCACGTGAATATGATAGCTTTTCTCGCCTGAAGCACAACATGACCAAGGCCGAGGCATCACAGTAGCAGTGCGTTCATGTTTTTTCTCTCCGTGTATTTATTGGTTTTCTCAATGTTTGGGCTAGTTTTTTCCTCTGTTGTTTTTTCATCCAGTTTTCACTATTTTGGGGTCGACTTTTCTTGTCTTTTGTCTCTTATTTCCATTTTTTCTTGTGTGTTTTTATTTTGTCGCCGGTTTTATTCCGTTTTTCCTATTCTTCTTGGCTGTACCCTGTTTTTTTCATTTTCAGGTTTTGTTTCGTTTTATTTTCTCTTCTTTACATGTTGATTTATTTGTTTCTTTCTCGGTTTCTCTATTTTCCTCCTTTATTTTTATTTCTATGTCAATTTTCATTAGTTTTTTCTTTCTTATTTTTATATTTTTATACGGTTTTTTTCATTTTTCTATGTTTCTTTCTTGGTTTTCACTATTTTTCAAATATAAGATGTCCATTTTTCCATTTGAACACCTTTTTTGAATACATGATCAACATTTTTCAAATACAATGTGTGTATTTTTCTAATGGGAATAAATATTTTTTTCACACACAATGTACATTTTTCATATGTCGTGAATATTGTCATACACATGTTTAACATTTTTCCAATTTAGAATTATGTATAAATATATGGTTTTTGATGTATACCTTTATTCAATATATGTTGTACATTTTTCGCATATACATCAGGGAGTTTTTTAATACATGTTTAAATTTTTATAAATACACGATCAACTTTTTTCATACATATTGTTTACAAGTTTTCGTAAACAGGAGGAACATTTTTTCTACACATTTCCATTTTTAAAAATGCTTAGTTAACATCTGTCAAATGTTTTGAGTGACTGTTTTTCATATATATTTCGAATATTTGAAAATATCAACAAAACTAAAAAGAGCAGAAAGTAAACACAAAAAATAGAAAATAAACATGAAAAAATGAGGCTGTGGCCTGTGGCCTTGTGTTCTGGGCCGGCAAAATTCATGCTCGCCTTTAGCGAGGCTGCCCAACATCTCGAACGAAGCGAGACATAGACGCGCCACTAGTACATCTCACAGATCGGTTTACTCCCTCTAGTGTTTTGATTTTCTTTTTTCAGATTTTAAAACTGACCCAACCGGTTTTGTGAAGCTTCTGACTGTTGTGTTCCTTTTTCGGTTTCTGGATTGCTTTTGTTCGGATTTTATTTTATTTATGCTTTTTTTCTTTTATTTTAGATTAATTTTTTTAATATTTTTTAAATGCGTGAACGTTTTTCAAATTAGGAAAATTTCTTCAAATTCGTAAACATTCTCTAAAATCCATGAATTTCTTGTGAACATTTTCCCTTAGATTTATAACATTTTCCTTAAATACGTCATTCTTATTTTGAAATCTACAGGTATTTTTTTTGCAATTTGTTGAATTTTTTTTCATCCAAACTATGATTGTTTTTCAAATCCATTAAACATGTGAAATATTTTCAAATTTATGAACTTTTTAAAATGCATGAACTTTTTTCAAATACGTGAACTTTTTGAACTATTGAATTTTCTCAAATTTGTGGTTTTTTAGTAATAAATCCATGAACTTGGTACTGCGAACATTATTTTGAACTCATGATTTGTGTTTGAGTTCATTAGCTTTTTGAATTATGTTAATTTTTGTTCCCAAGATTTTTCAAATTCGTGAACATCTATGTTTGAATTTTTGCATTTTTCTCTAGAAGACAACAGTCAACCAGTCAACTATGAACTGAGGCGACCAGGGAACCGAAAAAACCAACGCGCCCGTGAGTGAGTGTTCACTCCTTGATGGGTCGGCCCTGGAGTCGGAAGCGTGTGAGCGGTCGTTCCCTAAATGGTGCTTTAGGCGCAGTAGAGGAGGAGTCTTATCCAATAGACTCTGGCATAGAGGTTAGCTAAATGGGTTAGGGAAAAGGCCCAGTGAACCACACATCTTATATTTTTCTCCTGATGTAGCAGCCCCTTTGGACAACTGGGCCAGAAAAAAATACAGACGTTGGGCACTGGAACAGAAAACACATCTAAGGGCATAAATGACTCGCCGCAGGATCCGACGGGAGAAATGGCAGAGGGCGTGAGATAGCTGGGTGTAGGTTCCATTGTATTGTAATAGAAATGTTGTTAAACTTCATAATGCTAACCAGAGATCGCGTCTTTGTTACTTGTGACGGTATTTCAGTGACATTTTATTCTGTCTTCTTTTGAACAAGCTGACTTGCTTGTATGAAGGTTATGATATTCTTTCCGCCGCCTATTATTTCTTCTGGATCAACAGATTGGTACAAGGAATTGATTATTACAATTCCTTCGAGATTAGGTTGTGCTTTCTTCATGAAATAATTTATATATATTGCGAAAAATCTAAATTCTGAACCACAAATTTCGTAATAGATCCGAACGCATCGGTTCCCGTTGGGTTTGAATCCTACATTGGTTGTACTTCTGCTCTAATTGCCTTTTTTTCCTTTGATCTAACTGCCTTTTTCTCCTTAATTGCTTACGCCCCGGCAAATCTTGTGATCACCAGCACTCCCCACAAATCGCGTCATTGCCCGCACTTCTACTTATCCCCTTTTTTTTGTGATCGATGGCCCTAGCGGAAAATAAATGTGTGATCGAGAAAAATAATTCACGCGAAGGGGACTTGAACCCACGATCTATCATATGGCACTTGGTCAAGATCCAGTCATGCGAATACCAAATTTATAAAGGTAACACATGCATTTGGAATACCCCTTGGGGTTCCTTATTTGGGATACTATTCATGCAGAACTTATAGTTCAAAATCAGGGATTTGTTTATCCTAACTGCATTTCACACCGATGGATCCCGGGAACTCATAGATGGAACATAGAAAAATCTTTTTGGTAACCATAACGCCAATATTATTGCAAACATCCTAGTTTTCGATGGTGATAATCCTGATGCTCTTCTTTGGGAACATAGTCCATCGGGGAAATGCACCACCAATACTCCAAGAGTGCTTGTCAAAATTTCAAACCCCATGTTTACACAGATCAAACTATTCCTCGGTCTACTTTCTCTTCTATTGTGAAAAGCATTCTTGCACATACATGGAAAGAGAATGGGATGCCACTGAGAGTACATGTTTTCGCTTGGAGATTACTAAGGCAAGCAATCCCAACTGCGACTAGGGTTACCATGAGATCGTCTCATGTTACAGCGAACTGCAAAATATGTGGTAAATAAGAAGATGATATGCATCTTTTATTTCTATGTGATTTTTCTAGGTCGGGTTGGTTTATTTCCTTTGTAGGGCTTAGGGTGGATCAACTACATCAACAAGGATGCTACACTCCCAAGCAGTCAAGTTTATTTTACAAACGACTAACATGCAAAATGCCTTAACTATGATATTTTAACTCTCTAGTCTATTTGGAAATCAAGGAATGCTTTGATTTTCAATGGAAAATTTGGAACCGAATGTAGATCATCCATGTAGAGGCAGCATTGCAAAATGTAGATTATAAGGATATCCATCATGATCAATGCTTTTCCACTCATATAAATCGGAAGAAGCCCACCTTGCATTGTCTCATGTTTGACTGGTCCAGGGTTGAGAAAGGGCCAAATATCTTCATGGATGCGGCTTGGAAAGGAAATATCTCATGTAGGGAGGATCATATTGGCATTGGAGTGCTGATTTAGGACAAAACTAAATGTCACAAGAAGAGTATCATCATTTGTGCAGCCACTAAGGCAACACTGACACTGCAAGTGGAGGCTAAGGCTATTGAGCTGGCAGCATGGTTGGCTCACATTCTACAAATTAAGAAGGCAAACTTCATTTTAGACAACCAAACTGTGGCTGAAGCAGCCGCAAGAAGAGATCTACAAAACTTCCCTAGACACTGGATGATAAGATCATATATCTCCAGTTATCTTGAGCTCACTGATCAATAAGATGCAAGAGTCCTCAAAATTGATCGCAAGAACAATATTAATGCACACAAGCAACCTCAACGTGCTTATAGTCCGCATGATGTCGGCATTTGCTTATTTTCTTGTTTAGGACTACATCACCATGATGACCAGTGTCCTATGAAGGTCATGCTGACCTCTCATAATGTGCAATATTGTACATTACTTTCCGTGACTTGTGTGTGAACCTTGGAAGTATTGAATAAAAGTTTTTTAGTTATTTTTTTTCATATGGCACTTGTGGGGCACAACCATCCAAGACAACTGAACTTGTTGTCCAGTTTATTGCATATCTTTAGTTGAGTTAACTAGTGCTACAATTCTCTCTAAAAAACACAAAACTGCAATAAATATTGCAATAACTTTTATCCGAAGGAATTTTAGGTACCACATACCTGATAACAAGGTCCCTTAAATTGCTCAAACATACCCCGGTAAATTTTGTCTGGATATGATGGTTTTTTACGCATTGCATATGTGATAACATACGTAAAACATCACCGTAACTTTGATCTGGTGGATTTTTTTGTTGAAACATACCCTGATAACTTCTGCGTATAATATCATAGTAATATATGCGCCATGGACCTGATAACTTAGACACAAAAATTGTGGTAACTTTTGACCCGGTAAAAAAGTTGTTGAAAACATACCACGGTAATTTGTGTGTAAATAGCTTGGTAATATATGCACAACTGACCTGATAATTTATGTATAAACACCACGACTACTTTTGACACTGGGAAAAAAGTTGTTGAAAACATATCACAGTAACTTATGTATAATAGCATGGTAATATGTGCACAACCGACCTGATAATTTGTGTATAAGCACCACAATAACTTTTGACCCGGGGAAAAATTGTTGAAACATACCTCGGTAAGTTTTTCTTTAAATATAATGATAATATACGCACCACTTAACATGATAAACGACACACATACACCATGTCAACTTTTTGCCTCACGAAAAAGGTTGTTGAATAACATACCGTGGTTGCTAATGTGTAAATAACAGCTTTAGGGACTGAACAGTAAACCAAGCAGCTAATTTGTTACTAATAAGTTAACAGAAGGGACTACAATGTTATAATAGCCAAAGAGATAAGAGCATCTACAACCAGACCACTCAAATCCACCTCATACGCCCGGGCGGGCCGACCAGTCACAGCCCGGTCATCATTTTTTGACCAAGACGGGCGTCTCAAACGACCCTCAAACACCCGGGCTGACCGACACCCCCCATATCCTGCCCAAATATGGGGCGGATATGGGGCGACCGGGCGCGCCCGGACACGTCCGTCACGTCGTACTCGACAGCCCGTCCCCACCCAAAATTGCACCAAATCCACCCGAGCTGTCAGATCCATTTGCTCCCTCCTCCGCGCCGTCCGGCTCACAGCTTCGACGCCATGGCCGCTCCATAGCCGTTCGAAGGCTCTCTGTCGCTAGCTCCGGAAGAGCGCTCCCGGGGGACGTCCGCCGGCCCGGACGCCACCGTGGTACGTCCGGCAACTCTCCGGCTCCGCCCCACGCTTGACGTGTTTGACGCATTGACCGACGGAATTATTGTGATTTTTGTTAGGTAAATGATGGATTCCGATGCTTCGTCGGACGATGAGTATGGACCGACGGAGCTTGACCAAAGGATTCAAGATGAGTTCTTTGATTCGTCGGATTCGGGCGAAGAAGTGGACAAGATCATACTCATGAGCATGCAAGAGGAAATGGATCGGCAAGTGGAGCATATTCTCAACTTCAAGGGCTCAGTCAAAAGGAGAAGAGTGATCAACAGGGCCAGGGTGTTGGGAGCAAAGCTACTGCACAATGACTACTTTTCTCCCACACCTGCTTTCCCGGATGATCCATGTTTTCGTCGTCGTTTTCGCATGCGGAAACCATTGTTTTTTGCACATTGTGGAGGGAGTGGAGGCACACAACGACTACTTCAAGCTCAGAAGGGATTGCTGTGGCCAACTCTCTTTCTCAGCCAAGCACAAAATGAGCTACACAGTTTACCAAGGTTTGGCCCCTCGCTGTGGAGTTAAAAGCCTACTCCTACTTTTCTGCTTATTGCTTGAGTATCGATTATAAGAGAGCGAATTCGCTTGACCTAGCTATCAATTAATTGTAACCTGTCCCTTCTGTTCCAGTGACTCACCTTTATATATACAGGTCGAGACCTCCAGCTTACAAGAGTCCGGGTCGTAACATGACCCGTGATCGAACTTAACTCTAAGTCGCCTTGCCTTTCTGGACAAGACACCACACGGCGACTTACACCTCTGGACCGGTTGCCGCCTCCCATCTTCTGGCTCTAAGCCGGCTCATCTTATGAGCTGCCGTTCTGGTCCTTTCTGATCGCTCTGGCCCATTTAAAAGTTGGTCTTGAAGAGTCGCCAGTTACATAACCCGGCTATTATATGGCGGGTTGTATCATGGGGTTATATCCCAACACCATGGTAATTTTTTAGCTCACGAAAAAGGTTGTTGAATAACATACCCTGGTTGCTAATGTGTAAATAACAACTTTAGGGACTGAACAGTAAACGATGTAGCTAATTTGTGAATAATAAGTTAGGGTTTTTGCCTCCCGCCGCAGGTCTGCCTCCTCTCCGGTGGCCCTAGGTCCATGGGGACGAGGTAGATCTTGGCAAGGGTCGGCGGGAGGGCTCCATTTTTAATCATTTATTGCAGTTTTGTTAGGGTTTGTGTCCTACTCAGGAAGACGAGACGGCGGTGGCTCCCTGAAGACGGAATAAAAGTCTCCCCGCCTAGCCCTCGTTCCAGAGGTGCGTCTAGCATCGTTGGTGAGCGTGTGGAGGTGTGTCTCCGGTAGATCTATCTTTGGTGGATTTGCTCGGATCTCGTCGTTGTTTGTGTACGTTCATGTGTCTTCGGATTGGATCTTTCTGTTCTATGTTATTCTTCATCTACGGCGGTTGCTATTCTGGTGTGCTGGTCCTACGGGGCTTTAGCATGACGACTTCCCGACTGTCTACTACGACAAGTTGTGCCCGACTCCGGCGATGGAGGGGCGATGACGACGGTGCGCCTTCGGCTCGCTTCAGTGATGGTAGTCGTCGCTAGGTGGTCTAGGGATCTTGATGTAATTTCTATTATTTTTGGTATTCGTTGTACTGCCATGATTGAAGATGAATAGATCGAAAATTTTCTCGCAAAGAAAAAATTGTGAGTAATAAGTTAACAGAAGGGACTGGGCTGGACCAAAAGCTCGTAGCTCGCGAGCTTAATGAGCGCTCGATAGTTCGGCTCGTTAAGCTCGCAGCTCGCTTCTTAATGAACAGAGCCAATCATTGATTTCAGCTCGTTAAGCTTAACAAGCTTAACGAGCGAGTTAATGAGTTTCACGAGTAGCTCGTTAAGCTTGTTAGTAACAACACAACACATTTTTTTAATATTATGTGACAAACTTTTTGTAGCATCTCAGCTCATCTATTCAAGCGAATCGATATATGAGGCATCAAACTACTGCATATCTTTCTGTAGTCACCATTTCATCCTGAAAAACTCGCCTAGGCATTCATCTTGTATATCGTAACACATTATAATCTATTAACAATCACTCGCGAGCGCTCACGAGCTTAACGAGCTTCAAACGAGCCGAGCCAGGCAGGTTTTTTTGCTCGTTAATCTTAACGAGCTTAATGAACCGAGCCTTAACTAGCATGAGCTTAACAAGCTTAATCCACCCACTACAGTGTTCTAATAATAGCCAAAGAGATAAGAGTTCTCTCCTATTCTTCTCAAACGCACGATCCAATCTATTCGTTCCTCCACCACCGCAGTCCGCAGCCGCCAGCCAGGATCGAGAACGCCGAGAAGGGCTGCATCTCCGGCCAGGGCACGGACTCTGCTACACAATCGATCGCCATAAACCGCACGCATCGATCGCTCGTGCACAACTCGGACGGATCAAATCCATCCCCGGAAAGAACTCGAGTTGGACCTGGACGGCGATATGATATGGTCGATCGATGGCGATGCGAAGTCCCGGGAACTCAACGTACGCAATGACGGCAGCAATTTCCGTGTGCTTCGGCGGGAGGACGAGACGACCGTCCAAAGGGCGCCGGCTGGTGGCAGCGGCTGCGGGCCAGGTCGCACGGTGGGCGCGCCGACTCTGCTTCTCGCTCCCAAAACGACCAGCATCAGCGGTGATCCAACAGCTAGACGCTCATGGCGACAACAACCAGGACTGCTGGTCCGGGCTGCCGGAGGACGTGCTGCTCACGGCCATGGCGTTGATGGAGGTCACCGACGTCGTCCGCGCCGGGGCCGTCTGCTCTTCGTGGCGCTCCGCCTACGCTGAGTTCCGCCGCCTCCGCCTCCCCGCGAAGCCCAACCCACCGCCCTGCCTGATGCACGCCACCGCCGACGGTGCTGCCGCGATCTACTCCCCGTCCACTGGTGCCACCTTCCCATGCGGCGGTGGCGGTGACGGCTTCATCATCGCCGGTTCGGCACACGGGTGGGTGTTGGCCGCAGACGTGGCCACGGCCAACCCTTGCCTGCTCAACATTCTCACGGGGGCGCGGGCCGCGCTCCCGGCCGTCGCCACCCTCGCGCGCGTCAAGGGCACCTTCTTTGACGACGACGGCACCGCCGTGTACGACGTCGACCACGCGTTCGGCAACGCCACCCCGGACATGCAGCTCGTCACGGCACGAACGGTCCGCAACTGGATGTTCCGCCACATCGCCATCTCTGCCGCCGGCGTCGTCCTCCTGGTGCACATGCCGCATGGGGAGGCCTCCTATGCCAGGCCAGGCGACGAGCGCTGGACCTCGCTCTCCTCCCACCTCGAACCCGATGCCATCGCCGTTGTCCACAACGACGGCGACGGTCTTTTCTACGTGCTATGCAAAGGCGGGGGCATCCTCTTCGCGGTGGTCGTTGATGGACCGGCGGCGCCGACGGCATGGCCCATGTCGTATCTGTTCACAATCTTCGAGCCGAGGCACACTCACTACCTCGTCCTCCGCGGTGGCGAGCTCCTGCTGGTGACAAGGCAACTGCTGCTGACGAGACCACGGGAGAGCGAGAAGGTTGTCTCCACCACTGGCATCTGTATCGAGAAGGTTGGTCTTGGTAGGTCTAAGTTGGTGACACTGGACGGCATTGGGGAGGACTATGCCTTGTTCCTTGGATACGGATCGCCGATATGCCTTCCGGTGAAGGAATATCCCATGTTACGGCGTAATTGTGCCTATCTTGCCGACGACAGCGAGCAACACTTCCCGCCGATCACCCGACGAGACGTTGGCATCTGGGATTTTGAGAGCAAGAGCATGAGCCGGTTCGAGGATCTGCACCCTTGGCTGGATAACCAGCCCCCTATTTGGATCGCACCATCTCTTTACTAGCCGGCGCGAGCTGACAATGAAAATAGGGAAAAACAAGAAGATCCACGGGGCCAACGCTGGTGCGATTGCGGCAGGTGCTCTGCCGTTGGTTTTCATCGGATGTGTTTTTTTTTTCCTTCTGTGGCTAACTTTTCGGAAACCGGTCGGTCACCGGTTACCGGCCTTACCGTTACCTGACGAAATATGCTGTAACTCGATGAATTATTGTTGAAAATTTTGAATTTAAACTCAAGAACCGGATCGCATAGGGTGTGTTTGGTTTCCTGGGTTGCATATGGCTCCACGGCCGGCCCTAAGATTTTGGGGGCCCAGGGGCGAATTTAGACTAGTATATATGAAATCTTACTGATAAACATTTAAATGCATCCAAAATAATATTCATTTCAACTTATTTGTAGATATTATCAGGAAAAAAATAACATACTTACATGCAAAGTCACTAATGACGTTGTTATCTGCAAAAGAAAAATAAGAAACAAACTTTATCGTAGAATCTCGTTGTTGCAGCGACCGATGGGTATGTGTCGTCCTGTTCATGGGCTTCCATGCAAGTGGTTTCAGTTTGGAAACTTGGCTTCCATGTTCATCGGCAGTCCAAATCCCCATAGAGACAACAGCTGGATTGGTGGATGCCGCCTGAGCATAAGCCATGCGCAGGGCTGCTCCGCTCATTTACACAAAAGACCCCGCAATGATCTAAAAGACTGAAACTACGTCAAACGTCCCCTAGAGAGGAGAAAATAACGAGATGAACCCCTGCCGCTGCTGAATGCCGCGTGATTTTTGCCCTTGTCATTTCTCTGGCGACCCATCTGGTTCAAAGTCACGTTGGCAACCTTCTCCTCATCGCTGACGACCATGTCTTTGGCCATTGGAGCCTGTTTATCGTTCTGATTACCGCGACTCGCCACCGGATTACGGTAATCACCCATTCCTCCTCGTCCCGATTCCCTGCTGCACAAACGTAGGGTTTATGTACGGTTTGGGAAGGGGTATGAGCGGGGTACCCGAAGAAGCTATCGTGCGGATGTAGGTTTTACACATGGGTTTGGGCAGGTGGCTGAAGCCGGCGTGTTGCACGGCTGCACCATGAAGTGCCCCCACCCAACCCCTAGTTAGCGAAGTTTGCTTCAGTTGCTATTTGGGATGATTCCACATGAGTTTCTTCGTCCACTGTTGTTGTGTCATCTCTCATAAATATGGCCTTCTAATTATGTAGAAGGGGTACTGCATGTATATTGATCCATGGATGGGGTACTGCATGTATACTGATCTGGAACTTTGACGGAACAATCATGGTCGGTCCATGCATATTCGGGGCCCTGGGCGAGACCACAAAATGGAGCCCTTATGGACAAATAAAGATTCAGAATGTATTGTATATGGAAAAGAGTCTATGTCTCCAACAAACTCGAAAATATCCATAACACGCAATGGCACATCAGATTCTGGTATAGTCAATTTGTCATAGTCATAATTCCGAGAAGAGATCATCTAATTCAACATAACTTTGAGAAACCGTTTCTAGAAATTTAGCACATCATTTGCGTAATTAAATACCATTCAATAAAAGTCTTTTGAGCTAAGTAATAAGCCAAATATACTTTTGAACATTTTAAGTTCTTCGAAGAACTACCGTTTCTACAAAATCAATGAAGCCTTTTTGGGATTCTACCAGTACCAGTTCATCTCTACGTTTTTTCACTTCCTGTTCTCACTGGTAAACATTTTTTAGAAGATATGTCACCAAATAATTGCAAAAAACAGTCAATACTGGGAACAAAAGCACCTGAATATATGGCTTGATGTCGAATTGTCGATGTAGCTTCCCAGATCTGCAAGGCTGCAACACTCATTCCCCGTCCTCCCCTCAACTCCCCGGCACGGCGTAGCTCGGTGTTCCAAGTGGTGGTGGCAGCTAGCCCGAGTATCGTGTGTCTCCAGGAGACGAAAATGGAGTCCATTTCAGCTCATATTGTACGACAGTGCTTGGGTAATAAATATGAGAATTTCTACTTCTTGCCCGCAGAGGGCACACGTGGGGGCATTATCATTGCTTGGGATGCGCTTCTCGTTTCCCTTTCTACCCCGCACCCAACGCGGAACACACTGACGACATGTGTGAAACTGGTAGGAGCGCCCGAATGGTGGATCACTGGGGTCTATGGGCCCGGCCCAGTTGGACGTGGACAAGATTCAATTCACGGAGGAATTCGTGGAGATACGTGATCTTCATGCCGGGTCGTGGGTAGTGCTTGGGGACTTCAACCTTATAGTTAGCCCAAAGGCAAGAGTAACAACTCCATTAATAGGAGGATGATTGCGCGATTTCGGTCTAAGTTAAACCGCCTCGAGCTCAAGGAGATGTACCTAAATGGGAGGAGATTTACTTGGTCTAATGAGCGGGAGAACGTGACCCTTGAGAAGATCGACCATGTTTTCACTACGTGTGACTGGGAGGACTTATATCCTGCATCCTTCCTTTCCGCAATTGGATCAGCGATCTCGGATCATTGCCCATTGTTGATAGATCTACATGCGGACTTTCACATGAGGAGGCGTTTCAAGTTTGAGTCCTTCTGGCCGAAGGCAGAGGGGTTCATGGATACGGTCTCCTTGGCATGGCACTCCATGCCTTCGTTAGGGAATCCGTTTGTGGCTCTCAACAGCAAACTCTGGGCCACGGCCAAGCAGTTGCAGTCGTGGAGTGATAGGTGGATCGGCAACATGAAGCTCCAAATTTCTATCACTATGGAGGTGATCCTACGGTTGGACGTGGCTTCGAAATCCAGGCCGCTGTCGCATGCGGAATTTGACCTAAGGAAAGTGTTGAAGCGCAAGTGATGGGCCTCGAACCCCTCGTTGGATTACCCCAAGTGGAAGGTGTAAGATGCAGTAAGTAGAAGTGTTTTCCCTTAGCAAAGATGCCAAGGATCGAATACCCAGAGACTCCTAGGTTCAACAGGTAGGTGTCAACTGCTAACGGCGCAATTAGCAATCAACGTGGACCTGCACACAGATACAAATAACTTTGCTCCCAACGAGTACAGAGAGGTTGTCAATCTCTCCGGCCTTGTAGTTCACAAAGGGTTAAAAGCAATATGATAGTAGTGATAGATAGTATTTTGCAATAGTAAATAAAATAGCGAAAAGTAAAATAGTGTATGTGATCAATGATGGTAATATGGACCGGAGTCACATGATGTTCACTAGTGATGTATCTCTCCCAAAAGACGATAAAACAGCTATGTGAGGTAACAAATTACAGCTGGGCAATTGACAGGACCACGAACGCAAACCAATGCTGACTACATTGCAAGAAAGGTTGAGGTTCAAAGCATGGGCGGTATGCCAAAGTAAGTAGACCGAAATCCATCAATATCTACTACTAATCATCCACCTTGAGATATCTATCCAGAACATCTCGCTGGTATTAAGTTGCGAGTCCCACCCATAGTGTAAACTCAATGCAACAGACAACTGCATTAAAAGAACGTTGCGTAAAGTAAACAATCCTTGCACCCGCGGGCACAAGCACCGTTGTTTTCCCCCTTGTGGCAACAGCACATCCCCTAGACTCATGTTTCTGTCACTCAAGCTAGTCATCGAGGGGCATGAACCCACAATCGAGCATAACGTTCCCTCTTGGAGTCACTACCTATTACTCGGCCAAAGCAATAAATAACAACGGAGAACATGCAAGAATTACTTATGAACTAAAATATAAAAGAGGTGAATCAAATATATTACTCAAGATCAATCTGAACATAATCTCATGATCCATCGGATCCCAGCAAACTCAACATAGCAACAACATAAGGATTACATAGGTGCCTCGATCATGTAGGGCAGCTCACGAGGACTAATTAGTGAAGCACAAGAACGGGAGGAGAACATCACATAGCTACTGGTCATGGACTCATGGTCCAAGGGAGACTACTCACGAGTCATCCGGGAGGCGTCCATGGTGGTGGAGAAGCTCCCGGTGGTGATCCTCCCCTCCGGCAGGGTGTCGGGAAGAGTTCTCCTGGTGCTCCCGATCTTGGAAGCGGCGGCGGCGGTGGAACAGAGATGGGATCGCTAAAAGAAGTCCTGTTTCAAGGGTTACGGGGGACCCTTTAAATATCTGCCAAAGTAGGGCACCGGGGGGCTCTCGGGGGGCCGAGGCGCCCCCCCGGTGCGGCCCAGGGGGGGGCGCGCCCACAGGGCGCCTGGAGCCCCTGTGCCCCCCCCCAGGCTCCCCTTCGGAAGCAGTGCCGTACCCGGATCGCTGATTTTTTATATATTTTTTCTGTATTTTTCTGGGCAGTTCTCGAAACGTGAAAACCTGAAATACAAAAACAGCCGAAAACAGAAACTGGCACTGGGGTGCACTGGATTAGTAAGTTAGTCCAAATATGATCAAAAGTGTATGGAAGTGTATGAATATCATAGCAATATCACCCAAAAGTGGCATGGAGCAAGCAGAAATTATAGATACGTTTTGGACGTATCAACATCCCCAAGCTTAATTCCTGCTCGTCCTCGAGTAGGTAAATGATAACAAGAATAATTTCTGTGGTGACATGCTATTAACCATATAAGACTTTCTCATAGTCATATGACAAATGCTTACTGAGACAATGCTTCTAAAGTAACTAAGTTGTCTCAAGAGAAAATCACAAATGACTGAAAGTTTTACAACATGAAACTGAAACATCAAAAAGATTTGCAATGAACATGATGTGCAAATATGATCAAGTGATATCTAGCTTGCCCCCTTTAGTGATGCAAAACATAAGTGCAGGGGCACCTTCAAGGTTTAAGTGATGACTAGATACAATCATTTCAAAATAAACGATATCACAATCATGCAAAAGACAATGCTACTTTGGGACAATGCACATTACACTCAGAATGACAATCATGCTCTCAGTAGTTGGTGCTTGAAGTGCTAGAGCTTTTTATTATGAAACATGGAAGCAATTGTGTCAACGGTAGTAGTACTTCATATGTGTCATGCATAAAACATCTTATAAGTTGCAAGCCTCATGCATCGAATACCAATAGTGCTCGCTCCTTGTCCTAATTAGCTCGGATCCCCATGGGTTATCATTGCATTGCATATGTTTTTACCAAGTGTCACAAAGGGGTACCTCTATGCCACCTGTACAAAGGTCCAAGGAGATAGATCGCATTTGATTTCTCGTTTTTGATAGATCTCAACTTGAGGACATCCATACCGGGACAACATAGAAAATAGATGATGGACTCCTCTTTAATGCATAAGCATATTCTCATGAGAGATTGAGGATTAAGGTCCAAGCTAAAACTTCCACCATGATGCATGGCTTTGGTTGGCGGCCCAATGTTCTTCTCTAAAAATATGCATATTAATTCAACCCACGGTAAATCACCCTTACTTCAGACAAGACGAACATGCATAGCAACTCACATGATATTCAACAAAAGTGTGACAGTTGATGGCGTCCCCAGAAACATGGTTACCGCTCAGCAAGCAACTCATAAGAAATAAGATACATAAGCAACATATTCTTTACCACAATAGTTTTTAGGCTACTTTCCCATGAGCTATGTATTGCATGGTTGGTTTGCTTAGTGCAGGTGGAGGTTAGCAAAAGACTGGGAGCGACCAACTAAGAGAGCAATGACGGTCATAATCATGCAGAGCGACAAAGCAATATTGAATCAGGCATGGTAGTTATATCGCTACTTAGAAACAAAAGATCATCAAGGCTTGACAGACTTTCTTTACAGTCTTGAATATGCGTGAGCATACGCCAAGTCAATCAAAATAAATTCTCGAAGGAAGATATTACTAAACCATTCCACATCATAGGCAAACAAACCAAGTTGGTACTCCAATGACACATTGGAAACCCCCCCAGCTATTCGAGGTTAACCAAAAGAAAACCTGAACTACTAAGCACCATCATGAAAGTAGCATCTTTATCATAGACATATTAACCCATGCAACGGAAGCAAACTCTCTTAATAAGGTGATCATGGTAATTAAAGAGAGTTCAAGCAACCAACTAAACAAAAGCTCTTGAAAAGATAAGCATGAATACTAAGAGCAAAGCACAATAGTAGCTATTAAAAGATAAAGAACACACACAACATAGATAAACATGAAAATTCTATGTAATGTTCTAGGTAGAAGTGGAGCGTGTTTCTCTCCCACATAAAGGAATGCTGAGTTCCGACTCGTTATGAAAAACTAAAAAGAAAACTAAAAGCAAGACGCTCCAAGCATAGCACATAACACATGAAGTGATAAAAATATAGCGGAACGAAAGACGAACTGATAATGTTGATGGAGAAGGGGATGCACGGGGGGCATCCCCAAGCTTAGACGCTTGAGTCTCCTTGAATATTTCTTGGGGGTGCACGGGGGCATCCCCAAGCTTGAGCGCTTGACACTCCTGAATCTTTTTATCATCCTCCCTCGCACACTTGAAAACTCCCTTCATACATAACTCATTCATAATCTGATTAGCGAGGTTAGTACCCTTAATAAAATAATTATACCTTGCTGGAAATAAGGATATTCTTGAAGTTCTACTGTTTCTCAAGATTGCCAAAAGGTTTTTGCAAAGAAAAAGCAAGTTCTTAATTTGCAAAGTGAAGGTAAGGCAAAACAGGACAGAATCTGTGAAAAACAGAACAGCAGGCAGTAATT
>LR738714.1:854212952-854288338 GCA_902687465.1 Secale cereale | reverse complement strand
TCATTGGCTAAGTGGTCTACCTTAAAAGAAAGATCATCTAGTTTATGTAGTCTCTCTTCTACATTCTTAATAAAGGCTTTTTGGGTAGTGATGAAATCTCTAAGCATGCTCTCTAGTTCAGTGTTGGAGTTCTTGGTATTAGGATAAGCATTGTTGTTCCCATAAGAGTTAGAGGGGAATGGTCTAGAATTGTTACCAAAGTTACTCCTATAAGCATTGTTGTTGAAATTATTTCTAGAGATAAAGTTAACATCTACTTGTTCTTGAGCAATCAAAGAATTTAAGGGAACATCACGAGGATCAACAGTAGATTGCTTCGAAAGTAGAGACATGATCAAGTCAACTTTTTCATTGAGGGAGGAAATCTCCTCGACAGAGTTTACCTTCCTACCTGTTGGAGCGCGTTCGGTGTGCCATTGGGAATAGTTGGTCATCATCTCATCGAGAAGCTTTGTGGCAGCAGCACCAATTGTAGTTGACATAAAAGTTCCTCCCGCGGCCGAATCTAACAAGTTCCGCGAGGTAAAGTTCAAGCCTGCATAAAAAGTTTGGATAACCATCCAAGTAGTCAAACCGTGAGTAGGGCAGTTCTTGATAAGAGACTTCATACGTTCGCAAGCTTGGGCAACATGTTCATTATCCAATTGTTTAAAATTCATGATGTTACTTCTAAGTTGGATAATTTTAGTAGGTGGATAGTATTTTCCAATAAAAGCATCTTTGCACTTGTCCCATGAATCTATGCTATTTCTAGGCAAAGACTTAAACCAAATTTTAGCTCCTCCTCTCAAAGAGAAAGGAAAAAGCTTGAAGCTGTATTCTCCAAGGCTTGAAGCCACGGCTCATGCGCGACCTCAAGCATGCCGCCGGGGCTTGGGTAACCGAGCTGCCCTTCGTCCTGTGGGGTTCGAGGACAACTCCGAATCGGTCGACTGGCCGAACCCCTTTCTTCCTGGTCTATGGGGCAGAAGCTGTATTGTCGAGTGACTTATTACACAATGCCCCCAGAGTAGAACTCTTCTCCGAAGCGAGGTAGAGCAAGCTCGTCAGGATGCAGTCGACCTTTTAGAAAAACAAAGAGAGATGGCCCTGATCCGGTCGACCATCTATCAACAAGACCTGCATCGATTCCACTCCCGCAACGTGAGAAGTCGAGCGTTCTAGGAAGTCGAGCGTAATTGTGCCTATCTTGCCGACGACAGCGAGCAACACTTCCCGCCGATCACCCGACGAGACGTTGGCATCTGGGATTTTGAGAACAAGAGCATGAGCCGGTTCGAGGATCTGCACCCTTGGCTGGATAACCAGCCCCCTATTTGGATCACACCATCTCTTTACTAGCCGACGTGGGCTGACAATGAAAACAGGGGTAAACAAGAAGATCCACGGGGCCAACGCCGGTGCGGTTGCGGCATGTGCTCTGCCGTTGGTTTTCATCGGATGTGATTTTTTCTTCTTCTGTGGCTAACTTTTCGGAAACCGGTCGGTTACCGGTTACCGGCCTTACCATTACCTGAGGAAATATGTTGTAACTAGATGAATTGTAATTGAAAATTTTGAATTTAAACTCAAGAACCGGATCACATAGGGTGTGTTTGGTTTCCTGGGTGGCATGTGGCTCCACGGCCGGCCCTAAGATTTTGGGTGCCCGGGGCGAAAGTAGACTAGGGGGGCCTTGCAATCATCAATTTATATATGAAATCTTACTGATAAACATTTAAATGCATCCAAAATAATATCCATTTCAACTTATGTGTAGGTATTATCAGGAAAAAAATAACATACTTACATGCAAAGTCACTAATGATGTTGTTATCTGCAAAAGGAAAATGAGAAACAAACTTTATCGTAGAAACTCGTTGTTGCAGCGACCGGTGGGTATGCGTCGTCCTGTTCATCGGCTTCCATGCAAGTGGTTTCAGTTTGGAAACTTGGATTCCATGTTCATCGGCAGTCCAAATCCCCACAGAGACGACAGCTGAATTGGTGGAGGCCGCCTGAGGAGAAGCCATGTGCAGGGCTGCTCCGCTCATTTGCACAAAAGACCCCGCAATGATCTGAAAGACTGAAACTACGTCAAACGTCCCCTAGAGTGGAGAAAATAATGAGATGAACCGCTGCCGCTGCTGAAGGCCACGTAATTTTTCCCTTATCGTTTCTCTGACGACCCATCTGGTTCAAAGTCACGTTGGTAACCTCCTCCTCGTCGCCGACGACCATGTCTTTCGGCATTGGAGCCTGTTTATCGCTCTTATTACCGCGACTCACCACCGGATTACGGTAATCACCCATTCCTCCTCGTCCCGATTCCCTGCTGCACGAACGTAGGGTTTATGTACGGTTGAGGAAGGGGTATGACCAGGGTACCCGAAGAAGCTATCGTGCGGATGTAGGTTTTACACAGGGGTTTGGGCAGATGGCTGAAGCTGGCGTGCTGCACAGCTGCACCATGAAGTGCCCCCACCCAACCCTAGGCAGCGCGAAGTTTGCTTCAGTTGCTATTTGTGATGATTCCCTGTGTGTTTCTTCGTCCATTGTTGTTGTGTGTGCCCTCATAAATATGGCCTTATAATTTTGTGGAAGGGGTACTGCATGTATATTGATCCATGGAAGGGGTACTGCATGTATATCGATCTAGAACTTTGACGGAACAATGGATACCGGGGTATACACATTATCTAATAAATTGAGCTTCCTTGACACAAAGGTGAGGTTCCCTAGCGGTGCACTCCACCGACCAAGCATTTAATGCCCGGGCAGGATAGTCCGTGTCGCCCCGTGTAGGTCTATGGGGTAGGGCCATCATCACGACGACCAGGGAGACGTGCGACATGGCCATACGATGGCACGGTGTTAAAACCGTAGGTGGACGGTATGATGCATCACATCGAGTAGGAGCACTCAAGCACCTGATACTAGGCAGTGTCAGGTCATCTATTGAGCATGTAAGAAACAAGTTGCACAACCCGCCTACCATTTTTTCTGCATGTTTAAATGTATCTAGAAGACAAAATGTGGTACTCCGGGTCTATATAAGTGGAAGACTAGGGTCTGAGGGAAAAGAAG
Organism: Secale cereale; assembly: GCA_902687465.1. Lineage (NCBI taxonomy): Eukaryota > Viridiplantae > Streptophyta > Magnoliopsida > Poales > Poaceae > Secale > Secale cereale. The sequence goes on along the minus strand of LR738714.1, from coordinate 854,285,272 downwards.
CCAACCAGTACCCACAAGTAAACTTAGCATCAAAGAAGGAGTTTAGCGTTAGGAGTGCCTGGGCACTCTAGCTAGGACCCCGACCACCATTGTCACGCCCCAACCACCATTATTGTAACACCAAAGCACTTATATCCTCTCACTTCATATCAATACCAACAGGAAGTAGGGTTTTACGCTTAGATAGCAGCCCTAACCTATGTACACTCCCTTGGACGAACTCATAAATACAGATTATCCCCTGATCCCTGGTGTCCTAAGTACACACTCCGACATCTGGCGCGCCAGGTAGGGGGCTAAGGCTTTGCGATCTAACCCGCAGATGGCGGAGACGATAGAGCATGCCAGGAAGATACCAACAATTATAGGAACTTGGCCTATTCCCTCCGGAGGGAGTTAGCCAACCAGAAAACGGGTTACCGAAACGGTCCCAAGGAACACGGCGGAACACCTATACGGGGGAAGAATGACACCGAGATTCTCCTTGGCGGCGGCTCATGCATTTATCCTCCACCCACCCGTCACCACCAGTGATCAACCTCCTTTAAGCCTATGGTTTCGAGAGATCATCGAGATGTTGGGGATCGCAAGGCAATGCCCGGAGCACGGGCATCCCAGAGGCCCGCCAGGGTCAATCAGGTGCCAACACAATAAGCGGCAAGGCATCCTATCTGAGCCTATCCTGGCAGTTCCTCTGGCCCGCCCAACATTTTGATGCGGGCGAGCCCGCATGAGCGCGGGCAAAAATAAAGGAGGGTCGGGTCCTATCATTGGAAACACTGCCATGGAGAAAACCTCGCTGCCTTCGGTGCTTTTAGTCGTAACTCAGTTGTAACAGAGGCCATTGGGAAGCCAGTGCGAAAAAACAAAGAGGAAGGAGCCAGAGACGACACGGATGATCACCGAATCATCATAAATGGACCACCTAGAGGAGGAAGGGAAGTCAGCAGCGATTGATGGATGTCAACAGCTTCCCACCATCGGGAGCGGCTGCGCTCCCCATAGAGGGGATCGCCCGAGGTAATATGCAAAGATTGTAAGGATTTATATCTTTTGTGAAATAAATGTCCACACATTCAAATAGTGGTGGAGAATATCTAAATCATGAGTTTAGCAAACATATGAGTGGTCGTGAAATGTTTTCACAACTTACTCCTCCTGAAACTCCGTAGAGGAATGGAGTGTCCGAGGGGTGTAACCGAACCTTGTTAGACATGGTAAGGTCAATGATGCCGATCTGCCTTTTATCATTTTGAGGATACACACATGAAACAACAACATATACACTAAATAGAGCACCGTCAAAGTCTGTTGAGTCAGACGCTATATGAGTTATGAAACGAGAAGAAACCCAATTTCCCGCATCTCAAAATTTGTGAAAGGGTTTTCACAAATTGAGGAAGTCAATTATGACAAGACTTTCTCACAAGTAGCCATGTTACAGTTTGTGCAGATTAGGATGGCAATTGCTGCATATTTCGACTACGAGATATGGCAGATGGATGTCAAAGCGGCTTTTCTAAATGGAAATCTTAAAGAGGATGTATACATGATACAACTAGAAGGTTTTGTCGATCCTAAGGATGCAGGTAAGGTGTGTAAGCGTCAAAGATCTATCTATGGTTTGAAGCAATCATCAAGGAGCCGGAATCAATGTTTTGATGAAGTGGTTAAAGAGTTTGGCTTCATTAAGAACGATGAAGAAGCTTGTGTATAAAATAAGTTTAGTGGGTCCTCTATAGCATTTCTAATATTATATGTGAATGACATACTATTGATTGGAAATGATGTAAAATTTCATGGCACAATTAAATAGTTATTGAAAAGTATGTTGTTTCAAAGACCTAGGTGAAGCAACTTATATATTGGGAATTAAGATCTATAGAGATAGATCAAGACGCCTGCTTGCGCTAAGCCAGAGCACGTACATTGACAAGGTCTTAAAGAGGTTTAAAATGTAGAACACGAAGAAAGGTTTTCTTCCAATATATTCTGTGACGCTCCAAGGTTTTTTGGAAATGAGTTTTGAGTATAACCCTGCCATTAGCTTCCTTAGGTGACAATTCTCGGAATTCCACAATTGGGTCATAACAAAGGATCATGAAGTTGGTATTCTCAATAATCTCCTTTAAGTTTGAAATATTTCTAGACTACTAGTTCTTGAGCCCCATTCTCAATCTTTTAAATTTAGTAGCTATGACTTTGACACCCTCGTTTTTGCCATTTTTCTTTTTCTGGAGTTTATTGAATATTTGGTTTAAATTTGGGTTTTTGGTTTAACTCATTTGGAATTAGCACTTGGGGCATTCTTTTGGTTTTCACCCAAGTGACCCCCCTCTCCCTCCCAAAAACATCTCTTGTCCTCATATCTCTCAAAATAATGCCATCAGAATATTTTTCTCAAAGGCATAATATTCATTTTCCCCTTGAAAATGAATGATTTTCACTTCTGCTCCAAAGCAACCGCTATTTTTCTTGCTCCTAAAAATCTGAGAAAATTCTCAAATATTCTTTGAACCATGTCTCGTCTTCCTATGCAAAAATTTCCTATGGTCATGTGGGGAATTTTTGCTGTAGAAAATCATTTCTCTTCTGGTCAGGAAAAGCACTTTGTGAAGGAAGTGTATTTTTGCCTGATATTTTTGAGCTGAAATTTTTATAGCTTAAAGACCTTCCTAACAAACCCTTAACCTCCAAGTTTCAACTCCTAATCCCTTCTAGATTTCCCTCAAATGACTGCAACAATTCCTGTCCAGAAACTTCTAAGTGATCTCAAGGCACTTCTAGTCGACGTGGCAATGAACCAACACATCAAAGTGACCTAGCACTGCAAGGACTCGTGACTAGACATGAATTTTGCAGCTCTGGCGCGCTGCATTGCACCTGTGCACGCGGTGACCGCATGTGCACAGGGTGTTCGACAAGCGCTCGGCGCGCTCTGCGCGTCGACAGCCCCTCTGCCACCCCCGTACGTGAAGCCACCCCAAGCCAACCCAGCTTGTCATTCTTCCTCTACTGCCTCGACTCATCCCTCCCGAGTGCTCCCTGGTGCTCCCCGACACCAGCGACAGGCGCTGCGGACGCGGACACGGCGGAGGAGAGAGCACAGTGCATCCACGTGATTATGCCGTCCCTCTCCCGCGTCCTGTGCTTGGCGTCATTCCTCCACTGTGTGTGCGTGATTGCCAGTGACCTCTCCGATCGCTCTGAGCTCCTCTCGTCGCCTCTCGCCGTCTCCAGAACCTCCCCGGCGGAGCTGAGCTCGGAAACCACGCTCTCCTACAAATACAACACTCCTCGAGCCTCTCCATCCACCCCAACACTACTAGGAAACTGCTTACACATAAAAGTTTAGTAGTAGCATTTTTTGGGCCGCCACGCTACCGGTAATTACCAGTAGCGCTGGGAACAAAGCGCGCTGCTGCTATTTCTTAGCATAAGCATTTGTTACCCTGGGGCACGCTACTGGTAACTGTGCCACACCACACCCTCCAGGTCAGTGAATATTAGCAGTGCCTGCCCCTAAACAGCGCTACTGGTAACTCCATAGCTGTAGCGCTTGTTCTCCGAGGAGCGCTGCTGCTATTTCTTCTGTGTGTAAATTTTATCAGTAGTGTGCTTTCCAACCCAGCGCTATAGGTTATACAAACTTAGCCGTAGATATTTTGGCTGGCGATCATAGCTGCAGCGTGCTTTTGTAGCAAGCGCTACTGCTACGGTCGCCAGCCAAAGTATCTACCACCTTTCCCCCCTCTTCTTCTTCACCTCCGTTCTCCCCTCATCTTGCACTTGCTTATTCCTTTCATGCTCCCCCTTTCTTGCGTTGGGGTGCATAGGACGAATGTTGAAGTTATTAGAGAGCAGAACTACCGTGACCATGGGGTGCACAGGACGGACGCTGATGTTATTATAGAGCGCAACTCCACTTTCTTGCATTGGTTCAAAGAGCGAGTTCTGGCTAATCCCCTGGAAGATGGTTGTCCGGACGGAACACTCATATACGCCTTAGCACATGGCCCGTCGACCAACCTCGCGACTTATCAAGCATACGATATCAACGGATACACGTTCTACACGGAGGCCAAAGATATAAACAGTGACAACCAGAGCTCAGGGGTAACGATGGAAGCCATGACCGGGAACGTAATTGAAAGATATTACGGAAGGGTCAAAGAGATCTGGGAGCTTGACTACTCTGGATTGCATAGCGCGGCGATGTTCCATGTCAGATGGGCTAAGAACGTACAAAGACAGAACCGACATTTCACTACCATGTGTATACCCGACTCCGATAGTTGTACCGTCAACGCCACCGCCAAACATGAGCCATGGGTACACGCTAAACATGTGACACAATGTTTCTTCATAACCGACCCGAGCAATCCCAGCCATGTTGTCGTGAAAAGAGGAAAAAGGAGCATCATCAGAATGGATGGAGTCGCCAAGATGAAGACAACGACCAGTACGGTGACCCGAGGAGGGAAGATGATGCTGATGACGATGAAACATACGTCAAAAAAGAATGAAGACTACATTACCTACAAAAGATCGTGCACACCGACGAGCGCTGGACCTCGCTCTCCTCCCACTTCGAGCCCGACGCCATCGCCGTTGTCCACAACGACGGCGATGGTCTTTTCTACGTGCTATGTGAAGGCGGGGGCATCCTCTTCGCGGTGGTCGTTGATGGACTGGTAGCACCGACGACATGGCCCATGTCGTACATGTTCACAATCTTCGAGTGGAGGCACAGTCACTACCTCGTCCTCCACGACAGCGATCTCCTACTGGTGACAAGGCAACTGCTGCTGATGAGACCACGAGCGAGCAACACTTCCCTCCGATCACCCGACAAGACATTGGCATCTGAGATTTTGAGACCAAGAGCATGAGCCGGTTCAAGGATCTACACCCTTGGCTGGATAACCAGCCCCCTATCTGGATTACAGGGCCAATAGCTCCTGTGCGACACATTTGAGGTCAATTAGCAAGAGTGCGACGTTGTTCGAGCAAATGGCTGTGGTGCGACAACTTTGAGAACGTAAATAGCCCACGCAAGACATGGTTGTTAAACTCAACTGATGCCCTCGTTAGCTGTTGGGGGCTGGACCCACCATTTATCCACATAAGCGCGGGACCCACCACTTGTCTACTCATGGGACCCACCTCCTCGCAGCGAGAAGAGACAAGCGCCCGTGCCCGTCCGCCCACCACCGCCCATTCATCCCCTTTCCCCAATCTTTCTCTTCTCCGGCGACCGAGCGCAAATGTCTATCTCCTCCGCCACGCACTCAAAATGGCGATAGTGCGGTCCAGTGCTGCTCACTAGGTGCCCTAACTGCCCACGACCAGAGCCTCTTAAATGGTTGGTCACTAAGAAGGATGACAATGGCAATCTTGGACGGGAATTTGTGAAATGCTTGAGCAAACCAATGGCAGGAAGGGATGGCAAGGTTTGATCTTGATACGTCTCCAATGTATCTACTTTTCCAAACACTTTTGCCCTTGTTTTGGACTCTAACTTGCATGATTTGAATGGAACTAACCCGGACCGACGCTGTTTTCAGCAGAACTGCCATGGTGTTGTTTTTGTGCAGAATAAAAAGTTCTCGGAATCGCCTGAAAATCAACGGAGAATTATTTGAGAAAATATAAAAAATATCTGCAAGAAGATCTGCACCCGGGGGCCCACACCATGTCCTCGAGGGTGGGGGGCGCGCCCCCCTTCCCAGGGCGCGCCCCCTGCCTCGAGGGCCCCCCGATGCCCCACCGACGTATCCCCAGGTCCTATATATTCCGTTTCGTGGAGAAAAAAAATCAAAGAGAAGGAATTATCGCGTTTTACGAGATGGAGCCGCCGCCAAGCCCTAATCTCTCTCGGGAGGGCTGATCTGGAGTCCGTTCAGGGCTCCGGAGAGTGGAGATCGTCGCCATCGTCATCATCAACCTTCCTCCATCATCAATTCCATTATGCTCACCGCCGTGCGTGAGTAATTCCATCGTAGGCTTGCTGGACGGTGATGGGTTGGATGGGATCTATCATGTAATCGAGTTAGCTTTGTTAGGGTTTGATCCCTAGTATCCACTATGTTCTGAGATTGATGTTGCTATGACTTTGCTATGCTTAATGCTTGTCACTAGGGCCCGAGTGCCATGATTTCAGATCTGAACCTATTATGTTTTCATGAATATATGTGTGTTCTTGATCCTATCTTGCAAGTCTATAGTCACCTACTATGTGTTATGATCCGGCAACCCCGAAGTGATAATAATCGGGACCACTCCCGGTGATGACCATAGTTTGAGGAGTTCATGTATTCACTATGTGTTAATGCTTTGGTCCGGTACTCTATTAAAAGGAGGCCTTAATATCCCTTAGTTTCCAATAGGACCCCGCTGCCACGGGAGGGTAGGACAAAAGATGTCATGCAAGTTCTTTTCCATAAGCACGTATAACTATATTCGGAATACATGCCTACATTGCATTGATGAACTGGAGTTAGTTCTATGTCACCCTAGGTTATAACTTCTACATGATGAATTGGATCCAATGTAATTTCCCATCACCGATCCAATGCCTACGAGCTTTACCTATATTGCTAGTTGCTTATTTACTTTTCTGTTGCTATTATCACAAAACCTACAAAAACACTATCTTTACTTTTATTGCTGCTACAGCCACTATCATATTACTTTGCTACTAAACTACCTTGCTGCAGATACTAAGCTTCCAGGTGTGGTTGAATTGACAACTCAGCTGCTAATACTTAAGAGTATTCTTTGGCTCCCCTTGTGTCGAATCAACAAATTTGGGTTTACTACTTTACCCTCGAAAACTGTTGCAATCCCCTACACTTGTGGGTTATCAAGACTATTTTCTGGCGCCGTTTCTGGGGAGCATAACTCTATTCTTTAAGTCACTTGGGATTTACATCTGCTTATCACTATGAAGAATTTGAAGGACTCAAAAACAAAGATATTACCCTCAACTACGAGGGGAGGTAAGGAACTGCCATCTAGCTCTGCACTTGATTCTCCTTCTGTTATGAGTAGACTTGCGATACCTACTCCTGCAATTGAATCTGATATGTCGTATGTCCTTGATGATGCTACTTCTGCTATGTATGATGAAACTATCTCTATGCCTGATACTGTGCCACTAGGTGAATTTCTAGATGAACAAATTGCTAAAGTTAGGGAGAGTGCAAATGTTGATGATATTTATGAAAGTGATGATGAAACTACTCCCAATAGATATGAATTGCCTGTTGTGCCTGAGGGTTATGTTATGGATGAAGAAACTGCTAGAGACTTTCTTGCTTGCAATGATAAATATGATCTTAAGAAGTTATTAGCTAAGTTGAAAGAAAAGTCCTTGAATTCTAGAATGAAACATGACCCCGCTTTTGCTACTTCACCTATATGTGTCACTGATAATGATTATGAATTCTCTGTTGATCCCGAGTTAATTATTTTGGTTGAATCTGATCCTTTCCATGGCTATGAGTCTGAAACTGTTGTGACACATCTTACCAAGTTGAATGATATAGCTACCCTATTTACCAATGATGAAAAGATTCGCTATTACTATATCCTTAAGTTGTTTCCGTTCTTGTTAAACGGTGATGCTAAGACTTGGTTTAATTCTCTTGATCCTGGTTGTGTGCGTAGTCCCCAGGATATGATGTATTACTTTTCTGCTAAATATTTTCCCGCTCATAAGAAACAAGCTGCCTTACGGGAAATATATAACTTTGTCAAACTGAAGAAGAGAGTCTCCCACAAGCTTGGGAGAGGCTTCTCCAGTTGCTTAATGCTTTGCCTGATCATCCTCTTGAGATGCATGATATACTTGATGTCTTTATAATGGACTAACCGATGCTTCCAGAGACCACCTGGATAGTTTTGCTGGTTGTGTTTTCAGGGAAAGAACAGTGGAACAAGCTGAATTACTATTGAATAATATGCTGGCCAATGAAAATAATTGGACACTTCCTGAACCAGCCCCTAAGCCAACTCCGAAGAAAAGATGTGTTCTATTTCTCAGTCCTGAAGATTTGCTAGAGGCAAATAAATCTATGAAAGAAAAAGGTATTAAAGCTGAAGATGTTAAGAATTTACCACCTATCGAAGAAATACATGGTCTTGATAACCCGACACAGGTAGTAAAGGTAAATTCTCTCTATAGATTTGATGAAGGTGATATTCCTCGTTATAAGTCTGCTAGCCAATGCTTAGATGAGTTTGACAATTTTATTGTTAAACAAGAAGACTTCAATGCTTATGTTGGTAGACAACTACAACACAATGCTCATATGATTGAACGCTTGAGTGATTATCTGTCTAGTGCTAAAAGTGAACTGAAAGTTATTAGTAAACATGCTTCTATGGTCACCACTCAAGTAGAACAAGTACTTAAGGCTCATAATGACTTGCTATATGAATTAAATAGTAAGAATAATGACTACGCTGTTAGAGTTGCAACTAGAGGTGGTAAAGTAAATCAGGAACCTCTGTATCCTGAAGGCCACCCTAAGAGAATTGAGCAAGATTCTCAGAGAGCTACTTTAGATGCACCTAGTTCTTCTAAGAAAAAGAAAAAGAAAAATGATAAGACTTTGCATGCTCCTACTGAACCTGTAGCTCACCCACCTGAGAATCCCAATGATATATCTGTTTCTGATGCTGAGACACAATCTGGTAATGAACATGAACCTAGAGATAATGTTAATGATGATGTTCATGTTGATGCTCAACCTAGCAATGATAATGATGTAGAGATTGAACCTGCTGTTGATCTTGATAACCCACAATCAAAGAATCAATGTTATGATAAGAGAGACTTTGTTGCTAGGAAGCACGGTAGGGAAAGAGAACCATGGGTTCAGAAACCCATGCCTTTTCCTCCGAAACCATCCAAGAAAAAGGATGATGAGGACTTTGAGCGCTTTGCTGAGATGATTAGACCTATCTTTTTGCGTATGCGTTTGACTGATGTGCTTAAAACAAATCCTTATGCCAAGTATATGAAAGATATTATTACCAACAAAAGAAAGATACCTGAAGTAGAAATCTGCACCATGCTTGCCAATTACACTTTTGAGGGTGGAATGCCTAAGAAATTAGGAGATCCAGGAGTACCTACTATACCATGCTCCATTAAGAGAAACTATGTTAAAACTGCTTTGTGTGATCTTGGAGCTGGTGTTAGTGTTATGCCTCTCTCTTTATATCGTAGACTTGACTTGAGTAAGTTGACACCTACTGAAATATCTTTGCAAATGGCTGATAAATCAACTGCTATACCTGTCGGTATTTGTGAGGATGTGCCTGTTGTAGTTGCAAATGTTACTATTCTAACAGACTTTGTTATACTTGATATTCCCGAGGATGATAGTATGTCTATTATTCTTGGAAGACCTTTTTTGAATACTGCAGGGGCTGTTGTTGATTGCAACAAAGGCAATGTCACTTTTCATGTCAATGGTAATGAGCATACGGTACACTTTCCGAGGAAACAACCTCAGGTTTATAGTATCAATTATATTGGAAAAACTTCAACTATTACTATTGGAGGTTTTGAGTTTCCTATTCCTACTATCAAGAAGGCATATGACATACTTATTGTTGGGGACATACATATCCCCATTGAGGTAACATAGTGTTATTCGAAAATTCTCCGGTTTCATGTTACTCGGAAAGAGTTTATTAACAAGACCATCAACCTTGTTAATGGATTCCTTTTGATGAACATGGGATAGGTGAATCTAGATAGCACAAACCTTCTGTACCCTCCTTCTACTTTATGTTAATTAGGTTAAATAAAAGAAAACTAGCATTATCTGTCTGTTTCCAGACTTATCCGTGCAATAAAAAAATATCCCAAAAATAAAAGTTCTCCAAATGCCATGAAAATGAAATATGATTTTTTCTAGAATATTTAAGAAAATATGGCACCGAACACACAGCGAGGGGAGCCAGCACTTGGCCTCGAGGGTACAGGGCGCGCCCCCTGCCTCGAGGGCCCCACGTGGCCCCCTCCACTTATCCTTTCACCCATGCTCTTCTTCTTCCTCCCAAAAAAATCCCCAACCAGCTCAAACCCGAGTTCTAGCTCGTTTTGCTGCCATTTTCGATCTCCTTGCTCAAAGCACCATTCACCAAACTGTTTGGGGAGATTGTTCCTTGGTATGTGACTCCCCCCTTGGTCCAATTAATTTTTGTTCTAGTGCTTTATTTGTTGCAAATTTATGCTGCTGTGGTGACCTTGTTCTTGAGCTTGCATGTCAAATTTTCTTGGTCTCAAGTAGCTCTAATGCATGATATAGCTTCTAGGCACTTGTAGGAGTTGTTGCTATCAATCTTGTTGAGTTTGGTTAACTTTTATTGTGAGTTACTAAAAATTTCAGAAAAATGTCTAGGAAAAACTTCCAAGGTGGTCCTTCAAGGAAGCAATGACCGAGGCTTGCGTTCCGTGAGCCCGACGATGAACCGCCGAGGGATGCTGATGTACGGCCTTGTGAATGGCCGTCGGATGAATTTATGAGTCAAGCGGGCATCAAAGATAAATTTTATACATATGTGCGTAATGCTGACCTCGAGGACTTCATGCAAGATAAGTGTCTCCAATACCGTGGCTTAACTGATAGTTTTGTGAGAAGGTTTAAATTTTCATCTTCAGGTAATTCTCACACTGTCTTGTTTGATCTTTATGATAAATTTTATACCATGGACTTAGAGGATTTTAATGTTGCCTGCAAGCTCCCACAGTGGGGCAGTATGAGTGATCCTCGTAAATCTGAATTTAGAGAATTCCTAGCTAGTATTATAGTGGGTGAATCCAGGGACATCACACAAGCCACCACGGGGAGCATACATTTTCCTGCTATTCATTACTTTGCTCTATTTATTGGTAGATGCATAAATGATAAAGATGAGGCTTGTCATATGTGTGTCCCTGATCTTAGCGTTCTTAGGGGTGCTGTACTGGGTGATAGGCAAGATAACTTGGGAGCAATTATTGCACGTAGACTACACCACAATGGTTTGTATGGAGATTTATTTGGTGGGATCTATGCTACTCGCATAGCCCGCTATATTGGTGTGTCTATGCATCCGTATGATGAACCTTTACATACTGTTTATTTAGACTGTAATGCTATGGCTAGTCATCGGTTTATAGAGTGGGATAATCAAACCCTCAAATATCGACTAATCTTTAACAGGCAACATGCCATTCCTATTGTTCTTCCTGCCCCTACTTTGTTCAACTTTCAGGAAAAGGGAAGATACACTATAACTATGGAGGAGGCAAACGCCTATTACAACATGATGGAGGCAACCCGCCTTCGAGCTGCAGCTCAGCAGGCAGCATCTGCTGCATCTCAATACGACCCCAACTACAACTTTGGATATCCGTCAGGCCAATTCTGGCCATAGACCAACTTAGGCCAAAAACCTAAGCTTGGGGGAGTACGTGTTTCTCACCAACTTACATTCATGTTCACACACTTATTCTAGTTGTCAGTGCTCACACTCTTTCACTGTACCATCCATACTTAGTGTCGGGGATATACCCCGCGGTGTAACCCGGCCGGAAGTATAACCCAGCCGGACTTGGCAGTTTACTTCAGACGGTTTACACTTGGCGATTCACTAGTAACCCGGCGGGCGGATCACGGATGACAAGGCCCAAGGCCCAGAAGGCCGGCTCATGTTATGGTGGGCCGGTTTATGAAGAAAGCATAAGGAATATTCTCCTACAAAGGAAGCAAGACTAGGACTCCTTGTAATAGAGTAATCTTAATCCTACTAGGACTAGTCATGTAGCCCGCCCCTTCAACATATATAAGGAGGGGCAGTGCTCCCCAAAGAGGGGGAAGTTCTCACAAGTTAGAGGTGACATATTCTTTAGGGCTAGAGACAACTAGAGGAGAGCCGGCTTATGCGGCGTCTCCCTCATGAGCATAATGAGACCTAGCCTCAAACATCATGTAGGGTTATTACCAGATGATGTTTCCTGGGGCCCGAAGCTGTCTAAATCCTTGTCTTGCGTTGCGTCTCTCGATTCCTCTCAACCCCTCTCAAGCTATCACGTAGATGCGTTGGCCTCGCGACTAAGTCCTAACCCTAGGACATCTGCCGTGACAATTCCACGACAGTTGGCGTCCACAGTGGGGCCTGCGTACGGTGGTGTTGAGTTCTTGGAGGGATATCTTTTAGGGTTCGAGAAGCCCGCAATCATCCGGATGATGAAGAGCCGACGATGTTTGCTGCGAAGTTTTTGCTGCCGGATGATGATGACAAAAAATTATGATTACATGATGTGAGCTGCCGCGATCGGACGATCCTTCAAGTCCGGATTGATTTTCAGGTGCAATTGCTTCTCGAGTAGCTAAGACGGACAACTTTTACAATCACCGTTTTGTTGCGGTCAGCAGCGTTTGAGGATCCAAAGCTGATTCGTCTCCTAGTCGGAAGTATCATTACCATGTCCAATCAAAGCTGGTCCAATTAATGTTGATCTGAAGCACGGGGAGAAAGGTCCAAGAGCTCTTCACGTGGAGATAAAAAATTTTTGCCTTGCTGCTTCTGTCTTCGCAGCAGTTCTCGTCTCCGCCGTTGTGGACACTCGAGCCGCCGCCTTGCTGCATAACGAGCTAAACCGCCATGGCTCTGTCAAAATAGCCGCCGTCGGCTGCCTTCGAGTCTGCTGTGGTTCAGGGTGGATGAAATGGTCCGGTCCGTCGGTCTGGCTCGTGGCCCGCTCAGTTCGGGCCGGCTCGGTAAAAAATCCAGTCGGTCCGAGCTACAGATTTCGGCCCGAAACTTCATCGGTCTGGTCCGGTCTTTAACCGGGACCGCTCGCAGGACCGAGCAAATGCCGCATCTTATCCTCTCCTCACGCCGCCGTCATCTCCCCTGCTGGCGGCGCAGTCGTCTCCAAGGTCCTCACGCCACCTGCTCTCCAAGGCCATCTCTTCTCCAGCACATCTGGTGCACGCATGCACCACTCGCATGCAGCAGCAGCGCACTCAGCACCAGCGCGCACAAGCAGAGCACCACCACATAGCACCCACGGCCACCAGCCACCAGCCTCCTGCCGACGAACCATCGAGTCTACGAGTTCCTCCGTCGTGAGATCTTCGTCCCCGCACAAGGAATCGTCCGGATTCGTCCTGAAGCCGACGCCATGGTCCTTCTACCCTGACTCTCGCCGCTGGCGTTCTTCGTCGATTACGTCGCGGTCGCTGCTTCCCTGGCCTCCCCGACGCCTGCATCGAGTTCGCCGTGAGGTACCACCCCTTTCCCCTCTGTCCCCCCATCTAATTAGGTCCCCCAGCCATATCTCGCCGACGCCATGGTCACCACCTCGCCGCCAGTGGTTGTTGGGCGGTCTTTTTGGTCCGGCTCGGGCTTCTCCACCGCCGGTCCGGTCCTAGAAAACAAGACCGCAAGGCTGCTCGGTCGGGTCCGGTCCAGACCGCCGGCGGCCGGTCCAAGCGCCGGCTCAGTGAAGGACCGGACCGACCCGGACTGTGTCCACCCCTAGCCATGGTCCACCTCTGCTACAACTGTCTACAAGCCGCCGCCGCCCCCCCGCAGGCCTGAATCGCTGCCTCCGTCGTGAACCGCTGGGCCATTTCGTATCAGTCTTGTGCTGTTTCGGATTACTCTGTGCCAATCCGTTGCCCCGTCGAAGCCGCCGCTGTGGTCGCGGCGGGCCTGCATTTCAATCCGCAGCTGTCCAGCCCACGTCACGGGAAGAGTCAACGATGGGAAGTCCCGGATTCAACCTTTTGCGGATTCAACCTCCACCTCCGCCTCTTGCGTTCGATCCCGTCGCACTCGAGCGACCCTGGCCTCCGTCGCCTCGGTTCCGTTCCTCCTGTGCCGCAGACGAGCCTCCGCCACTGAGCTCCGCGTGCCCGCTCCGGTGCGCCTCTGAGCCGTCGGCCCCCCGCCTGCTGAGCTGTGCCAGTGCGCCAAGCCGGCTTCGCCGGAGCCACCTCCGATGCCGTTGTCAGCCTCCGCCCCCAGTTGCCTTCACGGCCATCTCCGAGCCGCCGTCGTGGCCGACTTCGCGTGGCCTGCCTTCAATCTACAAGTTGCCGTCGGGCCTTACGAGCCGCCCCAGCTTCACTTTTTCTCGCCAAACCGCCAGGCCGTCAAGTGGCCTTCTGCCGCGGTCGTCTACAAGCCATCACAGCTGCTTTGAGCCACCACCTCCGCCGAGGCTCGTCGCACCTCCGGTCCGCTGTTGGTTTTACGTAGATAAAAGGAAATACAACAACACATGGCAGGATTCCCCACTGACGCGGATGCATGTACTCAGTGGCGGAGCCAGGATTGGCCGACGCCCCAGGCGAGAAATTAAGGGCTAAAAACTACTCACAAAAAACTCTCGTTTCAAGGCATACAAATGTCAATATATGTTGCATAACTAACAAGAAACCAAACATGATATTCCATGTCAGCATTTGTTCCATGATGAGTCAACTAATAAAGCAAGGCAAATCTGTAGCATATATAAATGATACAAAAGATTCATACCAAATCAAAGGATTCGTTGATCTGAGCCTCCCATGACTACATCTTCAATAGCAGAAGAAGCTAAACCTTCAATGATAAATTTTGAAATGCAAATCAGTGCATAATATAGGATGTAAAACTAGTTAATAATAGATGCAAAATCTGAAAACTTACGTCTAGGACGCGGCAAAGTGCCTTTGCGTGTGCGATAACCTTGCAATCGCTCGATGATCTTTGATTCTTCAATACTAACAAATACATCTCGCTCAATGTAACATACCATTCTATGATTCATCCAATCATCACCCATTTTGTTCCTCAATCCAGTCTTGATAATACTCATTGCTGAGAATGCCCTTTCCACGGTTGCAGTTGCAACAGGTAAAATCAATGCTAACTCAACAAGACGGTAAACCAAGGGAAAAGTTGTGTGCATATCAGCTAAAACCATATTCATGGCAAGATGACCAAGGTCATTGCAATTCATCAAATGTGGATCTGTTCTTGCTTCCCGAATGAATGAGTCTAATTGGTTTCTAAGGACAAAAGCAACTTCATATGTAGAGAAGTCAGCTGCATACATATTAGCAAGATCTACTAGCTTGTCTTCATTATAGTTAGCAAATGAATTCTTGGGATCAAGACAAGCAATGCATCTCAACAATTGAGTAGACCTTTCAGCAAAGCGGTTGTTTAACTCCACAATAAGCTGATCATGCAACACATTGAATATTTCATTTTTGAAATGGTGGTTGTAAGTTACCAATTGCCCACCCCAAGTCCTTGAATGCCCATTAGCAGTTCTTGTATCTTCCATATTGGGCACTACAATGTTGTATTTGACACAAAAGTCTGTTACCTCTTTAAAGAGCTCATCCCAACCATTCAGCCTTATCTCTTGAATATCCTCCAATGTGGTTTTAATCAATCCCACAGCACGTACAATATTCTGATTTTTCAATTGCAATCACTGTGACAGATTGTTAGTCTTGCCCAATAATCTAATCATAAGATGCAATATGAGAACAAATTCAAAGGACTCCATTTGCTTTATCAACCCAGCAACTGTGGTTCTTTGGGCAACATTATCGGCATCATTGTGTAAATTTTCTAATACCTTCCGAACTGGTTTCCACATCTCAACAAGACGGCACAAGGTTTTATGATGTGACCCCCACCGTGTATCACCGGGTCTAGCAAGGTTAGTTAATTGGTTTTTCCCTCTTCCCTCAAGAAGTTCCCCAGCCTCTATTTGGCGCACTATTTCATCATGTTGCTCTTGGGCTAACTGGTCATGTCTTTTACAAGAAGCATTAACAATGTTAACAACCATGCTTGTGTATTCAAAAAAATCCCTTACTGATGAACAACACTTGGCAACAGCAACAACCACTAATTGTAACTGATGGGCAAAACAATGTATATAATGAGCATACGGGTTTTCTTCCAAGATCAATCTTTGCAATCCACGGAATTCCCCTCTCATGTTTGATGCCCCATCATAACCCTGCCCTCTCAAATTAGACATAGACAAGCCAAGAGTAGCAAACATACCATCCAAAGATATCTTTAGTGAAGTTGCTCTCGTGTCAGGAACATGCTCAACTGCCATGAATCTCTCAATCACCTCCCCACATTTGCCGAGATATCTACATAAGACATAGGAGCATGATCAATATATAAAAACTTTTAAGGAAATACACCCACAAAAACTTTTAAGAAAATAGAAGCAAAGGTACTCACCTCAAACACATAGCCGTTTGCTCCTTCATAGATGCACCTCTGGACTCATCAACAAGTAATGCAAATTTACTATCTCCAATCTCCTCAAGAATGACTTTGGTGGTCTCTTGTGAACAAGCCTTGCATAAATCCAATTGTATCTCATGTGAAGTCAGTTTATGGTTATCTCCTGCATCCCCAAACAATTTTTCCACCTTTGGGTCTTTCTTTATGAACAAGTCCAACAACTCTCTAAAGTTACCCTTATTCATTGAGCTAGTAGACTCATCATGACCACGAAAGGCAAGAGCTTGTAGTAGCAAAAATTTGACAATACCCATTATAATCAAGAGACGAGCTTTGTATTCTTCTTCTTTCTTATTAGAACCCCTATCAAACACATGTGGCAAATTTTGTCTTTGATTTTTGAAATCCTCATAATGTTGCCTAGATTTATTATGAGCACTCTCATGCTTGCCAACATGCTGATTGAAAACTTTAGGCCCATCCTTCCAAGATTTAAATACATTTTTCGTGAATGCTTCAATGCCATAGTTTTCAGCTCTTGGTTGCTTAAACAGAAAACAATAAAAGCAAAAGGCTGCATTTTTTTCAATGCTATATTCGAACCAGCCGCGTTGATCATTGAACCAATAACCATGAAAGCTTCTACCATTTAACCGTTCATATGTATGATTAGTTGGTTGGCATGGACCCATACTAATGTACTCCCTTCGAGCAAGATCTCTAATGTCTGCATCCAAATCCTCAATTGGTATTCTCTTACCAGGGTCTGCTTCAATATCACCAGGCTTGAGTTGAGCTATAATACGAGGGGTATTATCAGTTGTTTGAATTGAAGGACCTGTTTCTGCGGTTCCAGTGGTTCGAGCTTCAAAAAATGAATTCAATGTCCTGTTTCTTTTACTCATCTCGCCTTCCTGTAACATTATTATATGAAAACAAAATTACTAAATGTCAAAAATTGTTTTCCCATCTAAGTATCTAAGAAATAGTGGCATCAAGCAACAAGGATGTCATCTAGAAATTGACAAAAACCATCATCAAACAGAAGTTACAGAACTAGCTACAGAAGCATCTACAAACAGAAATTGGGGTTTGGAAGAAGGAACTACCTTTGCTCTTGCTGGCTTGCTGCTGAGGAAGGGTCACCTCGCTCTCGATGGGCGCTGGCAGTTCGCCTGGGTCGCCACCTGCCCGCCTCGCCGGACAGGGCAGCAGCCCACGACAGCCGCCGGCCTGCACCCGGCAGCCCCTGCCCCCTGGAGACAGAAGGCCAAAAGGCCAAAGGGGACTGGACTGGGGCGGAGGAGGGAGGGGTAGCGGTGGCGGGCGGCGCCGGCGGGAAGGGCGCGGTCACGCGGCGGCGCCGCCGATGGGAAGGGACGCCGGACGCGGTCACGCGGCGGCGGCGGCGGGGGAGAGGGCGCGGCCGCGCGGGGTTCGTGCAGTCGTGGGGAGGCGCCGAGGGCCGAGGCGAGGTTCGTGCAGTGGCTACGGCCTGCGGGGTGAAAGGCTCGGGCCTGGGCCGCTGGGCCGTTGGCCTAGGCTTTGAAGTGGCTGTGCCCCAGGCGAATTTTTTTTAATATGGGCCTAGAAATTTTCCCACGCCCCAGGCAGTGGCCTGGGCTGCCTGGGGCCCAGCTCCGCCCATGCATGTACTACCATGAGGGAAATACTCCGTGTGGTGGTCCAAGCAAAGGGGATTTTCTTGCCTAAGTACTCCTGCCCGTGAAGACCTATCCATCCGAGCACAGCCACTCGATAGAAAAAGGGAGGAGAAGGTCACGTGGAGACCTCAGAAACGGAGGGAGTACTATAGAAGACAAGGGAACCAATGCGACTAATTTACCAATCAATCCTTCTGTCAAAAATAAGGGCAGCACTATGCATTATCCAGCGCTAGCATCCGTGCTCATCCGGCAAAAATACCAGGTGCTATTTTTCCTATGTATTTTATCAGTACAGGTTGATTTGTCCGACAACAATTACTCTCGCATGTAATATTTTTTACACAGGACGACTATTAAAAGGAAAAGGGATGGTGGTATGCCACGGATGCACGTTCAGCTGTGTTGCACTGCTTCATGAACATGCGTGGCGCGGTTCGATTTACATCAACGCGCCGGCCGACTCGTCGGTCCGCGCCCACGCACGCTGGTCTCCAACACCGCGGCCGACTCCCTCGCCAACGGACGTGCGGTCTACATTAACACGCCGGTGCCGCACCCGTCCTCGTAAACCGGCCCAGCGGATACACGTGCGAGTCGCTACCCCCGTTGCTGCATCAATACGTGGCCGATTCAGCTGTCCGCGCCTGCCCGCACATGCCGGCTTACAATGCCGCGGCCGACTCATCTGTTATCCGGGCGAATCAAGTGATATCTATCCTATTTATTTTTAATATATATTAATTCATCCGAGCAAAAATACCTCGCCCTGCTGTATTTTATACGCAGGAAAATCATTCATTACAAAGTGATATTATACTGTGGAGATGGAGGCACGCCAACATCATTTGACACAAGTAGTCCTCGTTACTCAACGAACTCCCGCACTGGCTTACAGCGCCGTGGCCATCTCTCGCGATCGTGCCGGTTTACCACGCCATGGCCGTCTTTCGCACCGGTTTACGACGCGAAGGACAACTTGCTCATCTGCGCCGGCTTACAACTGCGGCCGACTCATGTGTCTGTGCTGCCTCTGATGCTGCTGTCGTTTTTACTGTCCGCCCTACGGTCCAGTCTATTCAACATACCGGGTTGGCTAACAGACACCGATGAGGGTCATAAGGTCCAAACACATCAGGTGATATCCATCTAAATCTATTTTCTTGGTATATATTATTTTCATCAAGAAAACAGTTACTTTAATCCGTATATTTTGATATGCAGGACAGTTATTTATTAAAGGGACCAAAGAGTGTTTGTTGCACAGCATAACTCAAACATAGGTACCCGGCGAGCACAGCTCGGAAATATGTCACATGGGGGCTTCTGTTTATAAAGTGCAGTTCTGACCACCCTCCTGATCCGGCGACCAAACCAAGACCAGCATAAGAGTATCACATGGGGGCTTCTGCATGCAAGGGAGTTCCTATGGCCTCTTAAACCAGCGCCCTCGATAAATCGGGGTATCAGCCGTCTTTTCTGTTCATAAGAGTATCACATGGGGGCTTCCGTGGGCAACGGAGTTTCCTATGGCCTCTTAAACCGGCGGCCACATCAAGACCATCATAAGAGTACAGCTCTGGTTGCTTCGGCAATTTCCACATGATGATGAGGGGCAAAAGAGAGTTTGATGCCTAGCACAACTCAAACATAGGCCCCGACGAGCAATGCTCAAACGCTACCTGGGGGCTCTTGATGCAAGTTCTTCAGCGAGTTGAAAACTCTTGTAGTGAACACGGCTTGGAAGCTTGGTTTATACACCTAAAACCCCGGATTAACCTGCCTGCATCAAGTAAATCACGCCGTCCAAGTAAACCTGGTATGACCCGTCGAACGTACACACAAGTCAATCCTTCTGGACCCTGAACTTGGTAACGTTAAATCGACGATCATCAAGTGATTACACAAGTCAAATCTTTATGAGATTTTGAACATTGGTAGCATTTGACATTGATGATTTGGTTAAGGATTGCGGATCATCTTAACAGGCTTTTCTAAAATGGTTAATGACAGTAGCCTGGCAGCTCATAAAAAGCCTCGAATTTGGAGCCTGGCAGCTCGTAAAAAGCCTCGACTACATGGTCTTATTTGCCCAAAACTGAGAATTTGAAAATGTTCCTCCTTTATGTGCATATTACCTGTAGCCCCCAAGTCTTAAGAGGAGAACATAGTGATAGCTTAAGACATGTTTCAATATAAATGTTGCAACCTTGAAGAAATCCAGATTGTTCATCCCAGTCACTAATAAGAACTGAATACTCCATATTAAATTTCTTTTTCTTAGTCTTTTTCTTGTGTCCTAGAAAAACCCAGAAAAATAAAAAAAATATTAGTTGTAGGTTCTATCCAGTTTACTTTCTTTGCTTGTAGTAGTAACTAAAAATGAAAACCCAAAAAGATTTCCCGTTCTTCTTTTGCTTGTTGGGAGCTTTCCCGTGTAAATAGTTTCTTTTCTTTTCTTTAGGGGTTAAGAGTAGAAGACTATGATTGAAAATGCTTAGTGGCTCTCATATGCTTTGTTGTTGATTTAACCTTGAGCCATATTACCTTGTCTTCTCTCTTGTATCAAATGTCTGCAGATTCCAGCTTAGTCCAATGCACGTGCAATTATTATTTTCCACACCGTTCGGTCGTGCGAGTGAAAGGCAATAAGGATGATATATGATGAACTAATTGAGATGAGAAAAACTGGTATGAACTCGACCTCTCTTGTTTTTGTAAATATGATAGCTCGTTGTTCTTGATTCAGCTTGTTATGAATGAAACATGTTTGCAATGACAATTAGAGATCATAGCTGCTTATGACATGCTTATTTAGCTGAGTGTTTATAATGGTCTATCTTGCGTGCCAACATGATATTAAAATGGTTGTGATGTGGTATGATGGGTGGTATCCTCCTCTGAACGATTTAAGTGACTTGACTTGGCACATGTTCACACATGTAGTTGAAACAAATCAACATAGCCTTCACGATATTTATGTTCATGGTGATTTATATCCTACTCATGCTTGCATTCATTGTTGATTAATTTTAATGCATGTTCATGACCGTTGTTGCTCTCTAGCTGGTCGCTTCCCAGTCTCCTTCTAGCCTTCACCAGTACTAAGCGGGAATACTACTTGTGCATCCACTTCCATAAACCCCAAAGTTATTCCATATGAGTCCACCATACCTTCCTATATGCAGTATTTACCTGCCGTTCCAAGTAAATTTGTATGTGCCAAACTCTAAACCTTCAAATGAAATTCTGTTTTGTATGCTCGAACAGCTCATGTATCAACTAGGGCTGTCTATATCTTCCATGCTAGGTGGGTTATTTTCATGATGACTGGACTCCACTCATCATTCACGAGAGAATGGATGGTAACCGGGATGCCCAGTCCCATGCTCAAAATCATAATAATTAAACAAAACTCCCCCAGGGTTGTTGCTTGTTTGGACGGTAACCCGTGGATTCGGCTGGCCGTGGAGTGTGCTTGTTGGTGGTTGGGGGAGTATAAACTTTACCATTCTGTTTGGGAACCGCCTATAATGTGCGTAGCATGGAGGATATCGAGATTCTTGGTTGTTATGTTGACAATGAAAGTATACCGCTCAAAATGTTATTCAATCTCTATTTAAAAATTGAGCTCTGGCACCTCTACAAATCCCTGCTTCCCTCTGTGAAGGGCTGATGACCCACAAGTGTAGGGGATCTATCGTAGTCCTTTCCATAAGTAAGAGTGTCGAACCCAACGAGGAGCAGAAGGAAATGATAGGCAGTTTTCAGTAAGGTATTTTCTGCAAGCACTGAAATTATAGGTAACATATAGTTTTGTGATAAGATAATTGGTAGCAAGTGACAAACGGTAAAAGTAAATAAGGTGCAGCAATGTGGCCCAATCCTTTTTGTAGAAAAGGACAAGCCTGGACAAACTCTTATGCAAGGTAAAGTGCTCCCGAGGACATATGGGAATTATCGTCAAGCTAGTTTTCATCACGATCGTTTGATTCACGTTCGGTACTTTGATAATTTGGTATGTGGGTGGACCGATGCTTGGGTGCTGCCCTTACTTGGACAAGCCTCCCAATTATGATTAACCTCTAATGCAAGCATCCGCAACTACAAAAGAAGTATTAAGGTAAACCTAAGCATAGCCTGAAACATATGGATCCAAATCAGCCCCTTACGAAGCGACGCATAAACTAGGGTTTAAGCTTCTGTCACTCTAGCAACCCATCATCTACTTATTACTTCCCAATGCGTTCCTCTAGGCCCAAATAATGGTGAAGTGTCATGTAGTCGACGTTCACATGACACCACTAGAGGAGAGACAACATACATCTCATCAAAATATCGAACGAAGACCAAATTCACATGACTACTAATAGCAAGACTTCTCCCATGTCCTCATGAACAAAAGCAACTACTCACAAGACATAATATAGTTCATGATCAGAGGGGTATTAATATGCATAATGGATCTGAACATATGATCTTCCACCAAATAAACCAACTAGCATCAACTACAAGGAGTAATCAACACTACTAGCAAGCCACAGGTACCAATCTGAGGTTTTGATACAAAGATTGGATACAAGAGATGAACTAGGGTTTGAGAGGTGATGGTGCTGGTGAAGATGTTGATGAAGATAGCTCTCCCCAAGATGGGAGAGTTGTTGGTGATGACGGCGGTGACGATTTCCCCCTCCCGGAGGGAAGTATCCCCAGCAGAACAGCTCTGCCGGAGCCCTAGATTGGTCTCCGCCTCGGTTCCGCCTCGAGACGGCGGCGTCTGGTCCCGAAAGCCTCCTATTGATTTTTTCCAGGTCAAAACGCTTCATATAGGAGAAGATGGTCACCTGGGGCCCACCGGCTGGCCATCGAGGCAGGGGGGCGCGCGCCCCCACCCTCGAGGAGAGCTAGTGGCCCCCCTCGTGGGTTTCTTCCGCCAGGTATTTTTTATATTTTTTTGAAAAAAATTTCTGTGGAGTTTCGGGGCTTTTGGAGTTGTGCATAATAGGTTTCCAGAGTTTGCTCCTTTTCCAGCCCAGAATTCTAGCTGCCGGCATTCTCCCTTCTTCATGTAAACCTTGCAAAATAAGAGGGAAAATGCATAAGTATTGTGGCAAAACATGTATGAACAACCCATAATGCAATAAATATCAACATATAAGCATGATGCAAAATGGACGTATCAACTCCCCCAAGCTTAGACCTCGCTTGTCCTCAAGCGAAAGCCGATATCGAAAAATATGCCCACATGTTTAGAGATAGAGGTGTCGATAAAAACAGAATACAGACATGAGGGCATCATGATCATTCTCATAACATCAACTTAAATGAATGTAGTCATATGATCATTATGCAAAAGTAAAAATTCATCCACAATATCAAGTATGCATCATAAACTTCATTGGAAACTAACAAACCTTGGTCTCGGTCATTGAAGCAATTGCAATTTATCGTAACATCGGAAAGAGTCAATATAAGAGCTTTTCAGCAAGGTTACATACTCAACTATCATATAATCTTTCATAATTGCTCACACTCACGCAATACTTATGTTTATGGAGTTTTAATCGGACACAGAGAAAGATAGGGGCTTATGGTGTTGCCTCCCAACCTTTTACCTCAAGGGTAATGTCAACAGTAATAGATTATGAAAACTTACATCCAAGTGGGTATATATCAGGATCTTTCCAACACAGTGTGCTTGCCAAAGGATAAAATGAAAAAGGAAAGGTGGATCTCACCTTGACACTTATAAGACAAGGATAAAAGATAGGCCCTTCGCAGAGGGAAGCAAAGGTTGTCATGTGTTTTTATGGTTGGATGCACAAAGTCTTAGCATAGAAGAACTTCGCTTTATATTGCCACTTGTGATAAGGACCTTTATTATGTAGTCCGTCGCTTTTATTACTTCCATATCACAAGCTCGTATAAAGCTAATTCCTCCCACACTAATAAATCATACATATTTAGCGGGTTTACAACATGACAACTTACTTGGAAGGATCTTTCTCAATCCATAGGTAGGTATGGTGGAGTCTCATGGCAAAACTGGGTTTAAGGATGTATGAAAGCACAAGTAGTATCTCTACTTAGTGCAAGGAGGTTTGGCTAGCATGAGAGGGAAAGGCAAGCTCAACATGTTGGAAGATCCATGACAATATACTTTATTTCGGATATAAATAGACATAACCCATTATGTTGTCTTCCTTGTCCAACATCAACTCTTTAGCATGTCCTACTTTAATGAGTGCTCACAATCATAAAAGATGTCTAAAATAGTATATTTGTATGTGAAGCCTCTCTTCTTTTATTACTTACTATTAATTGCAACGATGACCAAAACTATGTTTGTCACCTCCCAACAACTTTTATTTATCATACTCTTATATGTGAAGTCACTACTTTCCATAAGATCGATATGATCTCTATGATTCTCCTTTTATTTTCTTTCTTTTATCTTGACCCAAGTGAGGAAATCAAACCCTTGAATCAACACTAATCTTTATTATATAGCTCACGGACTCGATTACAAAGGATAAAGCTCACAAAGCAAAAGCTCACAACTAGATCATGCTTAACTTTATTCAAATAGATCAAGATACTACCAAAAGGATTGAACTAAGTAAAACGGTAAAGATAAGAGTGATGGTGATACGATACCGGGGTCACTCCCCCAAGCTTGGTAGTTGCCAAGGGGAGTGCCCATACCCATATGATTATGTCTCCTTCGGGGTTGGTGATGCTGGAGTTGTTGCTGACGTAGGCATGTTGTTCTTCCAAGGCATGGGTTCACCATCGTAGAAGGATGATCGAGTCTCCGGGATACTCAAATCTGCAGCCAAACTCATGTTCTTGAATCTATATTCATACTCACAGTTTTGGTTTTGCAGGTCATAGATCTGGGCTTGGAGGTGATCGATCTTCTGTTGAAGATTGGAGATTGCTTCTCCGAAGATCCTTGAGTCCATCTTGAGATTGTTGGCAAGCTCCAAGATCATCATGTGGTTGGCGTCGAGACCTTGTTCCACCATACCTTGGCACTTGAAAACTTGTTGCTCCATTGCTTCGAGTCTTGTCTCCACGCTTCCGGTCTTCCTCAGCCCTTCAACATCACGGATGTGCAGCACCCCCTCATGCAACTCCATGGTTTTGGGGTGGTGTAGCACCTCCGCAAGGTAGGGGTTGATGACCTTCTCGAAGAACGTGTCCTTGGGGGTGTTGGAGGACGCCATGATGATCTAGATCTGTCAAAAACAACAGCTCGAAACGAAAACAGAGGAATTCTGCGTGATATAGAGGTCAAAACCTTCGGGAGTATATATAATGATTTTTTCCAGCATGAAAGGAGTAACCCACAAGAAAACGGAGTCCAGGGGACACACGGGGTGCCCTCGAGGCATGGGGGCGCGCCCTGGGAAGGTGAGCGTGCCCCGTACCCTCGAGGCTACCTCGTGTCTCCTCCGGACTACGGTTTATTTTCCTATTTTTCTAAATATTACAAAACGAGGAAAAATTGCCTTTAGAACTATTTTGGAGTAGGTTTACTTACCGTATCACGTACCTCTTCCTTTTTGGAGGGTGCATCGTTCTGGAAAGTGTCCCTTATGTGTTCCTCCGGGGTTATGGTTTCAATAATATTAGTTTCAACATTTATGGGATTACCTGAGATATAATGCTTGATCCTTTGACCATTCACCACCTTCGGATTTGTGCCTTCGAAGTTGTTGATCTTTATGGCACCGGAACGATAGACCTCCTCGATAACGTAAGGTCCTTCCCACTTGGAGAGAAGTTTTCCTGCAAAAAATCTTAAACGAGAGTTGAATAGCAAAACATAATCACCTACGTTGAACTCACACTTTTGTATCCTTTTGTCATGCCATCTTTTAACCTTTTCTTTAAATAACTTGGCATTCTCGTAGGCCTGGGTTCTCCATTCATCGAGACAGCTAATATCAAATAGTCTCTTTTCACCGGCAAGTTTGAAATCATAATTGAGCTCTTTAATAGCCCAATATGCCTTATGTTCTAGCTCAAGAGGTAAGTGACAAGCTTTTCCATATACCATCTTATATGGAGACATACCCATAGGATTTTTGTATGCAGTTCTATAGGCCCATAATGCATCATCTAGTTTCTTGGACCAATTCTTTCTAGACCTATTAACTGTCTTCTACAAGATTAATTTCAACTCTCTATTACTTAGTTCTACCTGACCACTAGTCTGTGGGTGATAGGGTGATGCAATTCTATGGTTGACATCGTACTTAGCAAGCATCTTACGGAAAGCACCATGAATAAAGTGTGAACCACCATCAGTCATTAGATATCTAGGGACTCCAAACCTCGGAAATATAACTTCGTTAAGCATCTTAATAGAGGTGTTATGATCAGCACTACTAGTTGGAATATCTTCTACCCACTTAGTAACGTAATCAACAGCAACTAGGATATGTGTGTACCCATTAGAGGCAGGAAAAGGTCCCATATAATCAAACCCCCAAACATCAAATGGTTCAATAACAAGTGAATAATTCATAGGAATTTCTTGACGTCTACTAATATTACCGATTCTTTGACATTCATCACATGATAAGACAAACTTATGGGCATCCTTGCAGAGAGTAGGCCACTAAAAACCGGATTGCAATACCTTGTGTGCAGTTCTGTCTCCCGCATGGTGTCCTCCGTAAGCTTCGGAGTGGCACTTGCGTAGGATCTGTTCCTGTTCATGCTCAGGCACAAAATGTCTAATAATACCATCTACTCCTTCTTTATAAAGATGGGGGTCATTCCAGAAGTAATGTCTCAAATCATAGAAGAACTTTTTCTTTTGTTGGTATGTGAAGCTAGGAGGTATAAACTTAGCAACAATATAATTAGCATAATCAGCATACCAAGGTGCAGTACGAGAAGTGTTTATGACAGCTAGTTGTTCATCAGGGAAGCTGTCATCAATAGGTTGTGGGTCATCAAGTATATTCTCTAACCTAGACAAGTTTTCTGCTACGGGGTTCTCAGCTCCCTTTCTATCAATAATATGCAAGTCAAATTCTTGTAGCAAGAGAACCCATATAATAAGTCTAGGTTTAGCATCTTTCTTTTCCATAAGGTATTTGATAGCAACATGATCAGTGTGAATAGTTACTTTAGAATCAACGATATAGGGTCTAAACTTATCAGAAGCAAACACAACTTCTAGAAATTCTTTCTCAGTGGTAGCATAATTTCTTTGGGCACTATCTAGAGTTGTACTAGCATACTCGATAACATTCAATTCCTCATCAACTCTTTGCCCTAAAACAGCTCCTACATCATAATCACTAGTGTCGCACATAATCTCAAAGGGTAAGTTCCAGTCAGGAGGCTGGACAATGGGTGCAGAGATCAATGCTTTCTTAAGTATTTCAAATGCTTCTAGACAATCATCATCAATGACAAAAGGAATATCTTTCTGTAAAAGATTAGTCAGAGGCCTGGAAATTTTGGAGAAGTCCTTAATGAACCTCCTATAAAACCCGGCATGACCAAGGAAACTTCGTATACCTTTGATATCCATAGGGCATGGCATCTTTTCAATAGAATCCACTTTAGCTTTGTCAACTTCAATACCTATTTCAGAAATTTTATGTCCCAAGACAATGCCTTCATTAACCATAAAGTGGCACTTCTCCCAATTCAAGACAACGTTAGTGTCTTCATATCTCTGCAAAACTCGATCAAGGTTGCTTAAGCAATCATCAAAAGAAGTTCCGTAAACGGAGAAATCATCCATGAACACTTCAACAATCTTTTCACAAAAATCAGAGAATATAGCCATCATGCATCTTTGAAAGGTAGCAGGTGCATTACATAAACCAAAAGGCATACGTCTATAAGCAAAGGTACCGAAAGGACAAGTAAAGGTGGTCTTTTCTTGATCCCCCTTTGACACAGGTATTTGAGAGAAACCAGAATAACCATCTAGAAAGTAGAAATGAGTATGTTTGGATAATCTTTCTAGCATTTAATCAATGAATGTCAAGGGGTAATGATCTTTCTTAGTAGCTTTATTTAACTTACGGAAATCAATTACCATCCTATAACCTGTAACTATTCTTTGCGGGATCAATTCATCTTTATCATTAGGGACAACCGTCATACCTCCTTTCTTAGGAACACAATGGACAAGACTTACCCACTGGCTATCAGCAATGGGATAGATAATACCTGCCTCTAGAAGCTTTAGAATTTCCTTCCTTACCACTTCTTTCATCTTAGGATTTAACCATCGCTGATGATCAATAACTGGTTTAGCATTTTCTTCCAATTTTATCTTGTGTTGACATATAGTGGTACTAATACCCTTAAGATCATCCAGAGTATATCCAATAGCAGCTCGGTGCTTCTTCAGAGTTTTCAATAATCTTTCTTCTTCATCCTCTGAAAGGTTAGCACTAATAATAACAGGATATATCTTCTTTTCATCAAGATAAACATACTTAAGATTATCAGGCAAGGGTTTAAGTTCAAACACGGGATCACCCTTCGGTGGAGGAGGATCCCCTAGGATTTCAACAGGCAAGTTGTTTTTCAATACGGGTCCCTGTGTAAGAAATATTTCATCTATCTCCCTTCTCTCATTCATATGCATATCATTTTCATGGTCTAGCAAGTATTGTTCTAAAGGATCATTAGGTGGCACGACAATAGAAGCAAGACCAATAAGTTCATCCTTACTGGATGGTGCCTTTTGAAGGGGTTGTCTACGGAATTTAGCAAAGTTAAAATCATGAGACGTATCCCCTAATCCGACAGTGACAATATCTTTCACACAGTCTATCATGGCATTAACGGTATTCAAGAAGGGTCTACCAAATATAATGGGACAGAAAGCATCTTGTGGGGAACTAAGAACAAGAAAGTCAGCAGGGTATTTAACCTTCCCACATAGAACTTCAATATCTCTAACAATCCCAACTGGTGAAATAGTATCTCTATTAGCAAGCTTAATAGTAACATCAATCCCCTCAAACTCAACCGGTGCAATATCATGCATAATTTCGTTATACAAGTAAAGAGGGATAATACTTGCACTAGCACCTACGTCACATAAACCATGATAGCAATGATCTCCTATCTTGACAGAGATAACAGGTAAGCCTACAACAGGTTTATGTCTATTCCTAGCATTGGGTTTAGCTATTCTAGCAGACTCTTCTTGGCGATAAATAACATGTCCATCTAAATCTTCTACCAAGAGATCTTTAACCATAGCAACCTAGGTTCAACTTTAATTTGCTCAGAGGGTGTAGGTGTTTTAGTATTACTCTTACGGACTACAGTTGAAGCTTGAGCATGATCCTTTATCCTAACAGGGAAAGGTGGTTTCTCGATATACGCGGTAGGGATAACTGGATCAACATTATAAGTGATAGTCTTTTCTTCAACTTTAATAGATTCAACTACTTTTACTTCAATAGGGGGATGGTATTTAAACCACTTCTCCTTGGGGAGATCAACATGAGTAGCAAAGGATTCACAGAAAGAAGCTACTATCTCAGAGTCAAGTCCATACTTAGTGCTAAACTCACGGAAAACATTGGTATCCATAAAAGCTTTAACACAATCAAACTTAGGGGTCATACCTGACTCCTTACCTTCATCGAGATCCCAATCTTCGGAGTTGCGTTTAATTCTTTCCAATAAATCCCATTTAAACTCAATAGTCTTCATCATATAAGAGCCAGAACAAGAAGTATCGAGCATGGATTGATAATTATGAGAAAGCCGAGCATAAAAATTTTGAATGATCATTTCTCTTGAGAGCTCATGATTGGGGCATGAATATAACATTGACTTAAGCCTCCCCCAAGCTTGAGCGATGCTTTCTCCTTCGCGAGGCTAGAAATTATAAATATAATTACGATCACGATGAACCTGGTGCATAGGGTAGAACTTCTGATGAAATTCAAAATTTAGACGATTATAGTTCCAAGATCCCTTATCATCGCATATCCTAAACCATGTAAATGCGTCTCCCTTCAAAGATAAAGGGAAAACCTTCTTCTTGATAACATCCTCGGACATACCTGCAAGCTTAAATAATCCACAAACTTCATCCACATAGATTAGATGTAAATCGAGGTGAAGTGTTCCGTCTCCTGTATAGGGATTTTCAAGCAGTTTCTCTATCATAACCAAAGGAATCTCAAAGCAAACATTTTCAATAGGTGCAGTAGGTTGAGGAGCAACTCTTTGCTCTTCTGCTCGGGGTGAAGATACCCCGAACAAGCCCCTCAAAGGATTTTGAGCCATAGTAAAAAGTGACAATAAATTTCAGCATACTATATAAATTTTTCCTTACCAAATTCCACTTACCAAAGGCGCTTCACTCCCCGGCAACGATGCTAGAAAAGAGTCTTGATGACCCACAAGTGTAGGGGATCTATCGTAGTCCTTTCGATAAGTAAGAGTGTCGAACCCAACGAGGAGCAGAAGGAAATGATAAGCAGTTTTCAGTAAGGTATTTTCTGCAAGCACTGAAATTATTAGTAACAGATAGTTTTGTGATAAGATAATTGGTAGCAAGTGACAAATGGTAAAATTAAATAAGGTGCAGCAAGGTAGCCCAATCCTTTTTGTAGCAAAGGACAATCCTGGACAAACTCTTATGGAAGGTAAAGTGCTCCCGAGGACATATGGGAATTATCGTCAAGCTAGTTTTCATCACGATCGTTTGATTCATGTTTGGTACTTTGATAATTTGGTATGTGGGTGGACCGCTGCTTGGGTGCTGCCCTTACTTGGACAAGCCTCCCACTTATGATTAACCTCTAATTCAAGCATCCACAACTACAAAAGAAGTATTAAGGTAAACCTAACCATAGCCTGAAACATATGGATCCAAATCAGCCCCTTACGAAGCAACACATAAACTAGGGTTTAAGCTTCTGTCACTCTAGCAACCCATCATCTACTTATTACTTCCCAATGCCTTCCTCTCGGCCCAAATAATGGTGAAGTGTCATGTAGTCAACGTTCACATGACACCACTAGAGGAGAGACAACATACATCTCATCAAAATATCGAACGAAGACCTAATTCACATGACTACTAATAGCAAGACTTCTCCCATGTCCTCAGGAACAAAAGAAACTACTCAAAAGAAATAATATTGTTCATGATCGGAGGGGTATTAATATGCATAATGGATCTGAACATATGATTTTCCACCAAATAAACCAACTAGCATCAACTACAAGGAGTAATCAACACTACTAGCAACCCACAGGTACCAATTTGAGGTTTTGATACAAAGATTGGATACAAGATATGAACTAGGGTTTGAGAGGAGATGGTGCTGGTGAAGATGTTGATGAAGATTGCTCTCCCCAAGATGGGAGAGTTGTTAGTGATGACGGCGGTGATGATTTCCCCCTCCCGGAGGGAAGTATCACCGGCAAAACAGCTCTGCCGGAGCCCTAGATTGGTTTCCGCCTCGGTTCCGCCTCGAGACGGCGGCGTCTGGTCCCGAAAGCCTCCTATTGATTTTTTCTAGGTCAAAACGCTTCATATAGGAGAAGATGGTCACCTGGGGCCCACCGGCTGGCCCTCGAGGCAGGGGGCGCGCCTTGGGAAGGGGGGCGCGCCCCCCACCCTCAAGGCCAGCTAGTGGCCCCCTCGTGGGTTTCTTCCGCCAGGTATTTTTTATATTTTCCGAAAAAATGTTCTGCGGAGTTTCGGGGCTTTTGGAGTTGTGCAGAATGGGTTTCCAGAGTTTGCTCCTTTTCCACCCCAGAATTCCAGCTGCCGGCATTCTCCCTTCTTCATGTAAACCTTGCAAAATAAGAGGGAAAAGGCATAAGTATTGTGACAAAACATGTATGAACAGCCCATAATGCAATAAATATCAACTTATAAGCATGATGCAAAATGGACGTATCAAGGGCCTATCTATTTACTTTTTGTGTAGAGTCATCATCCTCTTATCAAAGAGCACCAGTAGGAGAGCACCTCTGTCGTTGCATGTATTACTATTAATTTGCATTGAGTATGATCATGACTGGATCTCTTTTACCATGAATTACAATGTCTAGTCAGTCCTTGATTTTTAAAGGTGCTCTGCATTTATGTTTTGCGGTCTCAGAAAGGGCTAGCGAGATACCATCCTGTTATATCATATCATGATTGTTTTGAGAAGTATTGTCATCTGAGGTTTGTTATTATTGCTCGCTAGTTGATTATGCCATTGATGTGAGTAGTCTTGAGACCTGAAAGTTATTGTGAATGTGGTTAGTTCATGATCTTGTTGAAAACCTGAATGCTAGCTTACATATTTACAACAACAAGAGCAAACAGAGTTTGTCAAAGTTTTTCTTTATCACTTTCAGTTTATCAACTGAATTGCTTGAGGACAAGCAAAGGTTTAAGCTTGGGGGAGTTTATACGTCTCCAACGTATCTACTTTTCCAAACAATTTTGCCCTTGTTTTGGACTCTAACTTGCATCATTTGAATGGAACTAACCCGGACTGACGCTGTTTTCCGCAGAACTGCCATGGTGTTATTTTTGTGCGGAATAAAAATTTCTCGGA
The DNA here is from genome assembly GCA_902687465.1 of Secale cereale. Taxonomy (NCBI): domain Eukaryota; kingdom Viridiplantae; phylum Streptophyta; class Magnoliopsida; order Poales; family Poaceae; genus Secale; species Secale cereale. Next base: position 854,252,754 of record LR738714.1, on the reverse strand, counting down.
ATCACCTGAAAATCAACGGAGAATTATTTCAAAAAATATAAAAAATATCTGCAAGAAGATCTGCACCGGGGGGCCCACACCCCGTCCTCGAGGGTGGGGGGCGCGCCCCCCTGCCTCGAGGGCACCCCGATGCCCCATCGACGTATCCCCAGGTCCTATATATTCTGTTTTGTGGAGAAAATATCATAGAGAAGGAATTATCACGTTTTATGAGACGGAGACGCAGCCAAGCCCTAATCTCTCTCGAGAGGGCTGATCTGGAGTCCGTTCAGGGCTCCGGAGAGTGGAGATCGTCGCCATCGTCATCATCAACCTTCCTCCATCACCAATTCCATGATGCTCACCGCCGTGCGTGAGTAATTCCATCATAGGGTTGCTGGACGGTGATGGGTTGGATGGGATCTATCATGTAATCGAGTTAGTTTTGTTAGGGTTTGATCGCTAGTATCCACTATATTCTGAGATTGATGTTTCTATGACTTTGCTATGCTTAATGCTTGTCACTAGGGCCCGAGTGCCATGATTTCAGATATGAACCTATTATGTTTTCATGAATATATGTGTGTTCTCGATCCTATCTTGCAAGTCTATAGTCACCTACTATGTGTTATGATCCGGCAATCCCGAAGTGACAATAATCGGGACCACTCCCGGTGATGACCATAGTTTGAGTAGTTCATGTATTCACTATGTGTTAATGCTTTGGTCCGGTACTCTATTAAAAGAAGGCCTTAATATCCCTTAGTTTCCAATAGGACCCCGCTACAACGGGAGGGTAGGAGAAAAGATGTCATGCAAGTTCTTTTCCATAAGCACGTATGACTATATTCGGAATACATGCCTCCATTGCATTGATGAACTGGAGCTAGTTTTGTGTCACCCTAGGTTATAACTTCTACATGATGAATTGCATCCAACGTAATTTCCCATCACCGATCCAATGCCTACGAGCTTTACCTATATTGCTAGTTGGTTATTTACTTTTCTGTTGCTATTATCACAAAAACTACAAAAACACAATCTTTACTTTTATTGCTGCTACCGCCACTATTATATTACTTTGCTACTAAACTACCTTGCTGTAGATACTAAGTTTCCAGGTGTGGTTGAATTGACAACTCGGCTGCTAATACTTAAGAGTATTCTTTGGCTCCCCTTGTGTCGAATCAACAAATTTGGGTTTATTACTTTACCCTCGAAAACTGTTGCGATACCCTACACTTGTGGGTTATCAGATCTCAGTTCTAAACCCATTCTTTCGCTGTCTTTTGCTTTGATTTCTCCATATTTTGTTTTTTCTCCTGGAATTTGGGATTTAGGGTTCATGTTGTTGTTTTCAGATCCTGAAGAAATGTTACCATTTCGAGTGGATTGATGAATATGTTGATAGGATTTAGTTTGAGGGCTACGTTGATTCGAGCGTGGCCGCAAACTGGGAGCTCAATTTGGGCGGGGTGCCACCGATTGCTGTGGAGAATATGGGGAGCTCGGGCGGAGGGGCGGGCAGAGTCGTGCCGATGGCGATGTATGCGCGCAATGCTGAACTGCATGCGGAGTCCAAACTGACCGAGGAACTGGAGAAGATCAAGAAACATCTATTGCAGATGATCGATTTGCAGAAGCAATCAAATAACATGGCAGGGGGTTCTATAGTTGTATCATTGCTCTGCTTTTGTTTTATTTGTTGTTCATCCATCATTAGAATGGGCATTTAGGCCTGTCAGGGTAGAGGATGTGATCTGTGCGCCATGCGAAGTTCATGTATCTGAATTGAAGCAGCAATTTGAAACACAAATTATTCAGTGTTCATGCTGTGTTTTCTCTGTTTTTGTTCTTCAGTTAACAGACTACACACCCAAATTCAGTTTCTAGTAAAAAACAAAACTGGGCTGCCGAATAGATGTTGGGCCGTGAGAAAATAACAATGCCCAAATAGAGACCAGCCCACCCGCGTAGGGGCACCAGCCCTTTTTTATAGCATAGAGGCAGCCATGTTTAGAGAAAAATGCTTCGATTAAACCTCAAAATAAAATGTTGCTTCGGCAAATAAACCTCTAACTTCGGCAAATAAAATGTTAGTTGTTTTTACTTTGGCCTTTTTCTTGCACTTAATTTTGTGATGGATCATTTTTTGATGCACTAAACTTCATGCACTAAATTTAATGTATGTATCCACCTTAAAAAATGATTCAGTTAATTTTTTGAATCAATTTTAAGGAGGATAGATAGATCCATTCGCGCATGGATGCATGAACACATGTATGTGTTGTAACTTTTTTTTGCTTTACATATTTGTTGCTTGTCCACTATTGCTTTATGATTGTTTTTATGCATGTCTACGGTTCCATGAACTAAATGAGTTGCATGCTTGCATGAAGTAAATTAGTTGCATGTCCATGGTGGGTTTGCATGTCCATGGTGGGTTTGCATGGGGCTCCTAGTTGCATGTCCATGATTTGGGTCATGATCCATGATTTGGCCAATATTGTGAAGATGGTGTGTGTGGTGATTTGGGTGTAGCAACCTGGGCCCGTAGCAACCCATAGCAATACACAAATAATAGCAAGAACAACCCATAGCAATCTACAAATAATAGCACGAAGCAACAATATATATAGTAGCATAACGATTACAAGCCATAGTTCCACGATAGCCTTACAACTTAAAATACTAATAAACATAATAATAGTAGCATAATGATTACAACTTAAAATACTAATACAATAGATATATAGCTAGCTAGATAGATAGATCGAGGGGCACCAAACGCGGGTCCTTCTCCTTCTCCTCCTCCGGGTGAACGCCACCTCGCTCCTCCGGGTGCCCTTCACTCCTCCCCGTTGTCGATGGGGCACGGGAGCGTCTGCATAACGTCGTTGTGGGGGAAGATGTTGTTGAAGTCGGTGAAGATGTTATGGCTGGTGAAAGCTATAAACTCATACCCACACCAAAACACTCGCCCGAGGAGGTGGAAGGCGTCGAAGGGGTTGGTGAAAGTAGCGAGGAGCGCAACCACAACGCCGTTGTGATTGACCTCCTCAACATATAACATCCTTGGAGAGCCACGGGGGAGGTGGCGGAAGCCGGCCGCAAGGAAGAACTCCGTTAACTCCCTTGCGCCCCTCCACCTTGAGATCGCGCACACCCTAAGGGTTCTCTCTACGTAGACTCCGGTCGGGTCGAGCCTTTCTGGCATGTTTGGGGGGAAGCGGTAGGTGGGGCCGTTGTAATGCATGGTGGCTCGATCGGGTTTGATTTGTGGAGAAGAAGGAAGAAGGAGGGCAGATGGGAGAGGATGGGCTAGGGGGTATGGATGAGGAGGGAGAGGAAGACGATAGGTGTGGCTTAAATAGCCCAAGTGCGACGTGGTTTCACCGGGTGGAACTAATGAGCGGGCGGCGTTTGGTGGCGCCCAATCGAAGTGTGTACACGAGCGTGGGAAACCAAGGCTGCCATCAAACGCTGGATCAATAGCTAGGCTGCGACGCGTCTGTGCCATCGGTCGTGGGTCAAGGGGTCACGCCTGCCCGTTCTTCTATCTCGTGCAGCAATGCCCTGCATCAATTGCCATGCTGCGACGTCCCGCATGCGTCTGTGCCATCGTGGGTCAAGGGGACACATCTGCCCCGTTTTCTCTGCGTGTGCCGCCCGTGCATGCATGCATGGCAATGTAGTCTGCTGGATAGGGCCTGGCTAGAGGAGGCAACGTTTGATCCAAAGGTCTAGCGGGTGGGCTTCTTTTACCAGAGCCTAACGGCTAGCCCACTCGCCGCAGCGTAAAAAACAAACGACAACTTCATGGCACTGCATCCTCTAAAAAAACCAGTACAACAAATCAGAGCATAGCCCGTGGATCGCTGACGTGGCATTGCATGCTGATCCAGACCGTTGAACGCGCAGTGATCCAGTGATCCAGAGAAGTGTGTGTGTGTGTGTGGGGGGGGGGGTTATCCAGCGTTGTCGAATGCAAACCAATCATAGAGCATCAAGCGGATCAGTGACATGGCCCTAGCGCCTGATCCAGACCATTCACTAACAGAGATCTAGCGGCTCGGAAGGATGCGGGGTTTCAGATGGGGTTATGAGGGGTTTTGAGAGGGTTTTGAGGGCTAGGGTGAAGCATAAATAATTCAAAACAAAATCATAAAAATATGAAACTTGCACCCAACATCATTTTATGTGAGTGAGTTGCTGGAAAAAATAAGAAACTTGGTCTATGGGTATTTTCATGAAAAACCCTTCACAAAACATAGTTATCATGAATGAAGTTGCATGGGATTCAACCTAGGGTTAAGCATAACTAATTAAAAAAATCATAAAAATATGAAACTTTCACACATCATCATATTATGTGAGTGAGTTGCTGGAAAAAAAGAAACTTGGTCTATGTGTATTTTCATGAAAAACCCTTCACAAAACATAGCTATCATGAACGAGGTTGCATGGGATTCAAGCTAGGGTTTAGGGCTAAGCTTGTCATAGTTTATCTAAATGATCCTATATTTGGCATGGACCCTATATTTGCACACTAGATGTCAAGTTTTGATTTTTGGCCAATTTATAAAAGGTAGATATTTTTGCTTAGGAATGGGGTGTTTAGCCTAGCTTCAGAGCTCATTTGTCATGATCAATGTTTCACAGCACCAATAAGTGCTCGGATTGATCCATTAACATGCATATGACTAATATTAAAGCATTGTACCATCAATACCACATACTAAAAAAAATTGAATTTGAATTTTGGGTCAAACTTGAATTTTGGGTCAAATTTGAAATTCGGCCAGAATTTAAATAGCAGTACACAAATACCAGTTTACACAAATTGAGGCAAGTTTTTTATTCTACAACACACATCACCATTACACAAGTTTGACAAATGAAGTTTTCACTTCTTCTTCTTAGCACTCGATTTCTTCTTCTTCTTACCACTTTTTGATCGTACGACACCTAGTTCACTCAAACTCTTGATTTTCATAACTGGACTAGCTAGGACACCTGGAGTTGGCACCATAACGTCTACACGAGGCTCAGTTTGCAAAACAACAACTCCAGTAGCTTCAATTGTTAATACAACTTGCAATATAGGCTCAGTTTGCATCACATCTGCCGCAACAACTTCAGTTTGCAGAAGATCTTCAGTTTCAGTTTTAGTTTACAGAACATCTGCCGCAACAGCTTTAGTTTGTAGAAAATCTTCAGTTTCAGTTTCAGTTTGCAGAACATCTGCCACAACAGCTTCAGTTTGCACCACATTCTGCACCACATCTTCCTCCAAATGTTGGTCATGATGCATCACAAGATCAGAGAGTGCCTCATTTTGCACCACAACATCATCCAAATATTGATCATTTTGCATCACAACATCATCCAACCGTTGCTCATTTTGCACCGCAGCATCATCCAACTCTGGTTCATCACCATAACTTCTCTTTCTTCTACAACCATTGATTCTTGCCTTTTTGATTGCCCAGCAATCTTTAACAGCAAGGGGTTGACCTCCACGCTTCCTCCTGGAAAACAAATTTTGTAATTTGACTAGTAATTAAATACAACACCCAAATTAAAAAAACACAAACGTAAACATACTTTGCCCTTTTAGGAGTGTAACGACATTTTGGAGATCCTTTTCGATGCCCAAGTTCCTGGCACATCTTGCATCTATTTTTGTTACCTTTTTGAGACCTTTTTGGCTTTGCATCCTTCTTCCCCTACCCCTTTTTACTACTCCCTCCTTTCTCAAACCATGCCTTGAATCTACTCTCTTTAGGCCTGCCAGCTTGTCTTTTTGTTAAGGGAGGACACATGGAAAATTCAATTTCCACTTCAGGCCACTGAGACTGCTTTGTAAGTGCTAGAATTGGAGTTGCATATGCAGCCTTGAATCTTGCCACTGAGTAGTATTCATGCAAGTATGGGTGCATGTTTATCTTGGGTTGGGAGCCAAGAAAAGTATGGCATGGTCACAAGGTTTTCCCGTGTGTTGCCACTCGAGGCAAGTGCAGTCATGCAACTCAGTGTTAACAACATGCCTACTTCTAGTCTTGGTATCTCTAACTTCAGCACCCCACAATGAAGATTTTTCAACAGACAAATGTGTAAGATTCCTGCTCCTGTTCACCACCTGTTGTACCACTGCAGGAAGCTTATCCCCTTGCAGACAATCACCAATCCTTCTTCTCAATTCCCACATGCGCATGATTATGATCCTGATCTGGTCAACCATGTCATGCATAGTTCTTTAACTGCTTTATCTTGTTGTTAAAACTTTCTGCCAAGTTATTGTTGATATGATCACACTTGATGGCACTGTTAAATCCTGACCTGTACCACAATAGAGAATGCTAGGTGTTCAACCATGGACCAAACGCACTGCATGCTTCTTTTATCTTATCAAGATAATATGAATGTGTTTGTTTCGTGTAAGATCTTGCTGCTGGTCACATTCTCCCAAATTCTTCCCGTCAGAATTTTTTGAGCAAATTCATCCACATATGGCCGAAGCACTCCCTATGCTCACAATAAAGAAAAACATTCTTCAATAAAAGTAAGCTTGACTAACGAACTGGAAGTTATCCGCACAAAAGGCATACCTACTGTGTTGAGGAACATATAAACTTCAGATAACATAAGTAATATTTTTCTCAAAATCAAAGAGATAACTGCTTTCACTAGCACACTTGCACGAGATAAAGAAATCAAGTCATTCTTCAAATCATATTAGTCAAAGCAAGCTATGCCATAGTTATGTTTAAAGGTAACAAGTTTCAACATCTATCTACGAAGAAGTTGTTGGGGAACGTAGTATTTTAAAATTTTCCTACGATCACGCAAGATCTGTCTACCAGATGCATAGCAACGAGAGGGAAGAGTGTGTCTACGTACCCTCGTAGACCGGAAGCGGAAGCGTCAAGTGACGCGGTTGATGTAGTCGAACTTCTTCGCGATTCAACCGATCAAGCACCGAACGTACAGCACCTCCGCGTTCAGCACACGTTCAGCTTGATGACGTCCCACGAGCTCTTGATCCAGTTGAGCTTCACGGGAGAGTTTCGTCAGCACGACGGCGTGGTGACAGATATGATGTATTCACCGGCGCAGGGCTTCGCCTAAGCACTGCGACGGTATGACCGAGGTGTGTTTCTGTGGAGGGGGGCACCGCACACGGCTGGAACAATTCAACTTGTGTGTCTTTGGGTGTCCCCTTGCCCCCGTATATAAAGGAGCAAGAGGGGAGGGCCGGCCGGCCTCCTATGGTGCGGCTAGGGCAATCCTACTAGGAATAGGATTGCAATCCTATTCCTAGTAGGAGTCCACCAAGAAGGAAGAGAGGGAAAGGAAAAGAGGGAGAGGTGGCGCCCCCCCAATCCTAGTCCAACTAGGATCCCTAGGTGGGGCGCCGGCCAGCCTCTATGGGCTGCCTCTCTCCTTTCCTCAAGGCCCACTATGGACCATCCCCTACTAGGCATTGGGAAGAGCCAGAAGTATCTAGCAGTGAGCGTAGGAGACATCAGCGCAGGCAGGATAATCCGGCAGGGGCGGCGATGCCAGCTCCAGACATAAACCGGGCCAGATCAGGTGCCAGGGAGGAGATTCGTCAAACGACGCCGGTTCACACAGCCACTGCGGAAACAGGGGTTACAGCGAGTTCCTTCGGGGTGCAGTGTCTTATCCCCGCTTTGCGGAGTGTCAAGCTGCCCAAAGATTTCAAAGGGCCCCGCAAGGTACCTAATTACACAGCCGATTTACCACCAGAAGCTTGGGTTGAAAGTTATGAGATGGCCATGGAGATGCTGGACGTGGATGAATCAGCTTGTGCCAAATATTTTACTATGATGCTCGAGGGCACGGCCCGGACTTGGCTGAAAGCTCTACCCCCGAACTCTATTGGATCATGGGGAGAACTGCGCAGCCAGTTTATCAAAAACTTCAAGGATACATGCAAACAGCCGATGTCAGTAATAGACCTGGCAGCTTGTGTGCAAGGAGAGCAGGAGTCTACAGCAGCTTGGGTACGGAGAGTAGCAGAGATTTTACACTCTTCGAATGGTATTAATCCTAGTACGGCAATAGTGACATTGGAGAACAATTGCCGGTTTGAATCTTTAAAGTTAAAACTCGGACGGCTTAAGAGAGACTGCAATGATATGGGGACTTTGATGAGTGCCCTGGTGAAATATGGAGACTCTGATAACACAAAGTATCCGGAGGCAGAAGGAGATAAGGCTGGGAAGGCCGGCAAGTCTGGTAAACCGGCGCCGATCAATCCGGTTACTTCAGGTTTTTTGGGCAAACGGAAGGCAGAGGGTGGTTCAGACTTCGTGGCTAACACTCAAGTTCAAGGTGGTTTTCAGCATAATCCGGGAGATTCAGCTTTACAAACCGGCGGAGGAGCTCTTGGCTGGGAGCAGGAGTTGGATCAGCCTTGTCCAAAGCATAGCGGAAAGGGGAAGGTGGCGAAGCATACCATGAGAGAGTGCATACCCCTTATGAAGGCAGTAGCAGGCCGTTTCAATCCTCCTAATCGACCCCCACATGGCGGCTCAGGGCCTGGATTTTATGGTCCGGGTCATCAGGGGAACAGCTCCGGATCAGGATATAGGGGCAATAACGGTGGTTATCAACCCCGGGCAGGCGGCCAAAATAATCAAGGAAACTATAATGGTCAGGGCAATCAATCACATCATCAAGGTGGTTACAATAGTCAGAATAATCAGCAGCAGGGCCAAGGAAGTTATAATAATCAGGGAAATCAGCAGCAACAGCGTCAGCAACAGCAGCCGCAATCCGGATATCAGAGTAATCCGAAGGAGTTAAACAGCGGGCAATATCATGTTTTCACCACAAGTCTGTGTAAGAGAGACCAGAAGGTTTTGAAGCGGGCTGTTAATGCAGTAGAACCGGCGACGCCACAATTTCTTCGATGGTCGGAGCAGCCCATTGTATGGAGCAGAGAAGACCACCCCATACGGGTGGATAATCCGGGACATTTAGCCTTGGTGGTAGCACCTCAGGTGGGAGGGTACAAGTTTACTAAAGTCCTCATGGATGGTGGTAGCAGTATCAATATCTTATATTACGAGACTTTCCGTCGTATGGGTCTGACAGATAAAAAGTTAAGATCATCAAACACAGTGTTTCACGGAGTGGTCCCAGGTAAATCAGCTTATCCGGTTGGTAAGATTGACTTAGAAGTTACCTTTGGAAATGAGTATGATTCCAGGTCAGAGATGATCACTTTCGAAGTCGTCAAAATTAAAAGTCCATATCATGCTCTGTTTGGAAGGACGGTTTATGCTAAGTTTATGGCTAGGCCGTGTTATGTTTATCTGCAGCTTAAGATGCCGGGTCATAAAGGCACGATTACGGTTCATGGAAGCCGTAAGATAGCAGTGGAATGTGAGGAAGGTGATGCAACGTATGCAGAAGCAGTATGTGCCACAGAGGAGTTGAAATTTTATAAAGATAATGTTGATTCGGCAGATATGACTCCGCTGAAGAAGCCAACTACCGAGCATGATCCGGCGTTGAAGTTTAAATCAGCTGAAGAGACCAAACAAATTGATTTTGTGCCAGGGGACTCGTCTAAACAATTCACTATCAGCGCCAACCTTGATCCCAAATAGGAAAGCGCGCTCATCGAGTTCATCCGTGAGAACCGGGATATCTTTGCATGGAAACCTTCTGACATGCCAGGTATACCAAGGGAACTCGCTGAGCACAAGTTAAACATTGATCCGAAGTTTAAACCAGTTAAACAGTATCTGCGCCGCTTCAACGAAGAAAGGCGCAAGGCTATAGGAGAAGAAGTGGCCAGACTTTTGGCCGCATGGTTCATAGTGGAAATTTTTCATCCGGAGTGGTTGGCTAATCCGGTGCTGGTCTTAAAGAAGAATGGGAAGTGGAGGATGTGTGTGGACTACACGGACCTCAATAAAGCTTGCCCAACTGATCCTTTTGCTCTACCTCGCATCGATCAGATCATCGACGCCACGGCGGGGTGTGAGCGGCTAAGTTTTTTGGATGCATATTCAGGGTATCACCAGATCAAGATGGCGGTGGAAGACCAAGAGAAGACGGCCTTCATAACTCCTTTTGGTGCTTTTTGCTATGTGTCTATGCCTTTTGGACTTAAGTGTGCACAGGCAACTTATCAACGTTGCGTTCAGAATTGTTTGAAGGGGCAGATAGGGAGGAATGTTCATGCCTATGTGGATGACATTGTGGTCAAATCGAAGAAGGAAGGGACAATGATAGAGGATCTCAAGGAAACCTTTGATAATCTTCGGGCTTACAGGATGATGCTTAATCCGGAAAAATGTGCTTTCGGTGTTCCGGCTGGTAAGCTTTTGGGATTTTTAGTCTCAAACAGAGGAATAGAAGCTAACCCGGAGAAGATCAAAGCCATCACGTCTTTGAATAAACCGGTTTGTATCAATGATGTTCAGCGCATAGCTGGCCGGATCACAACGTTAAGCCGGTTCATCAGTCACTTGGGAGAGAAGGCGATCCCGCTTTACCAGATGCTGAGGAAAACAGATCGATTTATCTGGAGTGATGAGGCAAATGCAGCATTTGAGGATCTGAAAAGGCAACTAGCAAACCCACCGGTTTTGGCTGCGCCCATTGACAGGGAACCTTTGCTGTTATACGTTGCTGCTAATACACGAGCAGTCAGCGTTGCAATTGTGGTTGAGCGCAAGGAAGCAGGGAAGGAGCATCCGGTTCAGCGCCCGGTTTATTATGTAAGTGAAGTACTCATTGAGTCCAAGCAGAGATCCCCTCATTGGCAGAAGTTAGTATATGGGGTGTTCATGGCAAACCGGAAGCTGAAGCACTATTTCCAAGGACATCCAATAACTGTGGTTAGTTCAGCTCCATTAGGGGATATAATCCAGAACAGGGAAGCTACAGGCAGAGTAGCAAAGTGGGCCATCGAGCTCAGCCCACATGAGTTGAAATATGTACCACGCACTGCTATAAAATCTCAGGCATTGGTAGACTTCATCAATGACTGGACAGAGTTGCAGACTCCTGAGGAGAAGCCGGATCTTACTTATTGGACGATTCACTTTGACGGTTCAAAAGAGTTGGAGGGCTCGGGGGCTGGAGTTGTCTTAACTTCCCCCAGAGGTGATAAATTTTGCTATGTCCTCCGCTTATTATTTCCTTGTACTAATAATGCAGCGGAATATGAAGCATTACTTCATGGTTTGCGGTTAGCAAAGGAGATGAATTTGAGCCGGGTTAAGTGCCTGGGTGACTCAGATCTAGTGGCACAGCAAGTTTCTGGCAAGTGGGATTCAAGAGATCCCCTCATGGCGGCTTATAGACGAGAGGTTGAAGCAGTTGCAGGATACTTTAAGGGATATCAGGTGGATCACATAGACCGGCGGAGAAACGAAGCGGCCGACGCTCTGAGCCGGCTAGGATCGCAGCGTAAACCAGTACCACCGAACACCTTGTTGGATGAATTGCACAGTCCTTCGGTCCAGATACCTACGGAGGAAGACCTAGCTGTTCCGGACCCAGAGGCGCAGTTAGTTGCAGCGCTCCATATTATTCCGGATTGGACGCTACCCTATTTGGCATACCTGGGCCAAGGATAGTTGCCGGAAGACGAAGAAGAAGCACGACAGATAATCCGGCGCTCTAAGTCCATGACAATTGCAAACGGAGAGCTTCACCATCGTAGTACTTCTGGAGTATTTCAGCGATGTGTTTCAGCTGAGGAAGGTTGTGAGATTCTAAGGGAGATTCATGAAGGGGATTGTGGTCATCATGCCGGTTCAAAATCATTGGTAGCAAAAGCATTCCGACATGGTTTCTATTGGTTAACCGCACATGCAGATGCGGCAGATCTGGTCCGGAAGTGTGATGCTTGTCAGAAATTCTCAAGGCGTGCTCTGGTGCCGGCACAGGAACTCCGGATGATACCAATAACTTGGCCTTTCGCAACTTGGGGGCTTGATATGGTTGGGCCTTTCAAACGATCCCAAGATCAGAAAACTCATCTACTAGTAGCAGTAGACAAGTTTACAAAGTGGGTTGAAGCGGAGCCTATAAACAAGTGTGATGCGGCAACATCGGTTAAATTCATCAAAAAAGTGATATTCCGGTTTGGCTTTCCACACAACATCATCACAGACAATGGTACTAATTTATCTAAGGGTGAAATGAAGGAATTCTGTCAAAGAGAACATATTCGATTAGACGTATCTTCTGTGGCTCACCCTCAGACCAACGGCCAGGCCGAAAGGGCAAATCAGGAGATTTTGCGAGGCATCAAACCCCGGCTTATGACACCTTTGCAGAGAACCCCAGGATGTTGGGTTGAAGAATTGCCATCTGTTCTTTGGAGTATTAATACTACACCAAACCGGTCTACAGGCTACACGCCTTTCTTCATGGTTTATGGCGCTGAAGCAGTTCTTCCAAGTGATATACGTCATGACTCACCAAGGATAACGGCCTATGTGGAAGCAATCAACGAGGAGTCAAGACAGGACGGTTTAGACCGGTTGGATGAAGAGCGTGATATGGCTGCAGCGCGGTCGGCGGTTTATCAGCAAGACCTGCGCAGATATCATAGCCGCCGGATTAGAACAAGGACATTCCAGGAGGGTGACTTGGTACTCTGGCTCATCCAAGATCAAACAGATATGCACAAGCTATCCCCACCTTGGGAAGGGCCCTTTTTGGTCAGCAAGAATCTACACAACGGTTCATATTACTTGGTGGACATTCGAGAACACAAGGACTCACGGACATCAGAAGAGGAGACGAAGAGGCCGTGGAACATCGCCCATTTACGGCCATACTATACTTGAGCTATGTGCTCCAATGTATCCTATGTATATATTATGAGTAATGAATAAACCGGCACCCTCGGTAAACCGGGGGCTTAGCCCTTTTTCCATATACAAAAATCCTGTGAAGAGCAACCATACAAGTTTACTATCAGATATTATATTTCAATATATTGGCCGGTTTAGAAACTGATTTTTTGCAGAATATGTGAAGGAGCAATAGAACTCTCAAGAACATGAGATTATATCCGGTTCAAGGAGAGAAGACTTCATAAAGGACCCACCGGTTCAGAAGGAACCCTGGAGGCCCTCTGGGAGTGGTATCATCTACTCCGAGTGATCGGATTAATTTGATAGTTCTATCAACCCTCTGAAAAGTTGGACAAGTCCACGTTCAGTGATTGGTTTACATTGACCCACCGGTTCAGGAGGAACCCTGGAGGCCCTCTGGGAGTTGGTATCATCCACTCCCAGTGATCGGATTAGTTTCATAGTTCTTTCGGCCCTCTGAAAAGTTGGATAATGCCACGTTCAGTGATTGGCTAGGCCCTCTGGGAGTGTCGGCCAATCCGCGTCCCAGTGATTGGCTCAGTTTGTACATTGACCCACCGGTTCAGGAGGAACCCTGGAGGCCCTCTGGGAGTTGGTATCATCCACTCCCCCCAGTGATCGGATTAGTTTCATAGTTCTTTCGGCCCTCTGAAAACTTGGATAATGCCACGTTCAGTGATTGGCTAGGCCCTCTGGGAGTGTCGGCCAATCGGCGTCCCAGTGATCGGATCAATTTTTATATACGGTTCTTTCGGCCCTCTGAAAAGTTGGATAATTCCACGTTCAGTGATTGGCTAGGCCCTCTGGGAGTGTCGGCCAATCCGCGTCCCAGTGATTGGCTGAACCTTGCTTTGAGCCTGGCAGCTCTTTGAAAAAGCCTCGACTACATGGTCTTATTTGCAAAATTTGCATATTTTTGGTGTTTTTGTGTTCTATAACCTTTTAAACCGGAGCGGAACAGCTACACAAGTTGACCACATATCTATAAAATGGAAAGTCTGGATCATGCATATCAGACTAAGTAAACCGGCGTTCATTAAAATCCGGATCGTGTATTAGGCAAAAGTTACAACTTTCTGAAACAAGATGAACCGGATTTATCATCAAGATGGACCGGAGAATTTCGAGTTTCTATTTGGATTCATGAAGACCTTCATAAAGCGACTTTAAAGTCCTGCCAGTTTTAAAGAGTATTGGCCACATAAATCTCAGGTATAAAAGTTATCTTTAGTATAAAGATATGCTTATTTGATGTTTTAAGAGAACAAATTAATCCGTCCAGTGGTAAGCCACTAGGACATATTTTTTTATATTTTTTCTGTATGAACAGAGGAAGGCAACCAACATCAGACAACAGGTCAACCGGAGGGTATTTCAGAAAGACAAAATATTCGGTTTAAAGCACGTTAAGTTTCGGCTAAACTATTACAAGGAATGGCAAGCCCAACAGTTTGGAAATATTGTTTGATGGAATTCAGATCATGGTTACAGCGATAAATCTCGAAGTCATGCTTCTCCTTGTTGAGGTGGCTGGTCATCGCCTTGATCCGGAACATCTTCATCCTCGTGAAGCGGTTGGAAATCCGGCGCACGCCAATCAATCTTCGCCAAGGCCCAGAAATACACCTCATCGTTGATAAGTTCAGCAGGATCAATGTCAGGAGCAAAGGTGTGAGGACGAACCGGCGGAATTAAGTTGACGGTATCGTAAACCGGTCGCTCCACCCGCTCGTTCTGCATATTGTATCCTGGATGATATCTGGAAAAATCCGATTCAGCGGCAAGCTTGCTGGCGAGGGGGCGCATCTCTTTCGTCAGGGCATAGAGATCCGTTTCGGTAAAAGGTGAGCCGTCCTCCTTTGTATCCGGGAATCCCGTGAAAGCTTCCTCCAGATCAAGATCCGGGACCCAAGCCTTAGCCCTTGTGAGGGCCAGAAGAGCACCACCTCGCGCAGCAGACTTCTTGACTTCTTCGAGACGAGCCGGCAAAACCGACAACTTGTTTAAGGTATCTTGTATTGTAGTAGGGGCCGGTTTACCAAAAGAAGAAGCACTGATGATCCTTTGTGTCCCGGAGTACAGCTGTTCGACCAAAGTGTAGCAAGCTTTGAGTTTTTTCCGTAAGTCGTCCCCAAGATGGGAGACACGGCCCCCTGCACACAACAATCATAGTTAAACCGGTACAAAGCATAGGTTACAAAGATAAAGGCGGGAGTTCAGATTATACTTACCAAAAACAACAGAGGTCATTAAGTCAATTTGCCGTCTTAATCCGGACAATTCTTCTGTCACCGGATTAAGTGCTCCTTCAGCATCCTGAACCCGTTTTTCCAGATCTTTCTTCTGGACCTCAAAAGTAGTCCGCTCCTCTTCAAAGTATTTCTTCAAGTCTTCAGCGGTCTTTAAGCTCACTTGAAGTTCTTTTTTAGCCTTTGAAGCGGCAGACTCTGTTTCAGTCAGACGGCTTCGAAGTTCATTAATTTCAAGAGCATTCCGGTTCAACTCAGCCTGCAGACACAGTTCAAAAACAAGAGGTGAAAATTAGTCAAGTCTCAAGCATACAACCAAGTTGTCTACTTGACACTTGGGGGCTAATGGCAGTTAAAGCAGTAAAGGAAAGACAATGCAAAGTTACAAGTCTCAAGCACACAACCAAGTTGTCTACTTGACACTTGGGGGCTAATGCATAATTGGAGTATCGACAGCAACTTTTACAAGTATCAACTACATAAGCAAGTTATCTACTTGATACTTGGGGGCTAATGTAAAGACCAACGGTTCAAATCTACAAAGTTCCGGATCACCTTCAGTAAGCAGCTAAACCGGAACTTGGGGGCTGTTATGAGATAAGAAATACATCAAAGGAACAAAGTCAGAAGAAGAAGTTTACCTCATACTTTTCCCTCATTAAGTTAACCAAGCCAGCTTCATAATCCCGACTGCTGTGGAGCCGGTTCAGATACCCAGAGTAAATTTCTTGAGCGCTCATACCGGAAAGGCTGGATATTTCAGTACTCCACTTCCCCTTCTCTTGAGATAGTTTTTCCGCTTTAGACGTGTGTTAGGCTAAAACGGTGGGTTCAGCTGGAGCAACATAAGCAGTCCCGGTTACTACAACATCAGGAGAGGTTGGTGCATTGGGGGGAGTGACAGTGTGAGCCGGATCAGGGGACACCGGATTAATCTTAGGAGAGTTAACCCGGGCCGGACTTGGTGGATTTTGGACGTCTTCCGCAATAGGATTTTCAGGAGCAGGGTCTTCAAGAGGAGCCACAGGCTCGCCTTCTGAAGGAACAGTGGGGGACGGATCAGCTACCGGATTATCTGCAGTGGGCTCGGCAGGAGGCTTGTTTGCCTTTGGTTTCTTGCTGGGTTTTGGTTTGCTGGAAAAATATGCAAAATAAGTTAACATTATAAAGTAAAAAGGGTCATAAACCGGAAAAGGTTAGGAAAGTTACCCTGGGACGGTTTTTAGTGGAGGAAGCTGCGTGGCGGTTGATTCACCAGAGGAAGACTATGGAGTTTCCTGATAATCAGGGTCAGACGGTTTAAGAGGTTTTCGGATAAGACCGGCCTTGGGATGAAGGAGGGTCGGAGAAAGTATCACCTCAGTACGGCGTTTCCGAACCGGAGTTAAGGAAATCCCGGATGACTCCACCGCCAGGCCGCTGTGGCGAGTGGTCTGGCGAAGAGCCTCGTGCTGTTGCTTCTTCAAAATAAAGTTAGGGTCTAACTGAGCATACGGATGAGAAAATTGGTATTTCCGGACGGTCCGACGACTTTTTTGTGGAAGAGGTTCTGAGTCAGAGGAAAGAAGGGTTACCTCAATTTCAGCCGGGTTATCACCTTCAGGCAATTCCTGTGGAAAGGTCTCATTAGACACAATTACAAGTGCATGAAAGCAAAAAATCTAAACCGGATTAAAGCATACCTCGGAGTCCGGATCATCATCCTCAGTGGGAGAACCGGCGTCAACGGCTGCTTTTCTCTTCTTATCGGCAAAGGTTTTTCGGCGAACTTGTTTGCCGGTTTTCTCCTGAGGCTTTCTCTTCCAGAAAGGTCATCAGCCTAATTGAAAGAAATAAAGACAATTGAAAGACGGTTCAAAAGAAGCGGATTACAAATACAGGGTAAAGAGAAACTTACTGCGGGCAGCTTATTCTTCTTGTAGTATGGAGCTAAACCGACCTTAGCGCAGTCTGCTAAGGAGACATTGAGGATTTTCTTGGCTGATTCCACTACTTCCGATTCAGAAAGCTTGTCTTTGGAAAACCTTTGGGGATCATCCGGTTTACCAGAATATTTGCACATTAGCTGAGAACGCCGGCTCAGGGGAAGGATGCTCCAAGACAGCCAGCAGCGTAGGAGATCGGTTCCGATCAGACCATTTGCTATGAAGGCTCTTAACTTGGAGAGCTGTGATGAGAACCGGGTCCGTTCAACAGCGCCGAGCCGTGGTGGTAAAGGATGATTCTCTGGAATACGGGTTTCACGGTAACCCGGCAGAGGGTTCTCCCCTTCAGGAGAAGTATCGACGCAGTAAAACCAGGACTTATTCCAATCTTTTGGATGAGAGTGTAAAGCGGCGTGAGGAAAAACCACGTCTCTCCTTTTCTGAATACTAACCGCACCGAGTTCTTGATGTGGTCCGCTGGTAAACTCGGTGCGCCGGTTCAAATGAAAGAAATCTCGGAATAGATCAACAGAAGGTTCTTCTTGCAGATACACCTCAGAAAACACTTGGAAGTCACAGATGTTTGAGACAGAATTGGGTCCAATGTCCTGTGGGTGCAGTTGGAAAGGAGCAAGAACATCCCGGAAAAACTTTGAACCGGGGGGAGAGAAGCCTCGAGAAATATGATCCAAAAACACAATGACCTCCCCGGATCTGGGAGTAGGGGGACATTCATTACCCGGAGCCCGCCATTTTAATTCAGACTGAGGTCCTAACGTGCCAATTTCAGACATCTTGATTAAGTCATCCTCAGTGATGACAGAAGGAACCCAATCGCAGGAGACATACTGCTTAGCCATTGCAACGAAAGAGCAAGGTACTGGAAAAGATAAAATACAGAAAACGGATTATGAAAGTACAGCGGTATAAACCGGAAACTATCTATGAAAGTTACGCAACGATTTAACTGAGGACTAATGGCATGATTAAACCGGCAATTATGACAAGCTACATAATTTCCGGTTAATGGCAGTTGAAGGGGAATGGCTAAACCGTTGCGTTAAGTTACAGAGTTTCGCAAGAACAGGGCATATCAACTTAAACCGGAACATACTTAGCAGATCTACCGAGGAGAAAAACAGGTTTTCAAAAGACTGCTAAGGAGGAATAGATCTGAGCGTGCTAAGAAAAGAGAAACTAATGTAAGAGTATACGGGAAGGAGCTACAAGGATCTTATACTAAGCGGATAAATCTACAGGCTAGACAGGAACAATGGAGATTCGAAGTATTTACAGCAGGGTAAAAGTGCAATCTAAAGGCAATATCTGAAGGGCAAAGTGACTAGAAATCATTGGCTTAAGGACGAACAAGATGAAGCTTCTATTAAGGCTCTAATGGCGGAGGTGTAGGAAGAAACCCTAGAGGTTGTAGACTAATAATAAAGAAGAAGGACATACCTGAAATGACAGGAATCGGCGGCGGAGGTTCTCTGGTCGAGCTCAGGGTGATGCAGCGGCCGGCGAGGACTTGGATCCAGCGGTCGACGGCGGCGGTTCGAGCTCGGGCGACGACGGAGGAAGAAGACGGAAGAAGAAGACGGAGCGAGAAGAAGATAATGAATGAGGGGTGGCGATATTTATAAAGGAGAATCAGATCTGAAGCGACAGGTGCGGGATTCGAGGAGGCAAAAAATCGGATAAAGATCCTCTGGCGCCTCGATTCTCGGGATAACCCTTAAATAAAGCTACAGTACAGCTCACGGCGTTAAATGCGGAGATGATGTCACGGATAGATTTAGTGATTCTCGAAGATGACGTCAGAGCTGGTTTACAAAAATATGAAGACAAAGAAGAAAATTATACAAGACAAGGAAGACTGATATGAACAAGTTCAAATCATTCTGGGGCCTAATGTTAGGGATATGACTAGCAGGTATGAACCGGCTAGTGTAAACCGGCTTAGTTATATTATACTTGGTTGTAATATTTTAGTAAAGGCTACGGCCCATGAGATCTTGAGGCCCGTGTATAGAAGTGTGGTTTGTAAACCGCCCGATGATGTAACTTGAGAGATAAGAAAGAAAAGACACAGACCGAGGCGGACACAAGTATGAGCCGGCCTCGGGACTCTGTAAACCGGGCCAGGCGTACCCTCTATATAAAGGGACGACCCGGCGGCGGTTCAGGGACAAGCAACAATCAATCCGTCGAGACGCAGGCAAGCGAATCCGCTCCCTGTAATCCGACGCCCAAGCAATACCAAACCAACTAGACGTAGGCTTTTACCATCATCGAAGGGGCCGAACTAGTATAAACCCTCTGTGTCTTTTGTGTGCTATGAACCCCTTCAAGCTAACCCGTGCGATGGTTTCATCATCAAGTCCGTTAAACCGGACATCTGCCGTGCTATTTCCACGACACCAAGTGATTCATAATCAAGTGATTCCAAAAGTCCATCACTATGGAGTTTCTTCATGCGCTTTACACCAATATGACCTAAACGGCAGTGCCTCAAATAAGTTGCACTATCATTATTAACCTTGCATCTTTTGGCTTCAATATTATGAATATGTGTATCACACGATCGAGATCCAACAAACCATTTTCATTGGGTGTATGACCATAGAAGGTTTTATTCATGTAAACAGAACAACAATTATTCTCTAACTTACATGAATAACCGTATTGCAATAAACATGATCAAATCATATTCATGCTCAACACAAACACCAAATAACACTTATTTAGGTTCAACACTAATCCCGAAAGTATAGGGAGTGTGGGATGATGATCATATCAATCTTGGAACTACTTCCAATACACATCGTCACTTCATCCTTTAACTAGTTTCTGTTCATTATGCAACTCCCATTTCGAGTTACTACTCTTTAGCAACTGAACCAATATCAAATACCGAGGGGTTGCTATGAACACTAGTAAAATACACATCAATAATCTGTATATCAAATATACCTTTGTTCACTTTGCCATCCTTCTTATCCGCCAAATATCTAGGGCAGTTCCACTTCTAGTGACCATTTCCTTTGCAGTAGAAGCACTTAGTTTCAGGCTTGAGTTTAGCTTTGGGTTTCTTCACGGGAGTGACAACTTGCTTGTCATTCTTCTTGAAGTTCCCCTTCTATCCCTTTGCCCTTTACTTGAAACAAGTGGTCTGGTTAACCATCAACACTTGATGCTCTTTCTTGATTTCTACCTTCGCCGATTTCAGCATCGTGAAGAGCTCGGGAATTACTTTCGTCATCCCTTGCATATTATAGTTCATCACGAAGTTCTACTAACTTGGTGATAGTTTCTAGAGAACTTTGTCAATTACTATCTTATCTGGAAGTTTAACTCCCACTTGATTCAAGCAATTTTACTCCCCAGACAATCTGAGCACATGCTCACTGGTTGAGCTATTCTCCTCCATCTTGTAGGCAAAGTACTGTCAGAGGTCTTATACCTCTCGACATGGGCATGAGTATGAAATACTAATTTCAACTCTTGGAACATCTCATATGCTCCGTGGCGTTTCAAAACGTTTTTGAAGTCCCGGTTATAAGCCGTAAAGCATGGTGCACTAAACTATCAAGTAGTCATCATATCGAGCTTTTGTCAAAACGTTCATAACGTCTACATCTGCTCCTGCAATAGGTCTGTCACCTAGCGGTGCATCAAGGACATAATTCTTCTGTGCAGCAATGAGGATAATCCTCAGATCACGGAACAATTCCGCATCATTGCTACTAACATCTTTCAACTTGGTTTTCTCTAGGAACATATAAAAAAAATAAACGTGGAGCAATATCGCGAGCTATTGATCTACAACATAGATATGCTAATACTACCAGGACTAAGTTCATGATAAATTAAAGTTCAATTAATCATATTACTTAAGAACTCCCACTTAGATAGACATCCCTCCGGTCATCTAAATGATCACGTGATCCAAATCAACTAAACCATGTCCGATCATCACGTGAGATGGAGTAGTTTCAATGGTGAACATCTTATGTTGATCATATCTACTATATGATTCACGCTCGACCTTTCGGTCTCCAGTGTTCCGAGGCCATATCTGTATATGCTAGGCTCGTCAAGTTTAACCCGAGTATTCTGCGTGTGCAAAACTGGCTTACACCCGTTGTATTTGAACGTAGAGCTTATCACACCCGATCATCACGTGGTGTCTCGGCACGACGAACTTTCGCAACGGTGCATACTCAGGGAGAACACTTATACCTTGAAATTTAGTAAGGGATCATCTTATAATGCTACCGTCGTTCTAAGCAAAATAAGAAGTACAATAAGATAAACATCACATGTAATCAAAATATGTGACATGATTTGGCCATCATCATCTTGTGCTTTTGATCTCCATCTCCAAAGCACCGTCATGATCACCTTCGTCACCGGCGCGACACCTTGATCTCCATCGTAGCATCGTTGTCGTCTTGCCAACTATTGCTTCTACGACTATCGCTACCGCTTAGTGATAAAGTAAAGCAATTACATGGCGATTGCATTTTATACAATAAAGCGACAACCATATGGCTCCTGCCAGTTGCCGATAACATTACAAAACATGATCATCTCATACAAAACCGTATAACTCATCATGTCTTGACCATATCACATCACAACATGCCCTGCAAAAACAAGTTAGACGTCCTCTACTTTGTTGTTGCAAGTTTTACGTGGCTGCTACGGGCTTAGCAAGAACCGTTCTTACCTACGCATACAAAACCACAACGATGTTTCGTCAAGTATGTGCTGTTTTAACCTTCACAAGGACTGGGCGTAGCCACACTTGATTCAGCTAAAGTGAGAGAGACAGACACCCGCCAGTCACCTTTAAGCAACGAGTGCTCGTAACGGTGAAACCAGTCTCGCGTAAGCGTACGCGTAATGTCGGTCCGGGCCGCTTCATCTCACAATACCGTCGAAGCAAAGTATGACATGCTGGTAAGCAGTATGACTAGTATCGCCCACAACTCATTGTGTTCTACTCGTGCATATCATCTACGCATAGACTTGGCTCATGATGCCACTGTTGGGGAACGTAGTATTTTAAAATTTTCCTACGATCACGCAAGATCTGTCTACCAGATGCATAGCAACGAGAGGGAAGAGTGTGTCTACGTACCCTCGTAGACCGGAAGCGGAAGCGTCAAGTGACGCGGTTGATGTGGTCGAACTTCTTCGCGATTCAACCGATCAAGCACCGAACGTACGGCACCTCCGCGTTCAGCACACGTTCAGCTTGATGACGTCCCACGAGCTCTTGATCCAGTTGAGCTTCACGGGAGAGTTTCGTCAGCACGACGGCGTGGTGACGGATATGATGTATTCACCGGCGCAGGGCTTCGACTAAGCACTGCGACGGTATGACCGAGGTGTGTTTCTGTGGAGGGGGGCACCGCACACGGCTGGAAAAATTCAACTTGTGTGTCTTTGGGTGTCCCCTTGCCCCCGTATATAAAGGAGCAAGAGGGGAGGGCCGGCCGGCCTCCTATGGTGCGGCTAGGGCAATCCTACTAGGAATAGGATTGCAATCCTATTCCTAGTAGGAGTCCACCAAGAAGGAAGAGAGGGAAAGGAAAAGAGGGAGAGGTGGCGCCCCCCCAATCCTAGTCCAACTAGGATCCCTAGGTGGGGCGCCGGCCAGCCTCTATGGGCTGCCTCTCTCCTTTCCTCAAGGCCCACTATGGACCATCCCCCCTCGTAGGGGGTTCCGGTAACCCCCTCCGGCAATCCAGTTAAATCCGAAACTTTTCCGGAACACTTCCGGTGTCCGAATATAGTCGTCCAATATATCAATCTTTATGTCTCGGACATTCCGAGACTCCTCGTCATGTCCGTGATCTCATCCGGGACTCCGAACTACCTTCGGTACATCAAAACTCATAAACTCATAATACCGATCGTCATCAAACGTTAAGCGTGCGGACCCTACGGGTTCGAGAACTATGTAGACATGACCGAGACTCATCTCCGGTAAATAACCAATAGCGGAACCTGGATGTTCATATTGGCTCCTACATATTCTACGAAGATCTTTTATCGGTCAAAACCGCATAACAACATACGTTGTTCCTTTTGTCATCGGTATGTTACTTGCCCGAGATTCGATCGTCGCTATCTCCATACCTAGTTCAATCTCGTTACCGGCAAGTCTCTTTACTCGTTCCGTAACACATCATCTCATGACTAACTCATTAGTCTTTTGCTTGCAAGGCTTATTGTGATGTGTGTTACCGAGAGGGCCCAGAGATACCTCTCCGACACTCGGAGTGACAAATCCTAATCTTGATCTATGCCAACACCACGAATACTTTTGGAGACACCTGTAGAGCATCTTTATGATCACCCAGTTACGTTGTGACGTTTGATAGCACACAAGGTGTTCCTACGGTATTCGGGAGTTGCATAATCTCATAGTCATAGGAACATGTATAAGTCATGAAGAAAGCAATAGCAGTAAAACTAAACGATCATAGTGCTAAGCTAACGGATGGGTCTTGTCCATCACATCATTCTCCTAATGATGTGACCCCGTTGATCAAATGACAACTCATGTCAATGGTTAGGAAACATAACCATCTTTGACCAATGAGCTAGTCTAGTAGAGGCATACTAGGGACACTCTGTTTTGTCTATGTATTCACACATGTACTAAGTTTCCGGTTAGTACAATTCTAGCATGAATAATAAACATTTATCATGATATAAGGAAATATAAATAACAACTTTATTATTGCCTCTAGGGCATATTTCCTTCAGAAGTGCATGATGGGCCTCTAACCCCTCGTTGGTTACCCCAAGTGGAAGGTGTAAGATGCAGTGTTGTGGAAGTTTTTCCCTTAGCAAAAGATGCCAAGGATCGAATCCCCAGAGACTCCTAGGTTTAACAAGTAGGTGTCAACTGCTAACGGCGCCAGATATTAGCAATCAACGTGGACCTGCACACAGATACAAATAACTTTGCTCCCAACGAGTACAGAGAGGTTGTCAATCCCTCCGGCCTTGTAGTTCACAAAGGATTAAAAGCAAATGATAGTAGTGATAGATAGTGTTTGCAATAGTAAATAATAGCGAAAAGTTAATAGCGGGTGTGATCAATGATGGTAATATGGTCCGGAGTCTCATGATGTTCACTAGTGATGTCTCTCTCCCAAAAGACTATAAAATAGCTATGTGAGGTAAACGAATTACAGCTGGGCAATTGACAGGACCTACGAGCGCAAACCAATGCTGATTACATTGCAAGAAAGGTTGAGGTTCAAAGCATGGGCGGTACGCCAAAGTAAGTAGACCGAAATCCATCAATATCTACTATTAATCATCCACCTTGAGATATCTATCCAGAACATCTCGCTGGTATTAAGTTGCGAGTCCCACCCATAGTGTAAACTCAATGCAACAGACAACTGCATTAAAAGAACTTTGCGTAAAGTAAACAATCCTTGCACCCGCGGGCACAAGCACCGTTGTTTTCCCCCTTGTGGCAACAGCACATCCCCTAGACTCATGTTTCTGTCACTCAAGCTAGTCATCGAGGGGCATGAACCCACAATCAAGCATAACGTTCCCTCTTGGAGTCACTACCTACTACTTGGCCAAAGCAATAAATAACAACGGAGAACATGCAAGAATTACTTATGAACATAAATATAAGAGAGGTGAATCAAATATATTACTCAAGATCAATCTGAACATAATCTCATAATCCATCGGATCCCAGCAAACTCATCATAGCAACAGCATAAGGATTACATATGTGCCTCGATCATGTAGGGCAGCTCACGAGGACTAATTAGTGAAGCACAAGAACGGGAGGAGAACATCACATAGCTACTGGTCATGGACTCATGGTCCAAGGGAGACTACTCACGACTCATCCGGGAGGCGTCCATGGTGGTGGAGAAGCTCCCGGTGGTGATCCTCCCCTCCGGCAGGGTGCCGGGAAGAGTTCTCCTGTTGCTCCCGACCTTGGAAGCGGCGGCGGTAGCGGAACAGAGATGGGATCGCGAAAAGAGTTCCTGTTCTGAGGGTTTCGGAGGACGCTTTAAATATATGCCAAAGGGGGGCATCGGGGAAGCTTCGGGGGGCCCAGGCACCCCCCCGGCGTGGCCCAGGGGGGCGCGCCGCCAGGGCGCCTGGAGCCCTGGTGGCCCCCCCCCCGGCTATCCTTCGGGCGCAAGGAAGTTTCCGGAACGCTGATTTTTTATATAATTTTTCTGGATTTTTCCTGGCAGTTCTCGTAACGTGAAAACCTCAAATACAAAAACAGCCAAAAACAGAAACTGGCACCGGGGTGCACTGGATTAGTAGGTTAGTCCAAATATGATCAAAAGTGTATGGAAGTGTATGAATATCATAGCAATATCACCCAAAAGTGGCATGAAGCAAGCAGAAATTATAGATACGTTTTGGACGTATCAACATCCCCAAGCTTAATTCCTGCTCGTCCTCGAGTAGGTAAATGATAACAAGAATAATTTATGTGGTGACATACTATTAACCATATAGGACTTTTTCATAGTCATATGACAAAAGTTTACTGAGACAATGATTCTATAGTAATTAAGTTGCCTCATGAGAAAATCACAAATGACTGAAAGTTTTACAATATGAAACTGAAACATCAAAAAGATTTGCAATGAACATGATGTGCAAATATGATAAAGTGATATCTAGCTTGCCCCCTTTAGTGAAGCAAAACATAAATGCATGGGCACCTTCAAGGTTTAAGTGATGACTAGATACAATGATTTCAAAATAAACGATATCACAATCATGCAAAAGGCAATGCTACTTTGGGACAATGCACATTACACTTAGAATGACAATCATGCTCTTAGTAGTTGGTGCTTTAAAAAGAAGGTGGAGACTCAAAAAGTAAAAGAATGGTTATGTGCTAGAGATTTTCATTTTGAAAACATAGAAGCAATTTTGTCAACGGTAGTAGTACTTCATATGTGTCATGCATACGACATCCTAGAAGTTGCAAGCCTCATGCATCGAGTACCAATAGTGCTTGCACCTTGTCCTAATTAGCTCGGATCTCCATGGGTTATCATTGCATTACATATGTTTCAACCAAGTGTCACAAAGGGGTACCTCTATGCCACCTGTACAAAGGTCCAAGGAGATAAATCGCATTTGGTTTCTCGTTTTTGATAGATCTCAACTTGAGGACATCCATACCGGGACAACATAGAAAATAGATGATGGACTCCTCTTAAATGCATAAGCATATTCTCATAAGAGATTGAGGATTAATGTCCAAGCTAAAACTTCCACCATGATACATGGCTTAGGTTGGCGGCCCAATGTTCTTCTCTAACAATATGCATATTCATTCAACCCACGACAAATCACCCTTACTTCAGACAAGAAGAACATGCATAGCAACTCACATGATATTCAACAAAAGTGCAGTTGATGGCGTCACCAGAAACATGGTTACCGCTCAGCAAGCAACTTATAAGAAATAAGATACATAGGCAACATATTCTTTACCACAATAGTTTTTAAGCTACTTTCCCATGAGCTATGTATTGCAAAGTTAGTTAGCTTAGTACAGGTGGAGGTTAGCAAAAGACTGGGAGCGACCAACTAAGAGAGCAATGACGGTCATAATCATGCAGAGCGACAAAGCAACATTGAATCAGGCATGGTGGTTATATCGCTACTCAGAAATAAAAGATCATCAAGGCTTGATAGACTTTCTTTACAGTCTTAAATATGCGTGAGCATACGCCAAGTCAATCAAAATAAATTCTCGAAGGAAGATATTACTAAACCATACCACATCATAGGCAAACAAATCAAGTTGGTACTCCAATAACACATTGGGAACCCCCCAGCTATTTGAGATTAACCATAAGAAAACCTGAACTACTAAGCGCCATCATGCACGTAGCATCTTTATCATAGACACATTAACCAATGCAATGGAAGCAAACTCTCTTAATGAGATAAGCATGGTAATTAAAGAGAGTTCAAGCAACCAACTAGACAAAAGCTCTTTGAAAAAGATAAGCATGAATACTAAGAGCAGAGCATGATAGTAGCTATTAAAAGACAAAGAACACACACAGCAAGGATAGACATGAAAATTCTATGTTATGTTCTAGGTAGAAGTGGATCGTGTTTCTCTCCCACATAAAGAACGCTGAGTTCCGACTCGTTATGAAAAACTAAAAGGAAAACTAAAAGCAAGACGCTCCAAGCATAGCACATAACACATGAAGTGATAAAAATATAGTGGAACGAAAGACGAACTGATAATGTTGATGGAGAAGGGGATGCACGGGGGCATCCCCAAGCTTAGACGCTTGAGTCTCCTTGAATATTTTCTTGAGGGTGCATGGGGGCATCCCCAAGGTTGAGCGCTTGACACTCCTGAATCTTTTTTAAAATCTTCCCTCGCACACTTGAAAACTCCCTTCATACATAACTCATCATAATCTGATTAGCGAGGTTAGTACCCTTAATAAAATAATTGCACCTTGCTGGAAATAAAGATATTCTTGAAGTTCTACTGTTTCTCAAGATTGCCAAAAGGTTTTTGCAAAGAAAAAGCAAGCTCTTGATTTGCAAAATGAAGGAAAGGCAAAACAGGACAGAATCTGTGAAAAACAGAACAGCAGGTAGTAATTGATCTGTTCGGGATACTTCTGCAACTCAAATCAAAAAACTCAGAACAGACGCACGATAGACAATTATATAGAGAACGCTTTCGAAAAAATTCAGACCAAAAAGATGAACTTGTGATTTTATACGAAATTTTCTATCCAAGGACAGAATCTGTTTCCTGGACAGCACCTCACAACTTTTGAACTTTCTAGCAATCAGAGGCTATACTTGGCACAAATAAGAAAAGCAAAGATACAATGATGATGCTACAGCAGTAAACAACATCAAGACACAACAAAAGCAAAAAAAATTATTCATGTGGGCTGCCTCCCAAAAGCGCTTTCTTTTATGCCTTTAAGCTAGGCATAATGCATAGAGAAATCAATGACCATCATAATAATCGGAGTTATAAATTGATTCATATGGTTCCTCAACAAGTTCACTCTTGTTCCTTCTAGGAAAGGGGTACACACATTTTGCCTTCCCGCGTAAGCGGATTTGTCCCTTACCTATATCGATGAAGCCTTTTACCGCTCGGAGCAAGTCCCTTCCAAGCACTATATTTCCTTAGTTTGGCTCCATGATGAAGAAATCAACCATTGCAATCCCTTTAAGGAATTTAACTGGCACATCTTTTATTCTTCCCTGGATTTCATAAATATCTCCATTAGTATGTTCATGATAAGATGGTAATCTATCCATGTTAAATTTTAAAGAATCATGAATTTTTTTTGGCATAGTAGAAACCATAGATCCAATATCACAATAAGCAAGGAAGACTTGATTAGAGATGCTAATCCTAACAAGAGGCTCCCAGTCATTATCTATTTCCAAAATATCTCTCTTATTGGGTTGGGGTTTCTGTACCTTCATTAAGTCTAGAGCATCCATTCTCTTTTCAATAGTAGCAAGTCTATCTATGACAGTATCAAAATTATGATCATAAACAAAATAACTAGATAGACCATGTATAATTTCAAGAGCTCTAGCTTCATCACACTCTAGGAAATATCCCTCGGCTATAATATCAAGAGAGTGTTTACACCATTTAAAAAGACCATGGTAAAAATTCCTAAGCACAATTTTTATAGGTATCCAAGGCATAATTCTCCTATGTGCATCAGAAATTCTGTCCCATGCCTTCTTCATATTTTCTCCATTCCTTTGATGGAAATCTAGAACTTCTGATTCCCTCAAAGCACCATATCCTAACATGTTTGGATAAACAGATAGGACTACTAACAGGAAGGCAAGATAATTTTTTTTGTAATTTTTGATAAAAGATACTAAAGCAAAAACTGAAAGGTAAACTAACAAGACTAAAAAGCAAAGGTAAAAGATAGCATGCAACTCCCCTATCCTGAAGAGTGGAGTCCCCGGCAACGGCGCCAGAAAAACTCCCTGATGGGCCTCTAACCCCTCGTTGGTTACCCCAAGTGGAAGGTGTAAGATGCAGTGTTGTGGAAGTTTTTCCCTTAGCAAAAGATGCCAAGGATCGAATCCCCAGAGACTCCTAGGTTCAACAAGTAGGTGTCAACTGCTAACGGTGCCAGATATTAGCAATCAACGTGGACCTGCACATAGATACAAATAACTTTGCTCCCAACGAGTACAGAGAGGTTGTCAATCCCTCCGGCCTTGTAGTTCACAAAGGATTAAAAGCAAATGATAGTAGTGATAGATAGTGTTTGCAATAGTAAATAATAGGGAAAAGTAAATAGCGGGTGTGATCACTGATGGTAATATGGACCGGAGTCTCATGATGTTCACTAGTGATGTCTCTCTCCCAAAAGACTATAAAAGAGCTATGTGAGGTAAACGAATTACAGCTGGGCAATTGACAGGACCTACGAGCGCAAACCAATGCTGATTACATTGCAAGAAAGGTTGAGGTTCAAAGCATGGGCGGTACGCCAAAGTAAGTAGACCGAAATCCATCAATATCTACTACTAATCATCCACCTTGAGATATCTATCCAGAACATCTCGCTGGTATTAAGTTGCGAGTCCCACCCATAGTGTAAACTCAATGCAACAGACAACTGCATTAAAAGAACTTTGCGTAAAGTAAACAATCCTTGCACCCGCGGGCACAAGCACCGTTGTTTTCCCCCTTGTGGCAACAGCACATCCCCTAGACTCATGTTTCTGTCACTCAAGCTAGTCATCGAGGGGCATGAACCCACAATCAAGCATAACGTTCCCTCTTGGAGTCACTACCTACTACTTGGCCAAAGCAATAAATAACAACGGAGAACATGCAAGAATTACTTATGAACATAAATATAAGAGAGGTGAATCAAATATATTACTCAAGATCAATTTGAACATAATCTCATAATCCATCGGATTCCAGCAAACTCATCATAGCAACAGCATAAGGATTACATATGTGCCTCGATCATTAAGGGCAGCTCACGAGGACTAATTAGTGAAGCACAAGAACGGGAGGAGAACATCACATAGCTACTGGTCATGGACTCATGGTCCAAGGGAGACTACTCACGACTCATCCGGGAGGCGTCCATGGTGGTGGAGAAGCTCCCGGTGGTGATCCTCCCCTCCGGCAGGGTGCCGGGAAGAGTTCTCCTGGTGCTCCCGATCTTAGAAGCGGCGGCGGCGGCGGAACAGAGATGGGATCGCGAAAAGAGTTCCTGTTCTGAGGGTTTCGGAGGATGCTTTAAATATATGCCAAAGGGGGGCATCGGGGAAGCTTCAGGGGGCCCAGGCACCCCCCCGGCGCGGCCCAGGGGGGGGGGGGGGGCGCCGCCAGGGCGCCTGGAGCCCTGGTGGCCCCCCCGGCTGTCCTTCGGGCGCAAGGAAGTTTCCGGAACGCTGATTTTTTATATAATTTTTCTGGATTTTTCCTGGCAGTTCTCGTAACGTGAAAACCTGAAATACAAAAACAGCCGAAAATAGAAACTGGCACCAGGGTGCACTGGATTAGTAGGTTAGTCCAAATATGATCAAAAGTGTATGGAAGTGTATGAATATCATAGCAATATCACCCAAAAGTGGCATGGAGCAAGCAGAAATTATAGATACGTTTTGGACGTATCAGTGCATAGTGCTACACCATCGAAAATGTTTCACTGCACTCTAAAGTCTTAACAGATTTCTGTAAGAAATAGCTCACCCTACAAAAAATTCTGCAAATTCGAATACATCAAATCCTAGAAAATTTTGGTTAAAATACATCAACACTTACATATTTCTATAAGCAAATAGATGAACTAACCCAATGGCAGGGTGGATTGCACGGAACCAGAGATGCTCGAAAGAGGCTGCATCGGCACGACCTTCGATATGACGCACGACAAGCGAGCGCCGCTTGGGAAGGCATGATATGGATTGTCCTTGTGTTCGGCGCACGACCTTCGACCCTCTTTATATCTTGAGCTGATATCCAAACTCGCATAGGCCTGCAACGTCAGGATCTGATGCCATTCAAGAAGGTAGGGGTGCATCCTTGATGATCTGGATGGATGGAACTTCCAATGATTGACGACGCTGATGATTATGTGTCGGTTCAACTTAATTATACTTTCTGTAGCAATGAAACTTTGTGATGTCAACGGTCCTGCTGAACTTGCGTAAAGCTAGTTTATTTATTTGGGTACGATGACCAGTGTACATCTAGTTAATTAGTTTGGGTACGATGAATGTGCATTTATTAATTATGTTTACTATATGTTGCTTCTATTTGCTAACCCTTTCTTATTGTGTTGCTGAAGTATATTATGTTGCATATTATTATTGATTCCCTTGATGAAGATGCATCTCTAACATGTACATAGATCCTTGATGGCGAAGAAGTGCTATGTCATGTACATAGGGAAAGTTCCGAGAGTGTACGACGAGTGGCCCGAGTGTTAGGACAAAGTGGACAGGATCTTGGGCACCAACCATAAAGGGTTCGATAGCAGACAAGAAGCAGAATCGAGTTACTCGAGGTTCATGCTGGTGCGAGAGAGGGATCATAACAGCCGCCTCATGTACTACATAGTTCCGCTCTCCGTCATAGTGATAGTTGTTCTCTTCTATATCATTGTTTAGATAGATGACGATATAGTTGCAAGTATTCGAGACATGTCATAACTTGTTTCGCTATTTCGAGATGATGACGAGAGACATCATTCGTGTTTGATGATGGCATGATTTGATGAGATTATTTGTATGTGTATGATATGATCAGATTTGTGTGTGTATGACATGACTAGATTTGTATAAGACCTGTAAAAAAATACAAAACAAACATGCAGCAGAAAAAAATCAAAAACAAATAACAGTAGCAAGGGGTTTGTGTATAGCAGCAGTGAGCCTTTAGCAACAGCATGCTTTATGATGATCCCATGAAGCTATTAGCAGTAGCGAGGTTTATACATAACGCGCTACTGATACCTATGATACCAGTAGCCCGGGGCAAAGCATGCTACTGCTAAAAGTTAGTTGTAGCGCCGTAGCAGTAGCGCTCCTCTCCGCGCTACTGAAAGGCCTTGGACCCGCATTACTGCTAGGCATTTTCTTAGTAGAGCCGCTATCTTTTTCATGATCAATAAAACGAGTCTAAAGAAATCCAGTTTAATTTCGGAGCAAGACAATTATTAAGGCCACGTAGCTATAATTAATGCATGGCTATAATGATATGATATATTGTTGGTCAAAAATTTAGTATTACATTAATTGTTCCCTAGTCAATTAGTACTTAGTATATCTTCGTTCCAAAATATAAAAATATTAATATTAAATACTAGTATCCCAAAGATATATTTATATTATACGAAAGATATACCAAAAATATAAGAATATTTAATAGTAGTATACCAAAGATATATGCTATTATTAAATACTATTACCTCTATTCCAAAATATAAAAATAGTATAAAAATATCGTTATTAAATAGTATTACCTATATTCTTTTATTTAGTAACAAATATAATAGTATTTAATAGTAGTATGTCTTTGTTGCCAAATATAAAAATATTACAATTAAATACTATTATACCAAAGATATACCAAAAATTATATTAGAATATTTAATAGTGGTATACCAAAGAATCAAAGACATACTACTACTAAAAACTATTACCTCTTTTCCTAAATATTATAAGAATATTTGCTATTAATAAATACTATTAAATCCTTAGCAGGGCACACGGTCCCCACCTTACCAGTGTCCATGCCTTCCATTTCAGTTCATAAAACACAGCCTACGCGACTGCTCCTCGCATCCTGCTCGCTCACATTCTCCTCATCCCACTTTCCTCTTGCCACTCCGCTCCACCGATCCACCGCTATGTCTGGCTCCGGGGTCAAGGCCATACCCGCAGCCGATCAGGAGGAGCAGCTCGCGGCCCCCACCATCACCCCCACACCCGCCCCCAACCAAGGGATAGGGAAAGTGCTTGAGCAGCACACGCCGGCGCCGGTGGCCAGCAGGTGCAAGTCCAGGAAACGCCAGCCGAAAAACCCACCCCCAGTTGCCAACAGGGAGGAGCTGGAGTCCCGGCAAGGTCCCATCATCGTGCTTGCACTCCCGGCGCCTGGTGCCCCAACCCCGCATGCAAACGCTGTCTCCAACAGCCGGATGGGGAGCCGCGGTCGCGCCCCGACCCGTCGTGCAAACTCCCTCTCCGACGATAGTATGGTGAGGGAGTTTGCACGATGGGTCGGGGCGCGATCACGGCTCCCCATCCGGCTGTTGGTTGCATGCGGGGTTGGGGCACCAGGCGCCGGGAGTGCAAGCACGATGATGGGACCTTGCCGGGACTCCAGCTCCTCCCTGTTGGCAAATGAGGGTGGGGTTGTGGGCCGGAGTTTCCTGGACTTGTGCCTGCTGGCCACCAGCGCCAGCGCTTGCTGCTCAAGCACCTGCCCTATCCCTTGGTTGGGGGCGGGAGCGGGGGCGGGGGTGATGGCGGGGACTTCGAGCTGCTCCTCCTGATCGGCTGCCGGAATGGCCTTGACCCCGGAGCTAAACATCGCGGTGGA
The DNA here is from genome assembly GCA_902687465.1 of Secale cereale. Classification (NCBI taxonomy): domain Eukaryota; kingdom Viridiplantae; phylum Streptophyta; class Magnoliopsida; order Poales; family Poaceae; genus Secale; species Secale cereale. Next base: position 854,219,087 of record LR738714.1, on the reverse strand, counting down.
TCGGTGGAGCAGAGTGGCAAGAGGAAAGTGGGATGAGGAGAATGTGAGCGAGCAGGATGGGAGGAGCAGTCGCGTGGGCTTTTATGAACTGAAATAGATGGCACACATCAATGTGTGTGGAACACGGGTATTCCTGGACCACGTGCCGAGCTAAGGATTTAATAATAATATTCTTATATTTAGGATAAAAGGAAGTACTAGTATTTAATAGTACTATATCTTTGATTCTTTGGTATACCACTATTAAATATTGTTATATTTTTCGTATTCTTTAGTATATCACTATTAAATATTCTTATATTTTTTGGTATATCTTTGGTATATATACTAGTATTTAATTGGAATATTAATATATTTGGGCACAAAGACATACTACTATTAAATACTATTATCTCTCTTACTAAATACAAGAACATAAGTAATATAATATTTAATAGTAATATTTTTATACTATTTTTATATTTTGGAACAAAGGTAATACTAGTAGTTTTTTTTAGGAACCGGCAGGAGCACTGCCTTTTCATATAAGAAGAAGAAGAAAGTTTATGTACAATAGAGATCCGTTTTTTAGAGAAACTGGACAAAAACCCCTAGAAAAAAGTAGCACGATGGCACTTATCAACCGATATCGGCCACCACCTATGCGCGGCCAAAGGCCAAAGTCCCTTGATTGATGTCGTCGAAGGCAATAGCTGCTACCTCTAGGTGCATTAGGCGAGTTCCATTGAAGATGCGTCGGTTTCGCTCCTTCCAGATGTTCCAGATGGTGTAAAGGAAACGTCCGCTCCGCCTTCTTCTGTCACCCTTGGGCAAATTGGTGCTGAACGAGTCCCACCAGTCAGAAATCCCCATCGAAGGGGGCAACGTGGGTTTGGCCCTAGAGTCCTCTCCCATCCACACCTGGACGTGATACCAAACTGCGGCGGCAAACGGGCAGTCCTTGCAGAGATGAGTGGCCATCTCCGGTGCCCCCAGGCAAAGGGGGCAGCGAGGGTCGTGCGGCCATCCACGAACGGCAAGCATGTCCGCCGTGGGGATTTTTCCATGGAGCACAAGCCAGGCGAAGAACTTGCATTTTGGCTCAGCGTGTGCCTCCGAAATCTTGGTTGGGGAGAACCTGGGGTAGGATGCAGAGAACTGGGCCGCGTAGGCCGAAGCAGCAGAGTATATGCCATTGGGGGTCCACCGCCAAGTGATGGAGTCCTCCTGGTCTGGGTTCAACTCAACCCGAGAGATAGCTGATGCGAGGGCAATGAACTTTTGCTGTGGGTAGGCGATGAAAGATGGGCCACCGATCTGATCCAGTTCTCCTCCTAGAACTCCTTCATCAAAGTTCTCCTCTTCCTGGTGGCAATTTCGTATAGCTTCGGGAAGGCCTGGGACAGGGGGCCCCGTCCTATCCAGTCATCATGCCAGAATAAGGATTTTCTCCCATAGCCTAAGGAGATGGTGGTAGAAGCCCCGAAGAGTGCCATATCCGTGTCATCGCAGGGCACCATAGAGCCCACCCATTGGTGGCCAGGATCAGTCCACATAAGCCAAGGCCAGCAAAGTCGGAGTGCCTGACCAAATATCTCGAGGTCCGTGATTCCCAGGCCCCCCATGGGCTTAGGCCGACTGACAGTCTTCCAGTTGACCAGAGAGTGTCCGCCAGACGCATTTTCTGAGTCTTCCCCACACCAGATGAAGTTATAAGTGATCTTACTGAGCTTCTGGATTGCCCAAGTGGGAAGCGTGAACGCAGTGAGGTGATGATTTGCGATGGCGCACAACACGGACTTTGCAAGGGAGACCCTGCCCGGACGCGCCAGGTTCTTCCCCTTGCAGCCTGGCAACCTGCCCATTGCCTTGTCTAGGAGAGGTTGGATGTCAACCCTTCTGAGCCGCCTGTTATGTAGTGGGAGACCCAGGTTTCGGCTGGGGAACGAGGCCAGCTGGGCCGGGAAGGTCGAGAGGATTGCCGGGAGATCGATGTCCTGGCAGCGAATGGGGAACACCTCAGTTTTGCTGACATTTGTGATGAAGCCCGATGCATCCCCAAAACAGGCAAGAATCTTAGCGATTGCGTCGATCTCTTCTTTGACCGGGTTAGCGATGCCAGCATCGTCTTCATAGAGAGAAACCCTACAGGAGTCCGTCCACGCCCTGATGGGCTTGAGGATCCCGGCCAGGGAAGCCTCCCGGAACATGAGCTGCAGAGGATCGATGGCCAGAATGAATAGCATAGGCGACACCGGGTCACCCTGACGGAGGCCTTTTCCATGCACGAATGGGATTCCCGGCTCCCCATTTAACAGCACCCTAGAGGAAGATGAAGCGAGGGTCATGCAGATCCAATCCCGCCAGCACTTTCCAAATTCCAACTGTTGGAGCACCTCCCAGAGGTAGGCCCACCCCACAGAGTCGAAGGCCTTGGAGATGTCGAGCTTGAGGAAAAGGCCTGGCCTTGAAGAGCGATGCAATTCTTTGATCAAGTTTTGCACGTGTAGGAAATTATCGTGGATGCACCGTTTCTGCACTCTGGCACTCTGGCACTTGGAAACCAGTGACGGAAGAAGAGGCGCTAGTCGGTTAGCCAACATCTTGGAGAAGATCTTGGAGATGCTGTGTGTCAAACTGATTGGGCGGTAGTCGCCAATCGAGGATGCGCCGACTTTTTTCGGGAGCGGAATAATGTTGGCAGAATTGATCAGGCCAGCGCAGTCGCCTCTCAGGTTCAGAGCGGCATCCTCGCAGCCACGACATCCACTTTTATGATCTCCCAGCATGATTTGAAGAAGGCACCGATAAAACCATCAGGGCCCGAGGCCTTGACCGAAGGTAAGGAGAATACTGCATCCTTAATTTCAGCCTCGTCGAATGGAGCGTCCAAAGCCGATAGGTTGTGGCGCTGCATCCCGATGTTCTCCCAGACAATGGACTTGGTGTGCATGGCAGGCGTGCTGATGTTCGCGTGAAAGTGGTCCAGAAGGGCTCGTTCCTTGTCCTGTCTGGTAATTGCCAGCCCCGAGGTGGTGGTGAGTGTCTGAATGAAGTTCTTACGCCTTCGTCCATTCGCTCGAGCATGGAAAAGCTTTGAGGTGGCATCCCCCAGGAGGATCCAATTTAGCCGAGAACACTATCTCAGCTTGATTTTCTGAATGGCGAGGAGTCCCAGGTACGAGGCCTTAAGATGTTTACGCAAATCCCTCTCTGAGTCCGAGAGCGGTCTTCCCTCCTCAGCAACATCCAGGCGCCAGATGATCTCCTTGGCAACTGCGATCTAGGAGCCAAGCATCCCGACTTTCTCCTTTTGCCACATGTGCAGGGCCTTCGCGGTCCGACAGAGCTTGATATGAATCTTGCGGATGGCATTCCGGGCCTGAACAGGTTTGCTCCATGCCAAGGCGACGGTGTCTTTGAAGCCCGGGAGATGAAGCCAAAATTCCTCGAATTTAAAGGAAGGCTTTCTCGAGTTGTCGACGCACCACTGAAGATATAACAGAGCATGATCTGAGCAAGCTGTGGTGATGGCCTGAAGGTGCTCATTGGGAAAGAGCATGTCCCAATCGTTGGAGTGGAACACGTGGTCAATCTTGGTAAGGACCGGGTTGGCCTGCGCATTTGACCAAGTGAAACGGCGCCCGCCTAGGTGAAGCTCCTTTAGCTGCAAGAAATCAAGAGCCCCACGGAACTTTCCCACCAAGTGGCGATTGATGTTGGTGTTGCTCTTATCCACCGCATTAGTGATGAGGTTGAATTCCCCCAGCAGGAGGCACTCGCTTCTGGCCACGATCTTGAGAGTTCGAAGCTCCTCAATGAAGGCCAACTTGTCTTGCTCGTCCTGCAGGCCATAGACGCCCGTGATAGTCCACGAAGCGCGCTCGTTGAGCATGGTGACGGTGGCGGAGATGGAGCCCGGAGTCGCATGAAAGTCGGGTAGGGTGAAGAAGCGATCCTACGCGGCCAGAATCAAGCCCCCGCGGGTGCTGTTTGCCGGGAGGATATAGTAGTTCGCGACGAAACACGGGCCGAGCATCTCGTGGATGATGGCGTCATCAACAGCCTGGAGTTTTGTCTCTTGGAGGCAGACAATGGAGGCATGAGAGTCCCGGAGGATGTCCCGAACGGCATCCCGGCGTGCACGCAAGTTTAGGCCTCGAACGTTCTAACTGATGATGTTGACGTTAGGTTGTGCCATTAAGGAAACTTTGAGTGATCACGGCTGGATCGGCTTCTCAATACTAGTAGTATTTAATACTACCATATCTTTCATATACTACAATTAAATATTCTTATATTTTTGGTATATCTTTTGTATAATATAAATATCTCTACTCCTAATGGACGACTTGGTGAATAGTCTCCGTAGTTTATTTTCGCTGGGTTTTTTTCGTCATCCTCCCACCTCCCCATTTCGTCGGGCTTTTTTTGTCGGTTTTTTATTCGCCTCCCTCCCACTGGCCGAACAAACCCAACGTTTATTTGGTAACATAATGAATTTACATATGGTGATTTATTTCTTTTTTGGTAACCCAACGAACGGATGGTAATCAATCTTCAAATACCAAAACCAAACGTACAAGGGCAAGAATCAATTCATTTTTTTCTGACCGGTTATTTTTCGTCTCCTCTCCCACCTGCCTTTTTGCTTCACCGCCCACATAAACCCATCGGATTAGTTACCATATAAAAAAATTAATCACAATCAATCAAGAATTGATGGGATATTTCCTTACATTGATGTGATTTTCATTTCTTATCATGAATCATACACGTCAAAAAAAGGTAGGGCGTGCGAGGATCATGGGCACATGCCCTACAAATCCGAAAATGTCTATAAAAAATAAATCAGAATCAATCAAGCATTGCTGGTATATTTTACTTGCTTTGATGGGATTTTTGTACATACATTAACACGATCCTCCCATCGCTGCCCTCCTCACGAGCCTGGACGGCCGATCCTCTCGACTCCTGCCCTCATGTGTCCTCGCGCCGCCATCCTCTTCTTCTCTCCGATTTCCTTGACTAGGAGGACTCCTCTGTGGCCCAGGCCCTGGCCGACCTCGACGACTCCTCGGTACTCCGCCCGCGTCATCACATCTGATGCAGGCGAAACTCCAGTTCACCGTACTACCACGCCGCCGCCGCCACCAGTGCGGAACCCTAGGGCAGTGCACTAGGATCCCCAGAGCAGGGCGGGCAGCGAGGAGCGGCACAAGGAGGTTGTGTCGGTCGTTCTCGCCACCAGCTCTAAACCCCAGGTATTTACGTTGCATGTCCTCCCCGCACTCTATGCTGATACATCAGCGAAGAGCTGACGGTGGAAATGCTACTCCTCCCCGAACTCTATGATGCTTGATTCGATCTCGTGGACTGGAGCCATGAAGGTGGGCAAGGCTATTGAGTTTGCTTCTAACGTCGGCTTGGGCGATGGGTGGGACGAATGCGAGCAGCGGCCAATGGCGGACATGGACTCAAGCCAGCACATGTCCACGGCGGAGCAGCGCCCTGCTGGTCTTCACTTGGTAGGCGGCAGCAGTTTCCGCATCAAGGTATGTGCTCTTTTTTACATTCTTGTCATTTCTGATTGAGAATCATTGTATTAGCTCATGGGCGCCTGTACCAGCAGTCCAGATTTGACTCCTGGTCAGCTCGGGTGTTGTGGAGCACATGGAAGGAGGAGAAGGAGGGCATGTGCTTACAATTCGGTGCCAAGGAACATAATCGAGATGGTGGCGCAGAATTAGAGGATGCCAGGTGACCAGGTAGAGGAGAGACACCAGCCAATGCCCATCGATGCAGGGAGGAGTGTGGTGTTCTAGAGTATGGTAATTGGTAAGAGTTTTTGGTCCTATAATATCAGAGTGTGTGTGTGTCAGTGTGTGTGTGTGTGAGAGAGAGGGGGAGATAGAGAGAATTTAGATAAAGATAATGCATATTACATAAAAATAACGCTGATAATTTAGATGTATTGTTTGTCATGGAGCTATGGCTGGCCGATTTACATGAAATTAATTCCCTCAGTTGTGGTGGCAAATATAATAGACATAATCCATATTGTTATGCACTAGCGTGTGCGTGAAATAGATGGAGTATGGTTCCGTACCCAATAAGATGGATATGTGTGTCTGTTAGAGAGAGAGCGGGGGGGGG
>LR738714.1:854184158-854212886 GCA_902687465.1 Secale cereale | reverse complement strand
GGGGGGGGGGGGGGGGAGTGATGAAGAGGAGGGAGAGTGTGTGTGTGAGAATTTGATGGTAAAAAGGTCGCCAATGTCACTTGATATGTATGACAATATTAAATGTAATATTAACATGATTAATATTGAACTCTTAAAATTAATGTGGCCCCGTTGCAATGCACGGGGGTTCTTCTAGTATATTTAGGATACTGGTATTTAATAGAAATATTTTTTTATTTTGGAACGAAAATATACTAGTAAATGTTTCCACCCGGCGGACCAGCTGAAACTTCAGCCGGTCGCGCGCGGGCCACTGGATCCATGCAGATCGTATGGCACACAACAGTCGCATCGCCCTCCACACATACCTTATCTTCCCAGTCCTTCTTTATCCTCCCGCGCACGCATGCTGTAGACGCCGCCGGCGACAGCGACAGCGAGCGGATGCGCCGGAAGCCCATTCGACGCCGTCCTAAACGCCTCACCCTTCTCCCCCTGTTCTCAATTTTTGCTTTTGTACCAGTGCTTCAAGTGCGCGTGCGCCTGTCTGTAGGAGCTCTTCTCCATGGCCGACATTCCTCTTTTCCCCGGCAGCCTCGGCGGAGTCCACAGGTATCGGCGACGGCAACCAGCTGCTCTTCAAACCATCGGTGGGGGTGGCCACAGATGCTTCGACGGGTGGCCATGGTATGGCAGCACCCATGTTGCATGCATCTGTCGAGGGCATCCATGCTGCAACCGGCGTGTCACATTGCTAGAACCGGTCGCCGGAAAAGCTACAACCGCACTGATATTTTGCTGGAGCCAACACCGACGCTGCAACCGGCGTGCCACTTTGCTGGAACCGGTCGCCGGAAAATCTACAACCGCACTGACATTTTGCTGGAACCAAATGACTGTCGACTCGTTTTGCTGGCACCGTCATAATTTTTTGCTGGAACCGGTCGCCGAGGAAGCTGCAACCTCACTAACATTTTGCTGGAACCAAACTATCCTGACTCGTTTTTGCTAGCACCGTCATTTTGTTTTGCTGGAACGATGAATGCTTTTGCTGGGATGAGGCCTTTTTGCTTGATACAACCCGGCGAACTACTTGATGGTTTCATCGGGGATGCGACCGTCGACGAACGAACAGCGCTGCTACAAGCTGGATGGGGCACTGCTGTTCGCCGGAGCTGCGACCTTCGCCGGCGGGAGCTGCATGCGGCAAACCGGGGAGAGCCTGGGCGAACAGGGGGCGCTGCAATCGGGGACGGGCCATGCTGGGAGCAAGCGGCAGGGACGCTGGTGAGCAGCGTCGACGATGGCGGGCAAGCGCGAGCGCAGGCGCTGCCTTCTTTTTCTTTTTTCCCTGTGCTTTTTTCTATCTGCGTCGCGAGGTTGAAGAACGCTTGGGCCAGATCCAACGGGTATTTAGAGACTAATCGGGCGGCTAGGACTAGACCGGCGGAATTATTGGTAGTGCATTTATTTGTTGTGTGTGTGGGGTAGGGGGGTGGGGGGTACTAATTGACTAGAGAACAATTAATGTAATACTAACTTTTTGACTAAAAATACATCATCTCATTATAGCCATGCATTATTAACAACTACAGGCCGTAATAATCATCTTGCTCCTAATTTAAGTTAGAATTCCATAGACTCATTTTATTGATCAAGAAAAATACAGAGGTAAACATTTTTTTAGATGGACTGGTTGCCACTCTATTCAGAGTTCTCGACAGTGCCAAAGTTCAAAACCGCGCTAGACCGCTGGTACAATAAGGAGGCACACTATGCTCATGCCCACAACCTTCCTTAGCTAAGATGTAGGTGATACTCCATTCACCTCTCTATGAGCCCGAGTGACCTCGGACTCGACAAAAGTTTAGAGCATGCCCTTCACTTCTTCAACCACCAGACCAAGGGGAGATTGGTCCTTCCCTTCAGACTTGAGCTCACTCACCACCGTGTGCACTCCATCTCCAATACAATGCTATGGACTTCAACTTCCTTCACTAGTGTGGTGACACGGTGATGTGCTTGTAACTCCGCCACTCTAAGTTCAGCTAGAGATGGTAAATAGGGCATGCGCCTACAATGAATATCCCTTGATGGACACACAGGACTGCCCCTCCTCTTCCTTCCCATGCACCATCAACATTGCCTTAGATCCACCCATGCTCTTGCAGACGCCATCATTCTAACCGGCAGGCTGCGACCTGTATGTCCATGCATATTGCCAGTGCTCTACACGAAATATAGTTTTTTCAGCAACCAATCTAGGCTCACTGATTTTACTAGTGTAACTCACATTGTTCCTCGCTAGTCAGATATGATAGAAAACTTCCATCATCCACTACAACTGATCTAGATATCACTGGCCATGCATTACTAACCGACCATTGGCCACGCGTCATTGATGAGCCCTATCACTGTTGGGGTCTTCCGTGGCGCGTCAGTGATGGGGTATTTTGAGCCCTACTGTATGCTTATTAGAGACTAGTTAGAAATGAATGCAAGGGTAAGTGCATCCTCTCCTCGCCGTCGTTGTAGTCCATAAATCCTCCCGGTTGCTTAAGGTTTCCCATGTATCTAGATTCAAGCCTAACCATGAAGCGTGTGAAGAGGGTGTTGGGGCTTGGCGGCGAAACCACCGTGAAGACCGCAACCGGGTGGAGGCAAAGGAGGAGGGAGGTGGCAGCAGGCGAAGCCAATGCACTGTACAGAGGATCGGTAGTGGAAGATGATCGAAGTCGCAGGACGAGGCCCACGCCTAATCACATGTAAACTGGAGGGAGGAGGAAGCAATGCAGCTTGGGTGCGGCTGTGTGTATTGCTCAAGGCTAAATAGTCAGTGTACAATAGGCGCACATGGCGCAGTTATAGGGGCGCGCGAGGTGCGCGAGGTGGAGCTAAAACATGGGGCACACAAGGGTTAATGCATACAAGGTGAGACCGAGATGTTATAGTCGACATTAATAAACATGGACATGTGACTCCTACGTCTTGCGTCTTGCATCTTGCATGTGCATGCCTGCTATCTGAATGGATCCAACACCCAATGCTCTTGAAAACAACAAGCAGTTTGGGTGCCACACTTTTTTTTTTAAATATGTCGGTCCACACCCCCATCTCGAAAAAAGAGAGAAAACCCATCTTCATGTAAAAAAAGAACCCTCCTCACTCAGCCAACCACCAAGTTTCATATGGCCTTCTGTGCAGTCATTTTAAACGTAAACAGATAAGTGGGTACTCACCTCCAACTCTGAAAATAAAACCTTCACCTCCATCTAAAAAAACCTCACTTCCATCTGGGAAAATAAAAAAAGGAAAAAGGGAAGAAATTGTTTCCACCGCAGCCAACCAGGGGCGCCAGTTGGCATAGCTCAACGCTGGCCCCATATTTCTCCCTTAATGGGAATGACTGTTCATTTTCTTTCCTGCACTACAACTTCGCAAGTTCCAACCCATAAATTTCGAGCAGATGTGAACAACAAACCTACAGGAGCAAGAACATGCAGCAGTTGCCCAAACAAAAAAAACATTTTCAAGTGCGAGATTGTGAATAAAAGAGTCACGCCACGAGAAGTTTAATGGGTACAACAATAAAAAAGTGATGTAAATGTCTAGAAAACTCTCTTATTCTCTCTCCATGACAATGGTTCATCCATATTATTACTCATGGTTTCGCAAACTCCCCTTTATTCTCTATCGATGCCTGACCCCTCGTCTTTACATCAATCATAAGTTCACAACCATCCAGATTCAAGTTCCCAAGGTTCGCGCCATGGTGGCACCGGTGCACGGAGTGTTTGCCCTGCAAATATAGTTTGTTGTTAAATGAAGTTTTTGCCTGGTGAGTATAGTTCAATGTCAACTGAGATAAACGCTCTAGGTTTCACAACACTATACACTAAAAATAAATAAACCTGTTATAGATATGAACGAAGTTTTCGGATAATAAAAACTTGACTAGTTTCCCCATCTGTATCCTAGCTCCTATAGAATGGCACCTAGTCCTAGTAAACACTAATACTATCAAACTATGAAAATCCAAGTTGCTGGTGCCTTGGGAGATTGCACAAGATAATTCTATGATGAACATGCGGAACCATGCTTCAAAAGTTGGTAATAATTGATAACATTTGTAATATGGGAGTCACGTATAAGATAACTCTTAGATGAACATGGGTACCACGTGTATTTCACTCGTAGTCTGGGCTTCTGTAACTTCACATGAGTCCGTACATATAACTTACTGATTGGTAGAACATTGTAGACACATTAGTCTTTTATTAGGCTTAGCTCACATTGGTATACCTTAGTGTTGAGACAAATCCAGCAACGAACCAACACAATCTATGGAGGAAACTAAATTAGGTGGAGAACGAATCACAAAGACAGATTTAGAACAATATATGTTACCCCTATAAGGAAATAATACTTTTTGTGATCTGAAAAGTGAAAACATCTCCCCTCGCCATAAACAGTATCAACAATTATTGTCCCATGATTTTCGTGGTTTGCCATCAACCAAAATGGGTGAACAATGAGCAAAGCCAAATAATTAGTTTACATAAAAATATCACATAATGTTGATAGTTTTCTCTTGACAAAACTATTTTGTATTAGTAGGCAAAATTACCCATCTATTACTTTATCTATGTGTATGATATGTTGTAATATTTGCCGCTATCACTCATTGCACCATATAGACTTCACGGTGAAACATCCATGGTGTAATCCCTAGCACTAGTTGGTGTGTAAAGATAACTTCTTCTCTTTGTAATATTGAATGTCGAACCTAGCAAATATCGGGGAAAAAAGACAACTTAACTTGTGCATGCTGAAGTCTAAGATGCCAAACCAGCCAATATTTTTCTAAGTGCCAACTAGTAGCATTTGAGCCCTCCTTTTCATCAGCAAAATATCCTCGACACACGAGATTGCTACTCACTTAATTCAATATTTCCATCGGAATTTATTCCTTACAAAAGAATTATTGTTGTCATGGTGCATTACATGCTCCTAAAAGATGAAAGTGAGGTAGGTGTTGAAATATACTAGCCAACATTGTTCACCTGCCTAAGTAAATTGTTTATGTGCTTGCAATTAAATATGGTATCAAGATAGGATTACGCTTGTTAAGAACCCAGTCAATGCACTAATATCCTGCGTTGATATGTTGACTAAACTTATTGTCAGGCCCAAGATGCGATTCTATCCCGATCACATGACACTTACGTGATTGGGGCACAACCGCATTTCGGACGCTTAGCAAGATGGATATCATTACATCAAACCATTACATACATACATAGGGGATACAACAATACATACAAGTCACGTGAATACAACATCATCAATACAAGGCATCCGACTACGGATGCAAACATGAAAAGCACAAAGACATCCATCTGCTATCCCAGGCTGCCGACCCGGAACCTAACCCAAGACTGAAGAAGAAGAAGAAGAAAGAACTCCACACAACGGACATCGCTCTCACGTCAAGACATCGGAAACCTGCACCTGCACCTGTTGTTGTAGTATCCGTGAGCCACGAGGACTCAACAATCCCATAACCATGGGTAACAAGACTAGCAAAGCTTAATAGGTAGGAAGAGGTAAAGTGGTGAGGTTGCAGCAGCGGCTAAGCAATATATATGGTGGCTAACTTACGAGTACAAGAATAAGATGAGCATCTACGCAAACGGTCGCAACTAGTAGTGATCGCTAAAGATCCTGAACTACCTACGAGTCAAACATAAACCCACCGTGTTCTCTTCTCAAAGTGAAAAGAGACAGTCACGGTTACTCACACAGTTGTGTGTTTTACTTTGGATCCTCTGTCAAGTTTTCTACAACCGGACATTAACAAATTCCATTCTGCCACATAACCGCGGACATGGCTTTCGAAAGATCATAACCCTGCAGGGGTGTCCCAACTTAGCCCATCACAAGCTCTCACGATCAGCTGAAGTAATAATAATTATTACTCCTTATCTTAGGGAAATCCGATCAGGCTCGGTATCCCGGTGCACAAGACATTTCGACAATGGTAAAAAAAAGTCCAGCAAGACCTCCCGGTGTGTCGACACCCTGATAGTAGCCGCGTGTATCTCGTCTCAGGCCACGAACGGATGGGCGATGCTACATGTTATACCAGATACCTCGGGTTTCCCCGTGGCGGCCCTGCAGGACCCCCGTTTGGGACCAACACCATCAGCACTGCCCCCCTGCTATGTAGAAAGAATCCTCGGGTAGCGCTAACTCCCTATGCAATTAATTAATTAATTAAGTTTTTATTATGTTGCAAATTAAAACCAATGTTGGGCCTTGCTGGAGGAGTTTTATTCATAGACGAAGTGTCAAGGGGTCCCCATATACCCAACCGTGTAAGGAACGCAAAATCAAGGAACATAATGCCGGTTTATCGGCGCCTAAGGTGGCATGAGTGGAACAAAACACCGAGAAAAAGGCCAAGCCTTCCAATCATGCCCAGTATATAGGTGTGTACAAATATATATAACATATTGTGATATTCCAAAGCATCAAGTTGCAACATGGAACAGTCTTCATCTTCACCTGCAACTACAACGCTATAAGAGGGGCTGAGCAAGCAGGTAACATAGCCACACAATGGTTTGCTAGGAAGGTGTCAAGGTTAGAGGTTTCATGGCAACAAGGAGAGGGGCCGACAACAATGATGGGTAGCGCGACATATAACGATAGCATCGAGACAACTAAGCATGGCAATGATAGTAAAGGTATCCAAGGGTATGGTCATCTTGCCTGAGATCCCGCAAGGAAGAAGAACGGATCCATGAAGTAGACGAAGAATATGCCTTGAAGACGAACCATGGGTAGACGAACGAATCCTCACGATCGCAACGGAACAAGCACTAATGAGAAGAAGCAAGCAATACGGTAAACACAACACAAGAACATGACAATATGGTCAACCAAGTAGGATGCAAGACAAGTCTATATATGAAGCAATACATGGCAAGGTAGGAAGCACATAAAAACAACACAAGAACATGGCAATATGCTCAAGCAAGTATGATGCAAGACAAGTCTATATATGATGCAATACATGGCAAGGTAGGAAGCACAGAAAAAACAACACAAGAACATGGCAATATGCTCAAGCAAGTATGATGCAAGACAAGTCTATATATGATGCAATACATGGCAAGATAGGAACCAGAGAAAAACAACACAAGTCAACAAGTTTAAATGAGGCCGGAAACTACATATAACAAATCCGGTAAGTCCTCATATGCATTATTTGAAATTAGTCCAGATCTGAACAAACCTTAAGTTAAGTTGTTAAACAGCAGGTTAAAATGCACCATGATGATCTACACGAAATTCTGGTCAAGTTTCATATAAAGTTTGTTTAATTCGGAGCTACGACCTAGAAGATATGAGCAAAACAAGACAAGCATGGCAACGGTGCAAAATGCACCCAAACATCAAGAAACACACCCCAAACTTGAAAACAACATGATATTATGATTCTACATGCAAAATCACACAAGTTTCATATAGGGCACACTCAAAACGGAGCAACGGGCTAAAAGATACACATGAAACAAGATATAACAACAAGCTGAAGTTAACAACCACATAACAACTTTGGAGCAAGGTAATTATAAGCTACAGCACCCAAACATGATAAAAATAAGCATGGGCATGAACTAGACATGTTACTTAACAAGTATGAACTTAGAACACACCCCTAAGCTTGCTGGAACACATTTAAATAAGCATGGCAAGTTGCAATAAAATTATCCAGACTTAGCCAAAATCTGGGAAGGCAAAAACATCATCACGATGCTGCCTTCGGAGGCACAAAATAACATGCATATCCACTCTAATAAGAACATAAAGAGCATGGACATGTAGTAGACATATCCTACAACAAACAACTCCATTGGAGCATCTCCATAGAAGGCATGGATCAATAGCAACAAGCTACCCCAAATTGAACATGTTGTTAAAAACTTGACAGTTATATTTTATAGCAACTTGAGAGCAAGAAATAAATATGCTACAGCAGGTCATATGAGCAAGTAAGGGCATGAATGGATAGACAATAACATGGACAACAAGACATGATCATTGGCCACTCCAAAACAAGCATGGATGTGACTAGGGCATCAAGCAAACATAGCATCAGGTTATAACAGATTCCAGACTTAGCAGTTTTTTCACTAAGTATAAAACAGGAACAACAACATGGCATGTTTACAAGATTGTTTAAGTCACTTCAAGGCATATCATGGAAAGTTGAATGCACCACATCAAAGACCATATTATTGTGCTTGTAAAACATCTAGAAATGTGACATGAGGACAAACACATCAATAGCAAAGAGCAATTGAAGTCAGCTTCTCAAAACAAGTTTCAGCACATAACAGTCAAATGCACTTTTGCAACAGAGATTAACATGGCAAGATGAACTCAAACAAGCAAGCTACAGCAACCATCATGTAGTACACTTCATAATGAACATTTCGACATATCATACGCTTCATTTGGATAAACATGCACCAAGTTATCATATCGCAAACATGGCAACAAAATAACAAGTTGCAGCAGTTTATAACAAGTAGCACTCTTGCAACAGAGATTAGAGCATCTAGATGAAGTCAAACAAGCATGGCACAATGGGATAAAGTGTAGAGCATATCACCACGATCATTTTGACATATCATTCACACAATTTGGATAAGCACACAATTAATTACAGGCACATGAACATAGCAACAAAATATGCATTTCTAGGACTTAGCCATATTTAACCCCAGGGAAAAAAAACTAGTGAGTACAGTTTAGCTAAAAAGCGCTCGGGGCGGAGGATAGGGCTGGCCGGGTGTTCTCACCTAGTGGGCGTCGACCCAGTCGAGGAGGCAGCTCGGGCCGGTTGATGCTGGGCTTGGGAGGCCGCGGTGGTGGTCGGCGGCGCTTGTGCTAGCGGGATCCGGCTGCGGCGACGACGTAACGGCCATGGCAAAAGCTTTTGCGGGAGAGAGAAAACGAGATGAGAGGGATGGAGAGACAGCAGGGAGAGGGTGCTGGGGCTGACCTGGCCGGACGGCGGCGGTCTCTGGCGAGGATTGGTTGCCGGCGGCGAGGAGTGGCAGGGGCGCTGGGCGGCGGAGGAGGCGAGCGGCTCGCGGACTGGAGGAGCGCTCGAGGCTCGGGACGCGGGGAGCGGGGAGCAGGCTCGCGCGGGCGCGCGCGGGCCTGCAGCGGCGGAGCGGTCGGGCCAGGCGGGCCGCGCCTGGGCCCGCAGGGCCACGGCGGCGGGGAGCTGAGGGTGGAGGCGCGAGGGCAACGTGGCAGGCCACGGTTGGCTGCGAGCGTCCGGGACGGCGGCGCTGGCCTGTGTGGCGGCGACACTTGGCGGAGGGGAGGTGGATCTGCACGGAATACAAGGAGAGGGCTGGCTAGAGGTTAGGGACGGCTAGGTTAGGCCAAATTTGGCATGAGGGGGTCTTTAAATAGGCAAAGTGGCTAGGTTAGGGGGTTTTTGCACCGATTCGGACCACCGGATACCGATCGGACGGCTCCGGAGCGGAGAGGGAGTTAGGCAGGCCTAGTGGGCTGTGTAGGAGAGGCCTCGGGCTTAGGGAAGAGGAGAGAGGGAGAGGCCCGCAGAGGTTTTCGGAGACCGAAAACGTCCGATGAAATAACCGACGACTAGTGCCGCTATATATATCCGTTGGGCTATCAAACAGACTCCGAATGCGGCGAAACTTGTCAGGCGGCCTGTCTACACTATAATAAGAGCACACGCCAAATTTCATCCCATTCGGAGAACATTTTCCGGCCACTCATAAAATAAATATTCGAAGGCGCCACGGGCGCGTGTGAGTGTGTCTGGGCTCAGAACGGACAACGGAGAGGACGAAGGAACTCGGACGGATGCAAGTTTTGAAAACATGATGATGCAACACACATGATGACATGGCAAGATGCAACACGCAAGCAGATGACATGGCACTGACAACGAATAACTGGCTGACACCTGGCGCACCGGTCTCGGGGTGTCACAACACTCCCCTACTAACAAGAGATCTCGTCCCAAGATCTTAGGAACGAGACGGAAGAGAAAAAGGAAGAACAAGGTTCTTCGAGGACAAAAGAGCGAAAGAAAAGAACCTTGAGAGGATGAACAACTAGAAATGAAGAATATAACGGAGATGAACGAGATTGAGAAGCTCCGTTACAAAAGAGGAACAAGGAACAGAAGAGAACCAAGGGGGTTGAAAGGCACGAAACAAGAGCTGAAGGAACAAGAATGAATTCGAAACCACTCCGGTTAAAAGAGAAAGAAAAGAATTCGAACGAAGGAATCCTGGCAGCACTCCGGCTGAAAATGGAAGAAATAGCACACCGGTTGAACATGAATGGAACAGGATAATAACCTGAGAAGATGTAACGATACTCAACGAGAGCAACAACACAATGCCTCCGGAAGAATTGAAAGTGTTTGATGAAACGAACGAAATAGAAAATGACCACTTCGAGCGTGAACGAATTTGAAAGAGCATCCTTAGGATAAAGGTTTGAATGGAGTTGTTGAGAAAATCAACACCAAAAGAATAAGCTTGTTGTGGACTTATGAAAACATCTCAAAACTTTGAGGGGAATTATGCCGCAACCAAAAGATTGAATAGCTGAGGATGAAGAATTGCAAAACTCCACTTGAAAAGAATACGGAGAATTATTTGCACTCGAGAGGCAAAAGAATAAGAATGCTTGAGCTGCTCCAGAAGAATTAGATGAACGATTGACGAATGATTGAATTGCGATGAACCTCCACGAAGAACTCCGGTAACGAAAGGATGATGAGTATAGAAATGACGGATGAAAATAATAAGATAAAAGCCTTGCGATGATTTAGAAAGGGCCTCCGATGATATAACCGAGAAAATTTGAACTCCGGAAAAGAAAAGAATAAGACACTTTGAACTAGAATTTATTCAACAAGAACAAATTCCGAAGGAATGGATTACTCAACTTGACGAAAAGAATAAGAATTATGTTATGCTTATCCTCCACCAATTAAATTGATGAGAAGCAATGGATTCACATACTACTTATTCCCGTTCAAATTATTAAAGAGGGATATATCGCGAACTTGTGACAATCTTCATGAAGCACCAGTAGGATTGGAATAAAAATGAATGGATTGGTATGATAATCAAAGGAAAAGAATACTTGGGCGAACCACCGTAAAGAATTAAAGCCGAGTGAAGAAAGGAACGAACCACCGTGAAGAATTAAAATCGAGTGAAGAACGAGAATGACCACCGTAAGGAATAAAATTGAGTGAATGCGATGAATCGCCGGAAGATTAAAGCACTTGAGGGAATTTGAATGACGAGAACGAAGAGATCGCGAACTGATTAAAGAATACTTGAACGAAGCACCAGACGAATGTGAGACGAACAAAGATGCATCAATGAAGAATATTTGGAGGACGAAGTTGAAAACTGAGAACGAAGAAATCTTCTGAAATGATGGCCTTCGGAGGAACACAATGAAAAGAATTCATGAAATATTCCGGATGAATGACAAGAAGAAAGGTTGAACCAACGATGAGAAGAATTTGAAAACGATCTTCGGAAGGCGTATGACTGATGGAATCCATAATTATGTCACACTTGAAAAGAATTTCAGAACACTCCGGAAAATTAGAAGAGTCAGGTAAGATCCTGGGAAAAGACCTGTGGGTTATGAGCCCACAGAAGGGAAAACACTGTTGAGAATTGATTGACAAAAGGAGATGATGCACCGGAACAATTGAAAAACTCGAATGAGGTGACAACCTCGAATTGATTGGAACACGGACAAATCTCCTGAGATGTCTTTGGAACACCAGAACAATTAAATGGCGAGAGGCGAACGACCAATTGGAAACATTTGAGCAGAGGGAAAAGAATATGAAGAACACCGGATATTAATAGAATTGGTACCATCTGAAAGAAAAGAGATGAAGAATGACGAACGAGAGGAGAATTCACCAGTTGAAGTAATTGAGGAAAGAATTTAGAGGATTCACACGAGTAGGAAGGATACTCGATTAAGTACTCCGGCTCCGAGAAGCAAAAGGGTGGGCGGGTGGGAAATAGAAAGAACCAACGGACTGGTTCGAACGAACTAAGGATTGAACTTGCAAAGAAGAAGAGGGTCGAGTCCACTTGACGAGAGATGCACCAGATGAAATAACTAACAACGCAACAAACGAAAACTAACCACGCAATCCTAAAAAAAAATTGAAGGAGAAGAGGAGTAATTCAAAACACCTACGTCAAGATTCCTCACCAGAGCGACAAAGGGACTGAGGAGTAAAAGAATTCCTAATCTCCGATATAACTAGACTCCGAAAATGTTTTCTCCTAGACTCAACAATGGCCAAGCTACGATCAATCAAGGGGGCTCCTATGGTCGGTCGAGGCTCTGATACCAACTTATTAGGCCCAAGATGCGATTCTATCCCGATCATGTGACACTTACGTGATTGGGGCACAACCGCATTTCGGGCGCTTAGCAAGATGGATATCATTACATCAAACCATTACATACATACATAGGGGATACAACAATACATACAAGTCACATGAATATAACATCATCAACACAAGGCATCCGACTACGGATGCAAACATGAAAAGCACAAATACATCCATCTGCTATCCCAGGCTGCCGACCCGGAACCTAACCCAAGACTAAAGAAGAAAAAGAAGAAAGAACTCCACACAATGGACATTGCTCTCACGTCAAGACATCGGAAACCTGCACCTGCAACTGTTGTTGTTGCATCCGTGAGCCACGAGGACTCAACAATCCCATAACTATGGGTAACAAGACTAGCAAAGCTTAATAGGTAGGAAGAGGTAAAGTGGTGAGGTTGCAGCAGCGGCTAAGCAATATATATGGTGGCTAACTTACGAGTACAAGAATAAGATGAGCATCTACGCAAACGGTCGCAACTAGTAGTGATCGCTAAAGATCCTGAACTACCTACGAGTCAAACATAACCCCACCGTGTTCTCTTCTCAAAGTGAAAAGAGACAGTCACGGTTACTCACACAGTTGTGTGTTTTACTTCGGATCCTCTGTCAAGTTTTCTACAACCGGACATTAACAAATTCCAATCTGCCACATAACCGCGGGCACGGCTTTCGAAAGATCATAACCCTGCAGGGGTGTCCCAACTTAGCCCATCACAAGCTTTCACGATCAGCAGAAGTAATAATAATTACTACTCCTTATCTTAGGGAAATCCGATCAGACTCGGTATCCCGGTGCACAAGACATTTCGACAATGGTAAAACAAGTCCAGCAAGACCTCCCGGTGTGTCGACACCCTGATAGTAGCGGCGCGTATCTCGTCTCAGGCCACGACTGGATGGGTGATGCTACAGGTTATACCAGATACCTCGGGTTTCCCCGTGGCGGCCCTGCAGGACCCCCGTTTGGGACCAACACCATCAGCACCAGCCCCCCTGCTATGTAGAAAGAATCCTCGGGTAGCGCTAACTCCCTATGCAATTAATTAATTCAGTTTTTATTATGTTGCAAATTAAAACCAATGTTGGGCCTTGCTGGAGGAGTTTTATTCATAGACGAAGTGTCAAGGGGTCCCCATATACACAACCGTGTAAGGAACGAAAAATCAAGGAACATAATGCTGGTTTATCGGCACCTAAGGTGTCATGAGTGGAACAAAACACCGACCAAAAGGCCAAGCCTTCCACCCATGCCCAGTATATAGGTGTGTTAAAATATATATAACATATTGTGATATTCCAAAGCATCAAGTTCCAACATGGAACAGTCTTCATCTTCACCTACAACTACAACGCTATAAGAGGGGCTGAGCAAGCGGGTAACATAGCCACACAATGGTTTGCTAGGAAGGTGTCAAGGTTAGAGGTTTCATGGCAATAAGGAGAGGGGCTGACAATAATGATGGGTAGCGCGACATATAACGATAGCATCGAGACAACTAAGCATGGCAATGATAGTAAAGGTATCCAAGGGTATGGTCATCTTGCCTGAGATCCCGCAAGGAAGAAGAACGGATCCATGAAGTAGACGAAGAAGAAGCCTTGAAGACGAACCACAGGTAGACGAATGAATCCTCACGATAGCAACTGAACAAGCACTAACGAGAAGAAGCAAGCAATACGGTAAACACAACACAAGAACATGACAATATGCTCAACCAAGTAGGATGCAAGACAAGTCTATATATGAAGCAATACATGGCAAGGTAGGAAGCACAGAAAAACAATACAAGAACATGGCAATATGCTCAAGCAAGTATGATGCAAGATAACTCTATATATGATGCAATACATGGCAAGGTAGGAAGCACAGAAAAACAACACAAGAACATGGCAATATGCTCAAGCAAGTATGATGAAAGACAAGTCTATATATGATGCAATACATGGCAAGGTAGGAAGCACAGAAAAACAACACAAGTCAACAAGTTTAAATGAGGCCAGAAACTACATATAACAAATCCGGTAAGTCATCATATGCATAGTTTGAAATTAGTCCAGATCTGAACAAACCTTAAGTTAAGTTGTTAAATAGCAGGTTAACATGCACCATGATGATCTACACGAAATTCTAGTCAAGTTTCATATAAAGTTTGTTTAATTCGGAGCTACGGCCTAGAAGATATGAGCAAAACAAGACAAGCATGGCAACGGTGCAAGATGCACCCAAACATCAAGCAAACACACCCCAAACTTGAAAACAACATGATATTATGATTCTACATGCAAAATCACACAAGTTTCATATAGGGCACACTCAAAACGGAGCAACGGGCTAAAAGATACACATGAAACAAGATATAACAACAAGCTGAAGTTAACAGCACCCAAACATGATAAAAAGAAGCATGGGCATGAAGTAGACATGTTACTTAACAAGTATGAACTTAGAACACACCCAAAAGCTTGCTGGAACACATTTAAATAAGCATGGCAAGTTGCAATAAAATTATCTAGACTTAGCCAAAATCTAGGAAGGCAAAAACATCATCATGATGTTGCCTTTGGAGGAACAAAACAACATGCATATCCACTCTAATAAGAACATAAAGAGCATGGACATGTAGTAGACATATCCTACAGCAAACAACTCCATTGGAGCATCTCCATAGGAGGCATGGATCAATAGCAACAAGATACCCCAAATTGAACATGCTGTTAAAAACCTGACAGTTATATTATATAGCAACTTGAGAGCAAGAAATAAATACAACAGGTAATATGAGCAAGTAAGGGAATGAATGGATAGACAATAACATGGACAACAAGACATGATCATTGGCCACTCCAAAACAAGCATGGATGTGGCTAGGGCATCAAGCAAACATAGCATCAGGTTATAACAGATTCCAGACTTAGCAGTTTTTTCACTAAGTATAAAACAGTAACAACAACATGGCATGTTTAGAAGCATGTTTAAGTCACCTCAAGGCATATCATGGAAAGTTGAATGCACGACATCAAAGACCATATTATTGTGCTTCTAAAACATCTAGACATGTGGCGTGAGGACAAACACATCAATAGCGAAGAGTAATTGAAATCAGCATCTCATAACAAGTTTCAGCACATAACAGTCAAATGCACTTTTCCAACAGAGATTAACATGGCAAGATGAACTCAAACAAGCAAGCTACATCAACCATCATGTAGTACACTTCATAATGAACATTTGGACATATAACTTGCTTCATTTGGATAAACATGCACCAAGTTATCATATCGTAAACATGGCAAAAAAATAACAAGTTGCAGCAGTTTATAACAAGTAGCACTCTTGCAACAAAGATTAGAGCATCTAGATGAAGTCAAACAAGCATGGCACAATGGAACAAAGTGTAGAGCATATCACCACGATCATTTTGACATATCATTCAAACAATTTAGATAAGCACACAATTAATTACAGCCACATGAACATAGCAACAAAATATGCATTTTCTAGGACTTAGCCATATTTAACCCCAGGGAAAAAAAACTAGTGAGTGCAGTTTAGCTAAAAAGCGCTCGGGGCGGAGGATAGGGCTGGCCGGGTGTTCTCACCTAGTGGGCCTTGGCCCAGTCGAGGAGGCAGCTCGGGCCGGTTGATGCTGGGCTTGGGAGGCCGAGAAGCGCGGCCAGTGGAGCTGGGCCTCAGCCCACGAGGCCGAGACGGGGCGGAGGCAGCCTGAGGGAGCACCGTCGGACTGGGCCGCAGCTGGGCCTTGGCCCACGCGGGGTCAACGCGAGCGGCATCCGTCGTGCTCCCCCCGACGAGCAGGAGGGAGGCGCCATGGCAGGGGCGGCGGTGCCCTACAGCAGGGAGGCGGGGAGGAGGCTGCGTCGTCGGGAACGGGCAGATCCGGGCCTGGGGACCCCGGATCTGGCCGCGGTGGTGGTCGGCGGCGCTTGTGCTGGCGGGATCCGGCTGCGGCGACGACGTAACGGCCATGGCAAAAGATTCTGCGGGAGAGAGAAAACGAGATCAGAGGGACGGAGAGATAGCAGGGAGAGGGCGCTGGGGCTGACCTGGCCGGACGGCGGCGGTCTCCGGCGAGGATTGGTTGCCGGCGTCGAGGAGTGGAAGGGGCGCTGGGCGGCGGAGGAGGCGAGCGGCTCGCGGACAGGAGGAGCGCTCGAGGCTCGGGAGGCGCGGAGCGGGGAGCGGGCTCGCGCGGGCCTGCGGCGGCTGAGCGGTGGGGCCAGGCGGGCCGCGGCGGTGGGGAGCTGAGGGTGGAGGCGCGAGGGCCACGTGGCAGGCCACGGTTGGCTGCGAGCATCCGGGACGGCGGCGCTGGCCTGTGTGGCGGCGACACTTGGCGGAGGGGAGGTGGATCTGCGCGGAAAACAAGGAGAGGGCTGGCTAGAGGTTAGGGAAGGCTAGGTTAGGCCAAATTTGGCATGAGGGGGTCTTTAAATAGGGAAAGTGGCTAGGTTAGGGGGGTTTTTGCACCGATTCAGACCACCGGATACCGATCGGACGGCTCCGGAGCGGAGAGGGAGTTAGGCAGGCCTAGTGGGCCGTGTAGGAGAGGCCTCGGGCTTAGGGAAGAGGAGAGAGGGAGAGGCCCGCGGAGATTTTCGGAGACCGAAAACGTCCGACGAAATAACCGACGGCTAGTGCCGCTATATATATCCGTTGGGCTATCAAACGGACTCCGAATGCGATGAAACTTGACAGGCGGCCTGTCTACACTATAATAAGACCACAAACCAAGTTTCACCCCATTCCGAGAACATTTTGCGGCCACTCATAATATAAATATTTGGAGGCGCCGCGGGCGCGTGTGAGTGTGTCTGGGCTCATAACGGACAACGGAGAGGACGAGGGAACTCGGACGGATGCAAGTTTTGAAAACATGATGATGCAACACACATGATGACATGGCAAGATGCAACACGCAAGCAGATGACATGGCACTGACAATGAATAACTGGCTGACACCTGGCGCACTGGTCTCGGGTTGTCACAACACTCCCCTACTAACAAGAGATCTCGTCCCGAGATCTTAGGAACGAGACGGAAGAGAAAAAGGAAGAACAAGGTTCTTCGAGGACAAAAGAGAGAACGAAAAGAACCTTGAGAGGATGAACAACTCGAAATGAAGAATATAACGGAGATAAACGAGATTGAGAAGCTCCGTTACAAAATTGGAACAAGGAACAGAAGAGAACCAAGGGGGTTGAAAGGCACGAAACAAGAGCTGAAGGAACAAGAATGAATTCGAAACCACTCCGGTTAAAAGAGAAAGAAAAGAATTCGAACGAAGGAATCCGGGTAGCACTCCGGCTGAAAATGGAAGAAATAGCACACCGGTTGAACATGAATGGAATAGGACAAGAACCTGAGAAGATGTAACGATACTCGACGAGAGCAACAACACAATGCCTCCGGAAGAATTGAAAGAGTTGGATGAAACGAACGGAATAGAAAATGACCGTGTCGAGCGCGAACGAATTTGAAAGAGCATCCTTAGGATAAAGGTTTGAACGAAGTTGTTGAGAAAATCAACAAAAAAAGAATAAGCTTGTTGTGGACTTATGAAAACATCTCAAAACTTTGAGGTGAATTATGCCGCAACCAAAAGATTGAATAGCTGAGGATGAAGAATTGCAAAACTCCACTTGAAAAGAATACGGAGAATTATTTGCACTCGAGAGGCAAAAGAGTAAGAACGCTTGAGCTGCTCCAGAAGAATTAGATGAACGATTGACGAATGATTGAATTGCGATGAACCTCCACGAAGAACTCCGGTAACGAAAGGATGATGAATATAGAAATGACGGATGAAAAGAATAAGATTAAAGCCTTGCGATGATTTAGAAAGGGCCTCCGACGATATAACCGAGAAAATTTGAACTCCGGAAAAGAAAAGAATAAGACACTTTGAAATAGAATTTATTCAACAAGAACAAATTCCGAAGGAATGTATTACTAAACTTGACGAAAAGAATAAGAATTATGTTATGCTTATCCTCCACAAATTAAATTGATGAGAAGCAATGGATTCGCATACTACTTATTCCCGTTGAAATTATTAAAGAGGGATATATCGCGAACTTGCGACAATCTTCATGAAGCACCGGTAGGATTGGAATAAAAATGAATGGATTGGTATGATAATCAAAGGAAAAGAATACTTGAGCGAACCACCGTAAAGAATTAAAGCCGAGTGAAGAAAGGAACGAACCACCATGAAGAATTAAAATCGAGTGAAGAATGAGAATGACCACCGTAAGGCATAAAATTGAGTGAATGCGATGTATCGCCGGAAGAATAAAGCACTTGAGGGAATTTGAATGACGAGAACGAAGAGATCGCGAACTGATTAAAGAATACTTAAACGAAGCACCGGACGAATGTGAGACGAACGAAGAGGCATCAAGGAAGAATATTTGGAGGACGAAGTTGAAAACTGAGAAAAAAAAAATCTTCTGAAATGATGGCCTTCGGAGGAACACAATGAAAAGAATTCATGAAATATTCCGGATGAATGACAAGAAGAATGGTTGAACCAACGATGAGAAGAATTTGAAAACGATCTTCGGAAGGCGTATGACTGATGGAATCCATACTTACGTCACACTTGAAAAGAATTTCAGAACACTCCGGGAAATTAGAAGAGTCAGGTAAGATCCTGGGAAAAGACTTGTGGGTTATGAGCCCACCGAAGGGAAAACACCGTTGAGAATTGATTGACAAAAGGAGATGATGCACTGGAACAATTGAAAAACTCGAATGAGGTGACAACCTCGAATTGATTGGAACACGGACAAATCTCCTGAGATGTGTTTGGAACACCGGAACTATTAAATGGCGAGAGGCGAACGACCAATTGGAAACATTTGAGCAGAGGGAAAAGAATATGAAGAAAACCGGATACTAATAGAATTGGAACCATCGGAATAAAAAGAGATGAAGCATGACGAATGAGAGGAGAATTCACCAGTTGAAGTAATTGAGGAAAGAATTCAGAGGATTCACACGAGTAGGAAGGATACTCGATTAAGTACTCCGGCTCTGAGAAGCAAAAGGGTGGGCACGTGGGAAAAAGAAAGAACCAACGGACGGGGAAAGGACACTGGTTCGAAAGAACCGAGGATTGAACTTGCAAAGAAGAAGAGGGTCGAGTCCACTTGACGAGAGATGCACCAGATGAAAGAACTAACAACGCAACGAACGAAAACTAACCACACAATCCTAAAAAAATTTGAAGGAGAAGAGGAGTAATTCAAAACACCTACGTCAAGGTTCCTCACCAGAGCGACGAAGGGACTGAGGAGTAAAAAGAATTCCTACTCTCCGATATAACTAGACTCCAAAAAAGTTTTCTGCTAGACTCAACAACGGCCAAGCTACGATCAATCAAGGGGGCTCCTATGGTCGGTCGAGGCTCTGATACCAACTTGTCAGGCCCAAGATGCGATTCTATCCCGATCACGTGACACTTACGTGATTGGGGCACTACCGCATTTCGGGCGCTTAGCAAGATGGATATCATTAGATCAAACCATTACATACATACATAGGGGATACAACAATACATACAATTCACATGAATACAACATCATCAATACAAGGCATCCGACTACGGATGCAAACATGAAAAGCACAAAGACATCCATCTGCTATCCCAGGCTTCCGACCCGGAACCTAACCCAAGACTGAAGAAGAAGAAGAAGAAAGAACTCCACACAATGGACATCGCTCTCACGTCAAGACATCGGAAACCTGCACCTGCAACTGTTGTTGTTGTATCCGTGAGCCACGAGGACTCAACAATCCCATAACTATGGGTAACAAGACTAGCAAAGCTTAATAGGTAGGAAGAGGTAAAGTGGTGAGATTGCAGCAGCGGCTAAGCAATATATATGGTGGCTAACTTACGAGTACAAGAATAAGATGAGCATCTACGCAAACGATCGCAACTAGTAGTGATCGCTAAAGATCTTGAACTACCTACGAGTCAAACATAACCCCACCGTGTTCTCTTCTCAAAGTGAAAAGAGACAGTCACGGTTACTCACACAGTTGTGTGTTTTACTTAGGATCCTCTGTCAAGTTTTCTACAACCGGACATTAACAAATTCCAATCTGCCACATAACCGCGGGCACGGCTTTCGAAAGATCATAACCCTGCAGGGGTGTCCCAACTTAGCCCATCACAAGCTTTCACGATCAGCAGAAGTAATAATAATTAGTACTCCTTATCTTAGGGAAATCCGATCAGACTCGGTATCCCGGTGCACAAGACATTTCGACAATGGTAAAACAAGTCCAGCAAGACCTCCCGGTGTGCCGACACCCTGATAGAAGCGGCGCGTATCTCGTCTCAGGCCACGACTGGATGGGTGATGCTACAGGTTATACCAAATACCTCGGGTTTCCCCGTGGCGGCCCTGCAGGACCCCCGTTTGGGACCAACACCATCAGCACCGGCTCCCCTGCTATGTAGAAAGAATCCTCGGGTAGCGCTAACTCCCTATGCAATTAATTAATTCAGTTTTTATTATGTTGCAAATTAAAACCAATGTTGGGCCTTGCTGGAGGAGTTTTATTCAAAGACGAAGTGTCAAGGGGTCCCCATATACACAACCGTGTAAGGAACGCAAAATCAAGGAACATAATGCCGGTTTATCGGCACCTAAGGTGTCATGAGTGGAACAAAACACCGACCAAAAGGCCAAGCCTTCCACCCATGCCCAGTATATAGGTGTGTTAAAATATATATAACATATTGTGATATTCCAAAGCATCAAGTTCCAACATGGAACAGTCTTCATCTTCACCTACAACTACAATGCTATAAGAGGGGCTGAGCAAGCGGGTAACATAGCCACACAATGGTTTGCTAGGAAGGTGTCAAGGTTAGAGGTTTCATGGCAATAAGGAGAGGGGCTGACAATAATGATGGGTAGCGCGACATATAATGATAGCATCGAGACAACTAAGCATGGCAATGATAGTAAAGGTATCCAAGGGTATGGTCATCTTGCCTGAGATCCCGCAAGGAAGAAGAACGGATCCATGAAGTAGACGAAGAAGAAGCCTTGAAGACGAACCACAGGTAGACGAATGAATCCTCGCGATCGCAACTGAACAAGCACTAACGAGAAGAAGCAAGCAATACGGTAAACACAACACAAGAACATGACAATATGCTCAACCAAGTAGGATGCAAGACAAGTCTATATATGAAGCAATACATGGCAAGGTAGGAAGCACAGAAAAACAATACAAGAACATGGCAATATGCTCAAGCAAGTATGATGCAAGATAACTCTATATATGATGCAATACATGGCAAGGTAGGAAGCACAGAAAAACAACACAAGAACATGGCAATATGCTCAAGCAAGTATGATGAAAGACAAGTCTATATATGATGCAATACATGGCAAGGTAGGAAGCACAGAAAAACAACACAAGTCAACAAGATTAAATGAGGCCGGAAACTACATATAACAAATCCGGTAAGTCATCATATGCATAGTTTGAAATTAGTCCAGATCTGAACAAACCTTAAGTTAAGTTGTTAAATAGCAGGTTAACATGCACCATGATGATCTACACGAAATTCTAGTCAAGTTTCATATAAAGTTTGTTTAATTCGGAGCTACGGCCTAGAAGATATGAGCAAAACAAGACAAGCATGGCAACGGTGCAAGATGCACCCAAACATCAAGCAAACACACCCCAAACATGAAAACAACATGATATTATGATTCTACCTGCAATATCACACAAGTTTCATATAGGGCACACTCAAAACGGAGCAACGGGCTAAAAGATACACATGAAACAAGATATAACAACAAGCTGAAGTTAACAGCACCCAAACATGATAAAAAGAAGCATGGGCATGAAGTAGACATGTTACTTAACAAGTATGAACTTAGAACACACCCAAAAGCTTGCTGGAACACATTTAAATAAGCATGGCAAGTTACAATTATATTATCTAGACTTAGCCAAAATCTAGGAAGGCAAAAACATCATCATGATGCTGCCTTTGGAGGAACAAAACAACATGCATATCCACTCTAATAAGAACATAAAGAGCATGGACATGTAGTAGACATATCGTACAGCAAACAACTCCATTGGAGCATCTCCATAGGAGGCATGGATCAATAGCAACAAGATACCCCAAATTGAACATGCTGTTAAAAACCTGACAGTTATATTATATAGCAACTTGAGAGCAAGAAATAAATAAGCTACAACAGGTAATATGAGCAAGTAAGGGCATGAATGGATAGACAATAACATGGACAACAATACATGATCATTGGCCACTCCAAAACAAGCATGGATGTGGCTAGGGCATCAAGCAAACATAGCATCAGGTTATAACAGATTCCAGACTTAGCAGTTTTTTCACTAAGTATAAAACAGTAACAACAACATGGCATGTTTAGAAGCATGTTTAAGTCACCTCAAGGCATATCATGGAAAGTTGAATCCACCACATCAAATACCATATTATTGTGCTTCTAAAACATCTAGACATGTGGCGTGAGGACAAACACATCAATAGCGAAGAGCAATTGAAATCAGCATCTCATAACAAGTTTCAGCACATAACAGTCAAATGCACTTTTGCAACAGAGATTAACATGGCAAGATGAACTCAAACAAGCAAGCTACATCAACCATCATGTAGTACACTTCATAATGAACATTTGGACATATAACTTGCTTCATTTGGATAAACATGCACCAAGTTATCATATCGTAAACATGGCAAAAAAATAACAAGTTGCAGCAGTTTATAACAAGTAGCACTCTTGCAACAGAGATTAGAGCATCTAGATGAAGTCAAACAAGCACGGCACAATGGAACAAAGTGTAGAGCATATCACCACGATCATTTTGACATATCATTCACACTATTTGGATAAGCACACAATTAATTACAGCCACATGAACATAGCAACAAAATAAGCATTTTCTAGGACTTAGCCATATTTAACCCCAGGGAAAAAAACTAGTGAGTGCAGTTTAGCTAAAAAGCGCTCGGGGCGGAGGATAGGGCTGGCCGGGTGTTCTCACCTAGTGGGCCTTGGCCCAGTCGAGGAGGCAGCTCGGGCCGGTTGATGCTGGGCTTGGGAGGCCGAGAAGCGCGGCCAGTGGAGCTGGGCCTCAGCCCACGAGGCCGAGACGGGGCGGAGGCAGGCTGAGGGAGCACCTTCGGACTGGGACGCAGCTGGGCCTTGGCCCACGCGGGGTCAACGCGAGCGGCATCCGTCGTGCTCCCCCCGACGAGCAGGAGGGAGGCGCCATGGCAGGGGCGGCGGTGCCCTACAGCAGGGAGGCGGGGAGGAGGCTGCGTCGTCGGGAACGGGCAGATCCGGGCCTGGGGACCCCGGATCTGGCCGCGGTGGTGGTCGGCGGCGCTTGTGCTGGCGGGATCCGGCTGCGGCGACGACGTAACGGCCATGGCAAAAGATTCTGCGGGAGAGAGAAAACGAGATCAGAGGGACGGTGAGATAGCAGGGAGAGGGCGCTGGGGCTGACCTGGCCGGACGGCGGCGGTCTCCGGCGAGGATTGGTTGCCGGCGGCGAGGAGTGGCAGGGGCGCTGGGCGGCGGAGGAGGCGAGCGGCTCGCGGACAGGAGGAGCGCTCGAGGCTCGGGAGGCGCGGAGCGGGGAGCGGGCTCGCGCGGGCCTGCGGCGGCTGAGCGATGGGGCCAGGCGGGCCGCGGCGGCGGGGAGCTGAGGGTGGAGGCGCAAGGGCCACGTGGCAGGCCACGGTTGGCTGCGAGCGTCCGGGACGGCGGCGCTGGCCTGTGTGGCGGCGACACTTGGCGGAGGGGAGGTGGATCTGCGCGGAAAACAAGGAGAGTGCTGGCTAGAGGTTAGGGAAGGCTAGGTTAGGCCAAATTTGGCATGAGGGGGTCTTTAAATAGGGAAAGTGGCTAGGTTAGGGGGGGTTTTGCACCGATTCGGACCACCGGATACCGATCGGACGGCTCTGGAGCGGAGAGGGAGTTAGGCAGGCCTAGTGGGCCGTGTAGGAGAGGCCTCGGGCTTAGGGAAGAGGAGAGAGGGAGAGGCCCGCGGAGGTTTTCGGATACCGAAAACGTCCGACGAAATAACCGACGGCTAGTGCCGCTATATATATCCGTTGGGCTATCAAACGGACTCCGAATGCGATGAAACTTGATAGGCGGCCTGTCTACACTATAATAAGACCACACGCCAAGTTTCACCCCATTCCGAGAACATTTTGCGGCCACTCATAATATAAATATTTGGAGGCGCCGCGGGCGCGTGTGAGTGTGTCTGGGCTCATAACGGACAACGGAGAGGACGAGGGAACTCAGACGGATGCAAGTTTTGAAAACATGATGATGCAACACACATGATGACATGGCAAGATGCAACACGCAAGCAGATGACATGGCACTGACAACGAATAACTGGCTGACACCTGGCGCACCGGTCTCGGGTTGTCACAACACTCCCCTACTAACAAGAGATCTCGTCCCGAGATCTTAGGAACGAGACGGAAGAGAAAAAGGAAGAACAAGGTTCTTCGAGGACAAAAGAGAGAAAGAAAAGAAGCTTGAGCGGATGAACAACTCGAAATGAAGAATATAACGGAGATAAACGAGATTGAGAAGCTCCGTTACAAAATTGGAACAAGGAACAGAAGAGAACCAAGGGGGTTGAAAGGAACGAAACAAGAGCTGAAGGAACAAGAATGAATTCGAAACCACTCCGGTTAAAAGAGAAAGAAAAGAATTCGAACGAAGGAATCCGGGTAGCACTCCGGCTGAAAATGGAAGAAATAGCACACCGGTTGAACATGAATGGAATAGGACAAGAACCTGAGAAGATGTAATGATACTCGACGAGAGCAACAACACAATGCCTCCGGAAGAATTGAAAGAGTTGGATGAAACGAACGGAATAGAAAATGACAGTGTCGAGCGCGAACGAATTTGAAAGAGCATCCTTAGGATAAAGGTTTGAACGAAGTTGTTGAGAAAATCAACAACAAAAGAATAAGCTTGTTGTGGACTTATGAAAACATCTCAAAACTTTGAGGTGAATTATGCCGCAACCAAAAGATTGAATAGCTGAGGATGAAGAATTGCAAAACTCCACTTGAAAAGAATACGGAGAATTATTTGCACTCGAGAGGCAAAAGAGTAAGAACGCTTGAGCTGCTCCAGAAGAATTAGATGAACGATTGACGAATGATTGAATTGCGATGAACCTCCACGAAGAACTCCGGTAACGAAAGGATGATGAATATAGAAATGACGGATGAAAAGAATAAGATTAAAGCCTTGCGATGATTTATAAAGGGCCTCCGACGATATAACCGAGAAAATTTGAACTCCGGAAAAGAAAAGAATAAGACACTTTGAAATAGAATTTATTCAACAAGAACAAATTCCGAAGGAATGGATTACTCAACTTGACGAAAAGAATAAGAATTATGTTATGCTTATCCTCCACAAATTAAATTGATGAGAAGCAATGGATTCGCATACTACTTATTCCCGTTGAAATTATTAAAGAGGGATATATCGCGAACTTGCGACAATCTTCATGAAGCACCGGTAGGATTGGAATAAAAATGAATGGATTGGTATGATAATCAAAGGAAAAGAATACTTGAGCGAACCACCGTAAATAATTAAAGCCGAGTGAAGAAAGGAACGAACCACCATGAAGAATTAAAATCGAGTGAAGAATGAGAATGACCACCGTAAGGCATAAAATTGAGTGAATGCGATGTATCGCCGGAAGAATAAAGCACTTGAAGGAATTTGAATGACGAGAACGAAGAGATCGCGAACTGATTAAAGAATACTTAAACGAAGCACCGGACGAATGTGAGACGAACGAAGAGGCATCAATGAAGAATATTTGGAGGACGAAGTTGAAAACTGAGAACGAAGAAATCTTCTGAAATGATGGCCTTCGGAGGAACACAATGAAAAGAATTCATGAAATATTCCGGATGAATGACAAGAAGAATGGTTGAACCAACGATGAGAAGAATTTGAAAACGATCTTCGGAAGGCGTATGACTGATGGAATCCATACTTACGTCACACTTGAAAAGAATTTCAGAACACTCCGGGAAATTAGAAGGGTCAGGTAAGATCCTGGGAAAAGACTTGTGGGTTATGAGCCCACCGAAGGGAAAACACCGTTGAGAATTGATTGACAAAAGGAGATGATGCACCGGAACAATTGAAAAACTCGAATGAGGTGACAACCTCGAATTGATTGGAACACGGACAAATGTCCTTAGATGTGTTTGGAACACCGGAACTATTAAATGGCGAGAGGCAACGACCAATTGGAAACATTTGAGCAGAGGGAAAAGAATATGAAGAAAACCGGATACTAATAGAATTGGAACCATCGGAATAAAAAGAGATGAAGCATGACGAACGAGAGGAGAATTCACCAGTTGAAGTAATTGAGGAAAGAATTCAGAGGATTCACACGAGTAGGAAGGATACTCGATTAAGTACTCCGGCTCCGAGAAGCAAAAGGGTGGGCAGGTGGGAAAAAGAAAGAACCAATGGACGGGGAAACGACACTGGTTCGAAAGAACCGAGGATTGAACTTGCAAAGAAGAAGAGGGTCGAGTCCACTTGACGAGAGATGCACCAGATGAAAGAACTAACAACGCAACGAACGAAAACTAACCACACAATCCTAAAAAAAATTGAAGGAGAAGAGGAGTAATTCAAAACACCTATGTCAAGGTTCCTCACCAGAGCGACGAAGGGACTGAGGAGTAAAAAGAATTCCTACTCTCCGATATAACTAGACTCCAAAAAAAATTTCTGCTAGACTCAACAACGGCCAAGCTACGATCAATCAAGGGGGCTCCTATGGTCAGTCGAGGCTCTGATACCAACTTGTCAGGCCCAAGATGCGATTCTATCCCGATCACGTGACACTTACGTGATTGGGGCACTACCGCATTTCGGGCGCTTAGCAAGATGGATATCATTAGATCAAACCATTACATACATACATAGGGGATACAACAATACATACAATTCACATGAATACAACATCATCAATACAAGGCATCCGACTACGGATGCAAACATGAAAAGCACAAAGACATCCATCTGCTATCCCAGGCTTCCGACCCGGAACCTAACCCAAGACTGAAGAAGAAGAAGAAGAAAGAACTCCACACAACAGACATCGCTCTCACGTCAAGACATCGGAAACCTGCACCTGCAACTGTTGTTGTAGTATCCGTGAGCCACGAGGACTCAACAATCCCATAACCATGGGTAACAAGACTAGCAAAGCTTAATAGGTAGGAAGAGGTAAAGTGGTGAGGTTGCAGCTGTTGGAAATATGCCCTAGAGGCAATAATAAATTGGTTATTATTATATTTCCTTGTTCATGATAATCGTTTATTATCCAGGCTAGAATTGTATTGATAGGAAACTAAGATACATGTGTGGATAAATAGACAAACTTTGTGTCCCTAGTAAGCCTCTTTAGGACTAGCTCGTTGATCAAAGATGACCGCGGTTTCCAGGTCATAGACATGAGTTGTCATTTGATAACGGGATCACATCATTAGGAGAATGATGTGATGGACGAGACCCAAACGTTAAACATAGCTTTTGATCGTATCAGTTATCGCTATAGTTTTCTGCATGTCAAGTATAAGTTCCTATGACCATGAGATCATGTAACTCACTGACACCGTAGGAGTGCCTTGTGTGTGGCAAACGTCGCAACGTAACTGGGTGACTATAAAGGTACTCTACAGGTATCTCCGAAGGTGTCTGTTGAGTTGACATGGATCGAGACTGGGATTTGTCACTCCGTGTGACGGAGAGGTATCTCCGGGCCCACTCGGTAATACGTCATCTCAATGAGCTCAAAGTGACTAAGTAGTTAGTCACGGGATTATGTATTACGGAACGAGTAAAGAGACTTGCCGGTAACGAGATTGAACTAGGTATAGAGATACCGACGATCGAATCTCGGGCAAGTAACATACCGACGAGACAAAGGGAACTGTATACGGGATTGCCTGAATCCTTGACATCGTGGTTCATCCGATGAGATCATCGAGGAACGTGTGGGAACCAATATGGGTATCCAGATCCCGCTATTGGTTATTGACCTGGGAGTGTCTCGGTCATGTCTGCATAGTTTCCGAACCCGCAGGGTCTACACACT